>PVKB01002265.1:0-263822 GCA_004027205.1 Ctenodactylus gundi
TTCCATCTCTGGTCTTTCAAAATAGATAGTTTTTACTGATTAGTCTTTTATATCACTGCTTTTCCTTCAGATATTTTGAGTCTACTGAAAAAAATTTATATGTGACAATTCTATGATTGTCTATATATGTATATGGTGTCTTTCCATTATAATCTATTAGTTTCCATTCTCTGTTCAACTTTCCACATCTCCAGGCACTTCCTGCATTTTTCCCACTAACTCTTTAAAAACGACTTGTAGTATTTTAAACTGTCTGTCTGAATTGAACACAGGCCCTTGCAGATACTAAACACACACTGTATCTGTTACCTGGATCCCCAAGCATTGCATCTTCTGTGATTTTTATATCAATTGATTCTATTTTTCTTGCTTCATCTGTTACTTTTAATTTAAAATGCAAAACCAAACATCATAACATTGGTGCAGTGTACCAGAGACTGAGGTATGTAATAAATTTTTGTGAAAACTTCTTGTCTCTTCTCAGGGAGTAATTGTAAACGATCAATTTCATTACATCACAATTAAGTTGGGAAGGTTTTATTATTGTTCTGTTTACTTTCAATGTATTGTAAACTTCAAAGTTCTTCACTTATGCCTGTTATTTATAAAGGCCTCTCATTGCTAAAGAGATTTTTTCCCCCGAAGTTCGTATGTCACCCTGACCTTTCAATTGTCTGTGAACTGCTCTGCTACAGAGGAAGCATCTTTCAAATGTCCCACCTTGCTCTCCTCTTATATTGCCAGCACTGTGGTGGGAGATGGGGGTAATTTTGTCCTGCTCAGGCTACATTTCAGATGTGCTCTGAAATTCTAGGTCGTACAAACTGGAGTTCTTAAGCATCATTCCTGTCATGACCAGAAGCCATCTCTGCCTTAAACAGGCAAGTTCATTGATCCTTGCCCTCTTTGGTTGTAAGGAACCTCAAGTAGAATTATTATAGTCTCTGGATTAGTACCAATCAATCACTGTTCCTGATTTCACATAGGCTTATCTATCTCTTGTGCTGAAGTGTTGAAAGCCGAGATAGATGATGGTTGCTAGCACTATTAGCCTTTGAAAAGATACTGAGAAGATATCCTTGGAGAATCTTTTTAGTATTATCCAAAATTGTATGTGAGAACGGTATGAGACAAAAACCAATGCATTTTGGTTAATTTTTGATTAGGCCTACCTTATAAAGTCATATAAATTATTCACACAGAATTTATCATGTTATTTTCCCATTAGTTACATGGTTCATTACTTTATATCTAATCTGCCTGCTTTTATAAGAGCGAGACACCACTCTATTGACTCTAACAAATTCAATTGACATTTCCTGGCCGTTTTCATAATCTTTCATTGCATATTTGCTCCATCTTATTTGGAACAAAAATTGTAGTTGACATTAAATTTAAGATATTGAAAAAATAATGGCTGAAAATACCTTGCTTATGTTACAACAATTTTGGCTGGACTAGACTGATTTATCTTTTTTTTTTTTTCTCCTTTTCTTTTTGAGACAGGGTCTCGCTGTGTAGTTCAAGCTGGTCCTGAACTCTCTGTGGAGCCCAGGATGGCTTTGGGCTCATAGCAGTCCTCCTGTCTCAGCCTCCCGAGTACTGGGATTATAGGTGGGCATCACCACACCCGGTTTATGTGTGCTGGGGAATAGAACTCGGGTACTTAGTGCTTGTATTAGTGCTTGCAAGGCAAGTACTTTAACCACTGATTTTTACCTTGATTTTTTTAAAGTGGTGACTGTGAGTTTAAACTCATGAATATGATTGATATTTCTGCCATGGAAAGGCAACCAAAACAAAACTTGTTTCCTCTACTGTATGTAACTCTGTGTCACCAGCCACCACACGAACACATACTAAGAAGAAAGTATTGTATAGGCAATATTTTAATAAGTATTGCTGACTCTCAGAGTCTGGAACATGAAGGTTCATCTTCTCACCAAACCTGGCGCAGGAAAGACCCGTGCGACTCTGGCCCTATCTAGTGTCCTACCTTCCCTTGATATTTCTTCCTGCGCGCGCAGGACTTTGAAGACTCTGCAGTTCAATTTCAGTAATCCGTGCGTAGGCCTGTGCCTCCTCCTTCTGTGACTTTCTCACTCTGGAACGTCCCTCCCACTGGCATCTGTATGCAGCCTTCCTTCATGTGCATTTCAAATGTTTCTTTATATTTCTATATTTTCTTTATTTTTTCATAAAGAAAGCAAATACATTCTATTGCAAAATCTCTGCTGTTGGGCTGTGTCTTTTTTTTTTTTTTGCACTCCTATTCCATGAAAATTTTGCATTCATTTTCCTACTAGATTGAGTAGTACAAGACCAGAATTATAGGGTTACTTTTACATTCTCAGTGCCTTCACCTCATTACCTAAAATTATGAATATAATATATACTCATGGGTTGATAAATGACTAAATGACATCATTGATGATAGATGGGCTAAATTAATCTTAGAGGGAAATTTCATTATTAGTAATTAGTTGACTTAGAGAAAATTACTATAAGTGCTGCACAGTTCTTTTTCTATTTGAAGCAAAATAAAAAGTTGAACACATATTCTCTTTCAGCAGTAGAGAAAAATTGTTCATCTGTAGAGAATTAGCCTTAAAATATTAAGAAAACAAGAAAGATACCAAAGGCTGTCTTGCTTCATCTTAACAACTATAAAAAGAACATCTCACTTTGTAAAAGTTCACGTATGTTATCATAATTGTGTTGTCTATATTATAACAGCAGTATCACTAATAACAATAATAAACGTGTACTTTACTATGTGTTTTTGAAGCACTTGCGGTTTTGTACCAATCAATAATCAGAGAGCTGTTGGTGTACCAATACCCACTAGCCTCAGGGCCCAAGCGACTCAGCCTCATGTTTTTTGGACCTCGTTGTTTCTATTGAGAGCCTCATATAAGTCCCAGATTTTCTTGCAGGCAAAGATGCCAGCTTATGCTAACGAGACACAGAAAACAAAATCAATATGTGAAACTAGAATGACAATTTGCGAATTTTGCGTGAGACATTCAGCATTCTGGATGAATTAATAGTATCATCAGTCTCCCCAGAGTCGTCTCCCGTAAATTAGCTACACGGAGTCAAAATATCAGAGCTTGCTAATCAGAACCAGATAGAAAGAAAATGGGAGTTATGATATGGGCAGTATAATTAATGACACCAGGTTCTGATAGTCTGCCAGGCCGCCTAGATATTAACGTCAGTCTGACAGAGCACCCTCATCCAGTGGCCAGGAGAAATACACACTGCCAATGCTTTGCTTTGTCAGTCATTTCTATATTTATCCCTTCATTGATGACCTGCTTTCCTTATGATTGATACGGTCTTTCTCCAGTATGGTAATATCTTCTGGCAGTCTACTTTCAAAGTGTAATCGCTAGGAGTCTCCTTAGGACAGCCAGCTTTGAATTTCTGTGTTGTGAATCCTTGCAAACATATGAGTTGGCATTTTTCGTAGTTATTAAGCTGATACTGCACCAAGTATTTTTATTACATAAAATTTAACTTTTACAACAAACTGTGTGATAGATTCTTTTTATTTATTCTTGTTTTATTCATAGGATGCCAAGTCTCAACGAATTTATATAATCTCCTCAGAAATAAAAAGAATTATGTAGGGAAGGCAAAAGGAAATAATTCCAATCTACCCACCTTCAGAGACTAAGATTTTAACCTTTATATAATTATAAGTTGATTCTCTTTCATTTTAGAGGAAAGTTTGTTCCTATGTTCACGTTCTAGAGTCTTGTCATGGTGGTCAATACATGCATCTCACAGAGACTGCTATGAAACCCCGTTTGCAAAGGAGGACAGTGTTGCCTAGGTAGAGTAGGTGAATTGCCCAAGTCAGTCATTTAACGAATAGTGTAACAGACCTCTAAATACAGACTTCTTGACTTAAACACATTTATCGTTTTATTCCATAAAGTTTGTGAAAAGTTGGCCTTCTTACCAAATTAGCCAGAGAAAGGAAAGTGATTCTAGACCTCAGTTGAAAAGGTCGTTTTTCACTGGCTGAGTTCGATGGGGGCTAACTTGTCCCAGACTCTTGGCAATAAGCACTTCGACAGCTAGGGTCAGAACTTCTCACCTACCTTGGCTACTCATGTATAAACATTTAAAATTCTCTAGGGGATTTCCAAGATGTTGTTCAGTGAAGCATTTGTTTACATTGGCAGTGTTCTCACACAAATCCAAACTTCCCCCACAATGGTGACAGATTTGTATTAGACTTTTCTCTGTAGAATATGATTCGGTTCTGTCTTCCTTATAAGACCAAATTAGCTATGAGGCAAATATTCCCAAATATTTTAAGTTTTGCAGATAACTTGGTTTATTAAAAAGACAAACTTGTCTGCTTGCACTATTTTTCACTGAGTTTTAAATGAAAAAAAATAGGAAGATAGCGTTCCCTCTTTAGACCTAACAAGGGCAGAGTAGGGGAAAAACAATACTTAATTACACATACTAATATTCACTTTAGTAACAAACAACAGCACACGTAGCTCACAAAACTGAAACTTTCACGGCACTGTCCACCAGTGATGAATCCGAAGGTTCCAACTACACATCGGAAATATTGAACAGTTCTTTCTCATTTTGTAGCAGTCCCATAGACAGTGACCTTAGTCCAGTATTCTAAAGCAAAATATTATACCTTGGGAGTTTAAAAGCAATGGGCATTTATTGTTCATAGTCTAAAGGCTAAAACTCTAAGATCACGGTGTCAATGTTGTTGAATTCTAGCTAGAGCTCTCTTCCAGGTTGTAGACTCCCCGTTTCTTGTGTGTTCATGGCACAGAAAAATATTAATAATTTTCTAGTTTTCCTTTTATAGGGACATTAACCTCCCACCTGGGTGCAAAGTCATATAAACTAAGCAACAGACCATTTATATTCAGAAAAAAAGGAGCTCGCAGCTGCTTCGCTGTCCTTTCCAATCTGAACCCATGGGCTCCTTCTTTTTTGCAAGCACACAGGAACAAGCTGATACCAAACAGCAATCCCTAAAACACAGTTTCTCTTCTTGGTGGATGATAGAAAAAGTGGGATAAGAAACTTGAAGTACACAGAGGGAGAGTGCCAAATCATCAATTTAATCATCCCTGTTATTGAGTTATTAATGTATCAGTACATAGGAGAGAAGGGATGCTGATGAGATATAATATCAAATAAAAGAAGATAGCACTGTGCGCTGGATACATTAACATTTAACAGCAACGACAGTGTCATTAGTATGGGTTTAATAAAGAATGTGTGAAAGTCATCATTGATGATCCAATTCCAATACAGTTTTGCCATTATAGCACAATGTTTCATCATGTGAGTGACAATTTTCCCTGATATTATATTCAGAAAGAAGGAGCTCACAGACGAATGTGCATCAGGGAGAGCTGACATAAGGCAACATGAAGATTTGTACTCTGTAGTAGACACAGAGAAAAATGGCTATTTACTGGGAGAATTTTACATAGCTATGGCCAACAACTGTTTTCACTATGATATTCGCTTGTTTTTAAATCCTTACATGGGCCATCTACACTTTTTTGCAACCACGAAAGGGGTAATAGATTAAAAGATAATGAGAAATTGAGTATAATGTTGACATTAATGTACTTTATAGGACATTTTCTCTTCGTAATTCTCTCTCCAATTTTTATTTGAAGCCGGATGCATTAAATATGGTCAGTCTATTTGGAATTTAGAGCTAAGGAAATTCAAAGTATTTAAATACAACGTTATACAAGAGAGAAAAACATTACTAATTTATTAATGGAAAATTGTCAAAATAATTTACCTCTACTTGGTAGTTTTGTTTTTAAACATTTATTAGGTAGAAATGCAGGGACTTGTGAAATAACATTTTTCATATCTTGGATTTTCTATGATATTATTTCTCTTTCCAGAATATCAGAGCTTTGCAACACATTAAAAATTCACTTCTAATCCATCGTCTTCCGTTAAGAGAAACAAGTACCTATGCTTAATGTTATTTACCACTGAGGAGTCAAGAAGAGGATTTCCATACGTCCATAAGGTTTGAAAAGCTGTTCCAGTGATAATGCTTATAATCTTCAGAAAGATTAATATGATGGGTTAGAAACTAATCATCTCATCAGAGTATGAGAAAAATTGGACATGTCCTGAGAGTTAGCAGTTAACAGTGGCAAAATTAGTCAATGTGTAAAGATAATAATTAATTTTTTAGAATGCACAAGAAGTCCTTCATGCTGTCTACCACTGTAGACCATGATACTACTTGTTCGGTTTCATCTACATCCAGCCATGACTTTCATTTCCTCACCTTGACCTCCAATGAGTCTGAATGCTGACTTCTCAGTCCTGTCTGCAAAAGCTTTAGCGAGAATTCCCTTCAGTTCACCATATGCTAAGATCAAAGAATTCAAGCCAAACTCTTAGCTCATGCCTTGTACTTATTGACAGACGGGACCCTGAACCAGCCAGCCGTCTTCTTCTGAGGCTAAACAAACCATTCTCATGCATATGTGGCTTGTGACGAATTCTGAACCATAATTAGCCCCTCCTCAACACTCGTGGTTCTGCTCAGACACGACTGACACCACTGGCATTTGGATGTCCTGACTGTGCCGAATAATGTTCAACACCTGGTTCTTTCTAATCTGGACTAGGTACCCAATCAGATACTCGTGTAGCCCATTCATTATCCTGCCTAGTGAGCCTCAGCAAGCCCAGATTGATCACTGGCAAACAAATGAATCTTTTCTCCTCCGATAATATCCAGCTATTAGGTTTATACTTCCAAATGGGAATAACACTTCACCTATCCGTCAACTGCAAGCCAAATGTGAAGTTCACCCGAAGCAAAACAAGCAGTTAGCGAGGCAATTGCTTCATTTTCAAAAGTTCTACATTAAATTCAAATGTTATTTGAGGTTCACTGCCACTCAGATTAAATTGACATTTAGAAAGAAAATATGCATTCTTTCCTAACCTTTAGAAATAACATAGGATTTAGACATTTCAATCTTGTTCCTTTCTCCTTTACTTGTGTTTCTTATCCATTTGTTCAGTGCCCAAACAATTATTCCTTAACCTTTGACAGGAAATGATGGGCTGGTCCAAGAACAGCAACTACTAGAGACACTTTGCTATCGAAATAAATAAATATTACCTGTAATTTTATTGATTGTGGTTTCTGAAAATCCTCTAAAGGGGGAAAAACTCACATTTTTGAGAGTGAGATTCAATATTTTATACACCCTAAGAAATATTTTCTGAGTAAACAAAAATAAAAGTCATTTTAACATGTGTGCAATATTATGAAATTTCTCTCATCAGTCTTCAACCAAGAATAAAATAAAAGCCATTTTTTTACCTATATCTTAACAAGTGGGTCATAATACTTCTTATAAAACAAAAGAGAGACCGTAAGTTAATGGTGGAGAATAGTAACTAAATATTTATTTTCGGAAGGAACACGGGGCAACGTGGGGCCACTAGTCCGGAGTCCCATGAAACTTATTCGAGGATTATATATGGATAAGAAACAGAACATTGTGATTTGATGGCCTAGGAACTTGCAAGGATAAAGGGGCGTATGTTCTCTCAGAGTCAGTAATGAAATAATTGTGCAACCAAAAAGCTGAGACAAGTATGTGCAATTACTGGAACTCAGTTTTAGATGACTGTAAAACATAAAAGCATGTGATATAAAGGCAGAATTTATGAGGAGTGGAATAGATTGATGTGAAACTTCTCCGGAGGATTTCCTGTTGACCAACCTCTTTGTGGACCACATGTCTAAACAGAAGGTGGGCCAGACTGAGACACTGTTAGATTGGAAAGCAGAAACCTGGGCTATGAGCCTTATCCTGTTTTTAATTGAGCTTGAACAAATCATGTATTTAAAGAATGGCTGTGCTCAGTATCTCAGTCCCTCTGTAACAGTTTCTATTATCAGTTTCCAATGCAAGAAGCAGATTTTTTTTTTTCCATGAGAAGAGACTATTAGATGGAAACAAGGAATGAACAAGATGATCACGAACTGTCCTATAGTGCCACATGGAAAGAAAGTGCTGGAAAAACTAAAATGACCTATAATTCCAGCACTCTGGGAGGCTGAGGTTGGAAGTTGATAATTTAGTGAAGTCCTGTCTCAAACAAAAACGAAAAAGTTTAAAGATGCAGCTCAATGTAAAAGCTTGGTGCTCAATTTCCGCTACTACAGAGTCGAAAGGAGATGGAGGTACGCCTCACAGAGACACAGATGTCAGCTAAAAATGTCCCCGATTGCTGAAGCCAAGGAACAATGTCCACAATAAAGTAGAAAATGTAGCATTGTACTTTAAGTTTGATGTAATGATCAAAAATGTGCCCCGAAGTCTTGTGCTTGGTGGTTTGGAGATGAATGCTGTTTGGGGGGTGTGCTGAAGGTGGACCTAGAAGAGTGTATTGTTATCCCTGCTCCTCCTTTCTTTTACTCTCCATCGCCCTCTCTCTGTGTTTTCTGGCTGCGGCTGCCGTTGTTAGGCAGGTAGTTAGACATTAACAAGCCCAAGGGACAAAAGAAGTTCAAAATAACATGCCTAAATAAAGGAAGAAACATCTCGATGTGCTATATATTTATAGTCATTTGTTAGATCTCAGGCACAGACACTCCCAGAAACCCATAAAGAGCTATGGGTTTGATTTCTCTCAGGAGAAAATGACATGGGAATTAAATAAGGTAGGACATAAAGAATAAAGACGGGTAGGAAAAAAACCAAGGAAAATCATATATTTGAAATTGTATTTTTGATAAAAGTCGCTTGCTGCTTGATTACACAAACCCAATTTGAAGAAAACACAATCCCAGGGGCCTAAACTGGGCCTGGGCTTATTCACCTGTGCTCCTTCCACTTGCATTTTCAAGACAGAAAATCTGAAGTTTCAAGCGCTAGTAAATGGTGTGAGCTTTAACAATGACCAACTGGAGGGATTAGAAGGGCCCGATTTAATCTGTAGGGTGAGGCTTTGGGTGTGAGTAATTGACTATGGGCTAACAAATAACGGGAGAAACACCCGCCTGGATGAGGTGGCCCAAGCAACAGACTGGTGTTGGAAATCAGTAAAAAGCGAGATTGTTACAGTGCTGGCTTCTGGGAGAATTCTGGCTTTTGTCATCATCTCTTGACATCGACTTGCTCTTATCTCTGCATTGTTGAGCTCCAAGACAGAGTCGCTCCAGTCTTCCGGTCTTTGTCATCACTTTTGGACACTACTCTGTGGCCCAGACTCCCACCAACTACCTTCCAGTCTCAGACTGGTGTTCTTGGGAGCAGCTACTGGACCCCACCCCTTGCGTGTGCAGGTGGTCACTTCAGACTCTCTTTTTTGGATACGTATGTTGTCCTAATAAATTCTCTTTTATATATATATAATTTCTATTCTGTTTCTTAGAGAACCCTAACCAATATACCAGCTCAATGACAACCCAAGTCCTTCTTCTATTTTCTCACCTGTGAAGCACTGGGGTAGTTACCACCTATGAATGGGCCCCTCATCCTTCCCCTGGGAGGGGCTAAGATCTTTCATCTGCAAATTGAACCCAATATTTTCATGGATACACGCATCTCATGGAGGTTCACCTCCCCAAATTCTGATGAATATGTCTGGCTTTGACTACAGGGAAACTCCCTCTTCTTCCATCTCTCGAGGGCCCACTATTTGAACATGTAGTTAGCATTTTTACCTAATACTTTACTTTTGTCCAGATTCTTTTACTGACTAATCTCAAAATTGCTTTTTCTATGCAATGAAAGTCAGCAAGCTAATTCTGTGGGCAGAATAACTCCTGATGACCTGATGTCTTGAGAGCTGGAATGGGATTATGTTTCCCATCTCCAGTCTGGTGAATGTTCTGCATCTTCTCCAGTAAAGTCATGGATTGAACAGCATTTCTTCTTTGTGCCCTTTTACTGTGATGTTTAGAGCCAGCCCATCAAGGATTAAATTCTATAAAACTCATGAGCCAAAATAAATTACTCCTGCTTTCAGTTGTGGGAGCTGAGTACGTTTTTCCCAGTGACCAGAAAATGTCTCACACTGACAAATCTGCACTCAAGAAGTGGGGTAGTTGCAGTGACTATGCCTGACCTTGTAATTCAGAAGGTTTTAGGACTTGTTTTCTGGGAGAGTTGGGGAAAGGTTGAAGAAGTGGGCTAGAAAGCCCTAGACTGAGATTGATGGATGGTTCTGGCTGGAGCCCAGAGGCCAGTGTGCAGAGAGGAATAATGACAGTAAGGACTAGGGCCATGGGTTTCAGTTGTGACTGAAGAGTCTGTTGGCAACTGAAGTAGAAGCCATATGTGCTACAAGTTGGCATATAAATTATATAACTTTTTTACCATTTGTCCTAAGACTTTTTTTAGGCTAAATTTGAAGTTGGTGGACTCGCTAATATAGAGAAAATTTCAATTCAACCCAAGATTCAGAAACAGGTAAAGCTGGCACCTTTTAGCCAGATCTACAGTAAAAATTAAGACTTAAAAAAGTACAGTTTAATGACGTGAAATACAGCTTGACCAAAAAGGAATGACTACAAAATTGGCACCATAGAGATATGATTGAAAAAAAAGATTAGCATTAAAAAGAAGTCTAGTACTTTGCACCATGATTATAGGAAACTGTCTTGAAAACATGTCAGGAGTTGGTCAGATTCTATTCTTTACAAGACCAAGAGTGCAAAAATGTAAAGCTTTCATTTAAAAATAGTCCCTAGGATGCCTGCTCAGGAGGGGTCTTCTAGGAAACTGTTTCCATAGAGTTCATTTTTCTGGGCTTAGCCATCCAGGAACCCACTGGCCACTATTACTATGTCCAGGGAATGCTCAAGCTGCCTGTAGTACTTGGTGTTGAGCATGTGTTGCTGGATTTTCAGTCATGCAGAATGCAAGAGGCACGAAATTACGGAAGTGCCGTCCAGATTTCAAAGGAAACTCTGGGAGGTCAGGCAATGTGCTGTTGAGAGGCAGTTTAAAGCCGTGGAAGTAAAGTCAAAGATGTACTGGAGAACGCAGGAATTTAGACACAACAGAAGAAATACATCGTCTGCTGAGGAAAGTCATAAACCTTGAGAGAAGTCAGTACAAGAGAGAGGGCACAGACACTGTAATCATCCAGGCCCTTAGTATGCCTAAGCCTTAGAAATTACAGCTCACTGTTATCTGCCTCCAGGGTTGTACACAAGGCTAAAGGCTATAATATTTACGCTTTTTGCTTTTGATCTTATTTGAGCTCAAATCGTTCTACCCCCATTCATCCTTTTTGAAAAGAAAAGGCTTATCTTGTGCTATTGTATGTTGAAGTATTTACACTTTAGATTTTTACATGTCCTCACAAATAAGAGTTTGCCTTTATTCTCAGAAGAGACTTGGGACTTAAACTTTTCACAAATGGTGAAATATTAAAACTTCGGTGACTCTTGCAGGTGGACTGAGTATATTTTGCATTAGACCGTTATGAAGCTTTCAGTGGCCAAGATTGGAATGTTAGTGATTTAGATATAAAATTTCATGTTCAGAGATAGTGCCTGGTTGGCGGGGACACTTGGGTATGACCTGAAGTGTGCATTCTTGGCTCCAGCTTTTTTCTTCTCTCTTTGCTTCCTGGATGCAATGAGTTGAGCACCGCTCCTCTGCCATGCCCTTTCCCCACAATATAAAATTTCACCTTGGAGCTATTCAATCATGGACTAACGCCTCAAAATCCATGAACCAAGACAAACCTGTCCTCCTCTGAATTGAACAGTTTGATATTTAGACCCAGTGACTAGAAAGTATCTACTGTAAAATACAAAGATTCACATGCCCATGATGATAGAAATAATAAGCAAATTTTAAATGGAAGACAAGGGGAAAATGTTCTATAGCAAAATATTTCAAATATTGTATGTAGGTTATCTCCCCTCAAGAAAACAGAGCACAGCAAATGATTCCTATGTGCGCACTGCACTTACTGATTTGCTCCCAAAGAATATAGCCTGAAGCAAAGGTAAAGTCACTTTACCTTGAAGATGTCTGGCCAGTGCTAACCCTAGGAAGACATTCAAGGTTAATGTCATTGAGATGAGTCATTTAATAGCCTATACCCTTGATATGCTGCAGTTAAAATGGCAATTTGTATTTGTGGCCTTAATTTGTGGTCTAGTCATGAAAAAAAGAATAGACATATCTAAATTAAAGGGTATTCTACAAAATTTTGGCCATTTTCCAAACTATCAGCATTTTCAAATACTATAGATGGTCTGTGAAGAAAGTCAGACCAGAAAGGTCCAATGAGTTAATTACTTGTAATTCACTATTCTGGTGGAAATTTTACAATATACAAATGTTATTAGAAAAAAAAGATAATTAAATATAAATACATATACTTAATAATAAAGCATCCACACTAGCTTCTTAGTTTTGACAAGCATATCACAGTAATAAAAAGTCATTAATAGAGGAAACTCGGTACAAAAAATTTACAAGTTATTGAACAATTTTTTGTATATTATTCCGACAATTTAAAAAAGCTGCATTTATCCATAGAGAATGATTACCTTGTATATCTTTTATTATTTCTTCCAATTCTAATACTCAATGACACTCTGAAATACCTAGCTGGAATTTCAGATATTGTGACTTTTCTGAGAAAAGTATTTTTGTTTTCAACAAGAGAGTTTCTGTGGATTGATCATGTATTTGCATCAAATAAATAAATAATCTGCTTTCTTACCTTAAAATATACAGAAATATAAATGAAAATCAGGAAAGTTTGAAATAAAATAATAACAAAATTTTAAAAACTGCTTTATTTTTTGTGTGCAAAAACACTTTTCATGATATTAGGGCAGGAATCTTTCATATCACAATTGAATGTTGATGGATACAAATATACTGAATTTTAAATTCCAAAATTTTCCTTTGAAAGCTCTATCTCAATACACATTACGGTTAATATGAATTTTTTTTCTCTTAAACTATTTCCATCAAAGTAAAAATGTTAGGTTGATGAATATGAGCATCTAAATGAATTTTGCTATCCATAGAAATATGTCTCATTTCTATTACTAATTTCTATTAATCTTCAAGTCCATCAATTGTAAAAATGTGAAGAAATTTCAAAATATTACCAATGCTACGTTTTATTTTTAAATCAAATATAAATCAATGTGATTGCAAGTTGTTATTGTGCTGTGACTATTCAGTATCCATGGCCTTGGACAAGTTGCTTCTCTGGCCCCAGGTGCTCTCATCAGTCACACAGGAATAATTTTGGTAATTCTCTGTTGTGGTTTGGATCTGAAGTGTCCCCCAAAGCCTCGAGTGCCTATGGATACTGCAGACTGTTGGGAAGTGGGGCCTGGATGCGGGGGGAGGATGCCTGGGGCTTGCCCTGGACGGGTGTGAGCTGGTTCTGCTCATCCTCTGAGACTTAGTTTTGTCGTGCCGTGCTGTGAGAAGCTCTGGCTCCAGCCCTGGCTCGGGCCCTGGACTCAGCTCCAGCCCGCCGTGTCTTCCGTCATGTCTCAGCCTCCCACTCGTGAACGGACTGTGAGCTTTTGAAATCGTGAGCTAAAATAAATCTTTCCTCCCTAAGTTGTGGATGGCAAATATTTTGTCCCGTGAATGAGAAAGACATTCTCTAAGACATTCTCTAAACGGATGCTGGATGCTGTGAGGACTGAACAAAATAGAATGGGAAAGTCCTAAGAATAGGCCTGGGTATGTAGTAAGTAATAAGTAGTCGGTATTGTAACCACGAAGATATCAGTTAAGTTCCAAATCTCCTGTATTCCTTCTCTTCCTCAGTTTAATTCGCATGTTCATCGCTAATGTAGCAATTACCATAACGTCAGCTTAATTATTTTAGACCATATTCTGATGCCTTTAGTTCATAGATATATCATTTTGTAAACATAAGATACTACAGACATTGATACGTCGTCTCATGTGTTTGCTATCTGCATCACCCCTCTTATTTGGCTGTATCTATTACCTATGACCTTATCTCTATATCCATACATTCTTGTGAAATTGGTTATGCATTTTTGGGCCACTAACATTACACATTTCCTGTGTTTAAGGAAATATTTTTCAGTTTTTATGATCCTCATTTATCTTTGTTGATTTTGGTTCACAATTTTTTTCTTTTATATATACAGCTTATAAATCTTGTGAGATTTCGCTTTTGTTTCAAGTTATTTTTATATCTCAGAATTTTTGTTAAAATTAGCTATGCATTCTAGTTTCATCATTTGATTTTTTAGATTAATATTTCAAACTTACTAGATATTGTACAGACTTATAGTCTATTTTTTCTACCTTGTTATCATTACTACCAGTTCATATTTGAATAGCCAAACTAAATTTCAATGATTCTTTTTAATTTCTCAGAAGCTAGTTACATTTTTCTATAGAAAACAGAGAAAAATTTTGCTGGTTATATTTTTGCAATGAACTTTACTTTGGATATAGGTTTTATTATTTATTTATGCATGACAAGAACTTAAGGCAAACAGTGAAGCTAAATTTCAGCCATCTTATTTCTTGCGATAAAGAGAAAAAGGAAAGAAAATTATGATCTTCAAGTCCAAATATCCACAAGTATATTATTTTATTTCACTTTAACTCTGTGGGACCTGGATCATGCTAGCACCTATGTAATGTGTCATTGTGAGTAACACAACTTCCTCTACAGTCAAGGAATAAAGGAATATAGCTTATGATGATGACTTACATTTTGAGTGACTAATCTAAAGTGTAATATAAATAATGTCATCTCATAGAAAGAGGATTATATGGCTACTAATTTCTATGTGCCCTTTGCTATGGTCATAGGATGAATGGAAACAGCATCTTTTTGCTGTTAAACAAAACAGAGTACACACACACAGAGAAAGGGGTAGCCAAATGGTTGAACAAAAGTCTGATTAGTGGTTTAATATGCACGTGTACAAACCGGGACAGAGTAAATAAAATTTATAACAACTCTGCGTGGGAAAATCGAAGACTTCACGAGGAAGCAAGATTGACATAAGAATAGAATTTCGAATGAGAAAATAAAAGACAAAGTACCTAATAAAAAATCTATGGGGGAAAAACCCCTTAAGGCTTAAACACTTATAAAGTTTGTAGACCTCAGGGGGCCACTCTATATGATGGATGTAGCTAGGAAAGAAAGAAAATGAAGCTGAGACTTAAATTGAAGACAGATTGTGGGGCTGGTGTCTGTATTAGGAGTCAGGATGAATCATTGACGGTTTTAATCTAAACCAAAAGGTTTTAAAGAGGTTTTTAGGTATATAACAAGGGACATAGATTAGAACAATAGATTATAGGGAAAAAGAGCAAAATTGGAGCTTGTTCTGGTCATTTGCTCTAAGATGGGGGTGGCCTAGACATTTGGCAAAGGGGACAAAGAAGACTTGTTTCTCAGTAAGCACTCAGGACATTCATGTGTGCAGTTTACATTCTGATCGACTGGGAGAAAAGTTGAAGGAGATTTTGTGTGCATGAAGACACAGGAGAAACTGGAGAGGTGGGGTAAGTAACGGTTCAGCCACCAAAGGTTGTGTTTAAAACCACACAAAGCTTGAGGAAAATGTGTTTTTGGCAGTTAGCAATGTGGATACAGAGTTTAGGGTCACCGCTTTATAGGCCTCCAGAGAGAAGAAAGAGAAAGATCATAATCAGTGAGACTTCAATCAGAAAGCTCCAGCTACAGTGCCAGGTTCTGCAGTCAGTGTGCACTGTCACCCAGGCCTCCTACTGTTTGAAGACTGAGCCAACATCAGGGGCCTTCCTGACCATGCAGTTGCTCGAAACACGAACTAAAATAACCTGGAAATGTGCTCACCTATTTTGGTACCTTTTATTACCATATATATCCAGCAGCACGTGTATAAAATGGTCACTACTACATTTCAGTGATAAGTGGAAAATGACCTGCATATCGGAAACTAGAGACCATTTTTGTAAAAACATGTCCTTTGTGCTTCTAGCAACGTGGGCTGCTTGAGGACCATTATCATGCGATGTGAGGAAAGAGAACATTTTCAATATAACATTAACATATTCATTACTATCAGAAAAGAAAGAAAGCTAGAGAGAGGTGTTCTAAAATCTCAGCAATTGTTTACTTGAGTTGGTAATAATATGGATATACTATGGATATCATCTTTTGACTTTAGTGCTACTATAATAATATTTATTACAGCAATATTGTTACTATGACAGATGTTTTTTAGCTAGGGTGGCAAATATCTATCCCACAGGTTTGACCTAACAAAGGCCACTATCACATTAAAAGTAAAGTTAACTAAATATTTTATCAGATATAGAAGGTTCATTTTTGATTAGATAGTTCAAAATGGCCCATGAATGATGTCATACATATCCAAACAGCCCTTCACAGAAAAAAAAAAATGCCCCACTCTTGCTAATTTAGAGAATTGATTCATTTGTGAAGCAAACTTTCTCTTAACGTGTGAAAATCCTTCTTATGTTTGGGAACCTGTGGAATTTCAAACATGAAAAGAAAGAACACAAAATTATCTCTGTTGGTCAGTGGTCTCGTAAACAGCAGGTACGGGTAGATCCTTGCCAGCCAGAAGAAAGGACACGTTCCGGGAGTCACAGATACATGGTACAATGGATGTCAGTGAGGACGATGAACAGGGGCTGAAGAGCCTTTCTTTTCTGATCCCAGCAGCAAGAGCTGTCACTTTCGAGTGGAATCTTTAAGGAGGGCAATACTCAGCACTTGTGTGTGGCTTTCTTACGTAGGTAACCTGCACGAGTATAGAGCTCTTTCTTCTTCCTCTCAGCTTTCTGACAAGTGAATGAACTGCAGCAGCTCACCCCTACCTCCTTGTGTGTGTTACAGCAGACGAAGAAAGCAAGCACCTTCTTGCAAGGGCCCATTTCACTTTTTCCTGGAAGGGACAGACGGAGGGAAAAACTGCATTTAATTTAGCTGGATGCCTGCGCTTTCTTTTTCATGATTGTTTTTCCTAGAGGGGAAAAATGATTTTCTTTTACATTTGTCTGATGGATTCATTCCAATATTCTGTTTTAGAGTTTTCAGACTTGGTTTTGTGCACCGTAGAAATGCCCTACAGACATCTTAAGGTTGACTGATGAGGTTTGGGGGAGACAGCTCTCACTGTGTATCGTGGTAAAACTGACCTGCGATTAGTAAGTAAGACAGGCAGTGGTTAGAGGACTAATGGGTGAGCACATAGGTAGGGTCACCTGGCAACATACATCACATATGCTGTTATAGCTTGGTACCTGCCGGGATTTGTGCTTGCAGAAGCTAATTTATAGGGGCACAGTAGAGATCTATTCTCATATTCAGAGATCTATGAGAAAATAGAAGCCATAGGAGTCATATCTATAATTATTGTACAATTTATTACTATGGTTATAACTTCAGAGATGTCAGTATTCAATAATGTAAAATTTCCTAGAAGAATTATAATTCTGGCCCCACTGCTGTTATAGCATGTGTATGTGGAAGGGAAAAGGCGAGTGGGTTGCAGAGGTACTGCATTAGCGCCCATGGGGACTTGGTTTACGACAGAGCAACAAGTCTACGGCTGGAAACTACGCTTCAGAGCAGAACTTTACTGTCGGGGTTCCTGCTTTATCTGACTTAAGTCACACCTTGAAACGGAAAATTGAATAACGGAACATCACACTTTAAATCATTGTATGATAAGCATTCATGGAGGGCAACTTCGGTATAGGTAAAGTATCATGTGGTTCTCAGGTAAAGAGGATCACCCTAGCCACTCTTCAGTGGGCAAAAAGAAACTCGCACTCTGCATGCAAAAAAAACTTAAGGAGTTGACAAGTAGCTACTCTGATAATTTACAAGCAGTTATACCTAGAAGACCAATTCTCAATTCCTGTAGTCCAGAACAATTTAAAATTTGTTTTCACAATGTCAGAATTCTATTGATCATTCATCCTACATTTAAACAAGTAATAATTGAGGTTTTGGCATGTGCAAATGATATAGCCTTTTATGCAAGGTGGACCTTTTATAATCTTACAGGTAATTTTAACTTAAAATATTCATTTTTTCCTCATTTAAATATTAAGCTAAAATAATATTTTTGCTGCAAAATGAATATTATTATAAAATTAAAAACCAGTATTCTTTTGACTATCATAATCTTTATAAAATGTTTAAATAATTGTCTTTATACAAATATCACATGGCACGCTATTTTGCATCGTTTTTAAATTCTCTGAACAGAAAATTATAAATTCCTTTATATATCAGAAAATGTATAAGGAATTTCCCTTCTAATTTTAATGTCTGGTGAGTATCCCTTTCTATGGTAGTAACTTCGTTTCCACTAATACAATATCATGGAAACTTTTCCACCCCTTTCATTAACATTTCAAAATTATTTCTGGCTACTAAATTTAGTTCTATATTTAAACTCAAGTTCAGAACAGCATTATTTCAAGGTTAGATTGTTTTATATGTGTAAGGAGTAGATTTTTCTCTTTTTTTATTACTTATTGGCTTCCAACATCTTACCCATCACTCTACCTGCATATCGTTGTCAAAATCACTATATTTGAGCACAAAACTAAGAAAGGCATGCTCACTCATGGCTAAGCAAAATGCATACCTAGTGGAAGAGCACTCTCCTTGTGAAGTCCATCAAATGACTGTTCCATTCATGATCCTCAGAAGTATTTTTTAAAATGTTAGCCCAGTTTGACCTTACTCTTACATTCAATAGCATTAAATTTTCTCACCTAGTTTATTCTCTGTAGTTTGAATATTCTCTCAATCTTCATTATCTTTCAACTTACGCTTCAAATTCGAGATTCCTTCAGGAGTTGTTCCCTTTTATCTCTCGTTTTATACCAACACATGAAAAATTTCATCTATTTCCTGGATTTTGCTGGCAAACCAGTTGATGCCACATAATCTCAGCTAGCCACAAAAGAACATAAACTTTAGTGGGGAAAAGAGTTATGCCACTCATAAATGCATTGCAAAACCACGTGACATGTGTCCCATTAACCTTGAAGTACTTCTTCATGTGCTTATGAAGATGACAAATCTATGGTGATAATTTTTACCAAAAGTTTATCCTAGGTACTGATGCATCTTGCCAAATATTTTAAATTTCACTTATTCCACCCAACAGGCCCAGAAGGCTCTTGCTTTGTTTTTCTATTCTACAGATGGGGAAATACGCAGTGAGGGATCAACTCCTCATCTGAGATCACCAAGTTATAACATAGTAAATATAGGGCTTGTATGTAATTTTTCAGAATTCCTTTATATTCCTTTTCTCAGAATTTATATACTCCATCAATAAAATAGCCTTCGATGTGCTAATTAGGCAGCCATGACACATGACCCATGACCCATAGCTCAAGAAGATGTATGGAAGACCCATCAAAGTCAAGTCATAAGAAAAATAACCATCTTTCTAGGATTTATTGTTGACTAATAATGATATGCATTTACTTAAGAGCCAATTAAAGGGATGTCGTTTTAAGATAGCAGGTGGATTTCTCACTAATTTAACTAAGAAGAATTTGCTTCTTGGCTTCAACGTTCTAGAGAGCACGTCATTTTTCCTGCTCCCCTTCTGGATATGAGAGACATTACTCTTCACTGAAAGATATTGACCACAAATGAGTAATTCATCTTTGTTCAAAGCAAATTATTTTTCATGTCCTTCTGGAAAATTTAATCATTATGGCAAATTCTGCCTGTATTTACTCTTTCTGAGGAAAGTATACACTTGTCAGAATGACTGACCACTTTCTATGAGATGTTTCTATGTGGGTTATAGTAGCTTCCTCATTTATCTCTCTGCCAGCAGTTTAACCATCTGTATTAGCTGTCTCTAGTTATTGTAAAAAATTGACACATATACAATGGCTTAAAGCAACATTAATTTATTTTCTTACAATCCTGTTGACTACAAGTCCAACAGGGGTCGGTCTCACTAGGCTCACATTTAGCTTCCCGTGAGGCTCCTTCTTTTCTGGAGACCCTGTTACAAGTCTGTGTCCTTGGTTTGCACACCTACTCCAGGCTATCTCCATTCCTTGGCCTGTGGTCCTCTCCTACCATTCTAAAATTCAGAAATAGTAGGTTCAGTTTTTCCCATACTGTTTCTCTCTGGTATCCTAGCGTACTTTTTGGGAAAATTCTGAATCATTGCTCCATCTCAAAATCATTAACATCCTTTCTAGAGTTCTACACTTGGTCTTAACCAAGAGGATGAGCAACAATCTTGCAAACTCCTTTTTGCCACTTGCAGCACCATAGTCACTGGATTACTGACATTCTGGTGGTCATTTTCTGCCTCCCCATCATTTCCTTATCCTGTACACTTAGGTCAATTTTCTTAAATTCATATCTGAATATTCAGGTGCCAATGGAAAATTCTTTAGCAGCTTGTGCTTACAATGCACAGCAGAGACCACTCTTCTCTGTGGTTTTCCTCGTCAGTCCCATATTCTACTGCTGTTATCAAACTGCTTCCACTTTTATTTTGTTTCCCCCATCCCCATCCACCTTTTCATAGGCTACTGCTTTTGCCAAAAATTTCTGCCTGCCTCAACTACCTCAAAAGTTCTTCTTCTTTCTTTAATTATTGCGCATTTCCTTCTCAGACTCTCCCAAGGGAGTTTTGTGCTCTTTTTCTGCATAATTCTTCCTGGGTGCTCAGTATTTGGAGTGTCTAGGGATACTGACAAATAGCTTTTCCTGCTGTGTGGCTCTAAGAAGTGCTAATGGTTGAATCACAGGTGGCCCAAGTAAACTGTGTGCAAACCCTGTAAGGCAAACTTAATCTCCAAGAGTGCCTATGGTGATTAGCCATGAGTACAAAAGGAATCTTTCTTAGCTGACACAGCAGCTGATGAGGACCTCGTGAAGTTTTCTTGGGTTATCTGTTCTAGCTCCTGTTCTGACACTATCAGCTCAACTTTCAAAGAAGCCTGTTCCATGAGCACACGCTACCCTGTGTAACACTGGGAAGGAGCGTCCTTATTGAGGTCTATTAGGACCTGTTTTCAATAGTGTCATAGTCATTTTTACATTTCTGGGATACTACTTGACACTCAGAACTTCAAGGAGCAAGGGTTGACTTTTAGTTCATAGTTTCAGAGGTCTCAGTCTACACATGGCTGAATGGTCTGGTGTGGAATAAACTAGTCATATAATGACATTCAGAAAACAGAAGAGAGAGAGAGGGTGAGGGAGAGAGAGAGATGTAGACAAGAATATACCTTTCCACGACATGATTCCAGTGACATCTTCTTCAACTAGACCCAGTCTCTGAATGTAAGACTTTTAGGGACATTTTAGATCTAAACCATAACAAAATAGGAATCTCTAGATTCTAGAAAGACAACTTAAATGAGAGGCTCCTGACATGTTTAATTCTGCTATTTATAGCAGATACGTATTCTAACTGGCTGTAAATTCAAGTAGCATCTATGCTAAGTGACATAGTAGGAAAGAAACTAAAGTGCATGCCAAGAAGTTACGGGCCAATAAACAGCCAATAACATACAGGAGCAATATTTTCACAGAAAAAGCAAACACAAGGGATGAGAAAATTGAGCCAACAGGACAAATGAACCAAACTCATTGGCACTTAGGAAGAAATAAATTGAAAATTTAAATGAGATAGTCAGTTACATAAATCAATTTGGCAAAAAATGCAAAGTTAGCCATCACGTCTGGAATAACAATGTTGGGGAGCATGTGAAATTTCACAGCATTGTGGGAAAACACTTGTTACCTACTAATTTGAAGTGAACACTTCTTATGATAGGTAGACGTGTGTCCCTGGAAACATTTTACTACTTGTGTGTATGAAACAAATGTACACATATCATAAACACAAAGCACAAACCAAAGGGATCACTGAGCATAAGAGAGGTGCTCATTATGAAAAAAAAATGAGGCAAACAGAAAAAAAAAAACACTGTGGCAGATTTATTGTAGAACTCTGGTCAAGGGGATAAAATGAAAATTACGTCTACACATGCTACACATGCTTATGTCTATAATGCTTTAAAATGATAAAATAGCATGACTCTACCTATAAGTCAGAAGATTAGAAAAATAAAAATCTGTTATCTAGGAATACCTAAGGTAAAATGTTTTACAGTTTGCTTTCATACACAGAGAAAATATATATATATATATATATATATATATATATATATATATATATGTATATATATCAATGCTTATCCTTATTTATTTGCTTACTTACTTAGTTCTTTTCAGTTAGAGGCCTCACTATGTTCTGGCTGGTCCTACTTGCAGTTTTCCTGCTTCAGTCTCTGGTGTAGCTGGAATTAAAGATATGCAGCCCAGTACCCCACTTGTACATAGCAATTTTTTTGAGACAGGGCCTCTCTCTATAGTCCAGGCTGGTCCTAAACTCACCATGGAGCCCAGGCTGACCTTGTGCTCAGGGCAATCCTCCTGTACATAGCAATTTTTAAGCTAGGAAATCATACACACAAAAATTACTTGAAAGTAGAATAAGATTCAGAAAAGAAATCTGGAAGGCTTCATTATTTTAGTGATTTTCACTTTCATGTAATAGTGTGGAGGGGACACAACTTTAATTTTATTATGTGCATATGGGATGATCAAAATACACTGTGAATGTCTGAATTACTAACATTTACAACAATTACAGACACAGTGCCCTTCATGTCATTCAAACACATTTAACCCATCATTTTTGCCTCTTTCTGAATCTTTTTCCGGTTGCTGCTGCCACGGGTCATCCAATGGAAAAGCGGGATCGTAAAAATATTGTGGTATGTCCACCTTATTCATGAATATGCCACGTGTGACCTTTTGTCTTCCCCAAAGTCAAAATGACCATAAGAAGTAAATATTTTGAATGACTCAAGACTTAAGCAGTCACAACAGAGCCCCTAAAATCGCCCGTGGAAAAGAATTTAGAGTACTGCTTCCAAAAGGGGAAAAAAAGGACCGAAAAATTGTGTTCAAATGAGGGTGAATACTTTGGGGAGCATGGGTGTGTCTTTTATTGCAATTATCTTTTAAACACTCTCCTTTTCCATCATACTTCATCTATATCAAAAACCTTCATTTGAAATGCTTTATAATTTAAAATGTATAGATAATGTTAGATGCTACTAAAAGGTGATAACAAATTCCTACATACCTGCAAAACATCCAAAAGTCATTCTTAAAGAGCTTGCTTGAATTTGTTTGAATCCTGCACTGATTACTCTACGTGAGATCAAACAAAAGCAAACAATATTAGTATTTATATAGTATGTTAATAATCAAGGAGCAAGAATCTTCACCATCAATAAAGTAATCAGTTGTGAATATTAATTCTCCATTCATTATGTGTTTCAAGATACAGCTACACATTTTAAAATATTTAGCTGTCAAAATTGAAATATATTCACACTATACAATGTGATAATTTTATCTGCATATACATTGTGTAATGATTATAATAATCAAATTAACTAACACACCCATCATCACCCTTACAATTCCTAGAGTTTTCATAACTCCCCTGTGCCTTGTTTTCATAGTCCCCAACACAGTATTATAGTTTCTTCTTCATCCCTTCCTTTACTAGTCTTTTGTTTCTTTTGTTTGTTTAGGCCAATGTGTCCCCTCTTTCTTTCTCAACAGATCTTTCAATCCCATAGGTGAGCTACTTTCACTGTATGAACAACATTTTAAGAGCCCTTATTCTCCTTGATGGGCTGGGCAGTAGCAGACATCTTCACAGAGGGCACTGAGCTCGTTAGAGGAGAACTGTTCCTGCAGCAGTGTCGGTGGCCAAAATTTATAGAGTCTGGTTTGCAGGTCACAGATCCATCATCGGATGCACGTACTATCCTCTCTCTCAGAGTTTTAGTATCCTCCGGGGCATTCAGCTGATAGCTACATTCTTCCAAAATGTATTTGTTACATTAAGTCTTGATGCTGAAGTGCAGGCTTCAATGCCTGGAGTATCCTTCTTATTTTTATTAAGTTTCCACCATAAGTAAACTTTTATGTGAAAAGAAAGCAATAAATATTGTCGTTTGCATTGGTGAGGGAGAAGAGAAATTTTCTGCAGCTGACATGGACATGATTGTAGATGGATACCATTCAAGGTAAACTGAGGCCAGAAAAATATGCCTCAGCAGAGCTTTATTTATAACGAAAGGGGTTTAATAACAAAAGAATGCAATTCGCTTTGACTATGCTCAAACCTTTCTCAGGTGATTGTGTGTACTGTAGATGAAGTTAGAAATTCTTGAACAGAAATGTCTCATCAAAGCCTATTATGAATTTGTACATGTTATTGAAAAAAAGAGAATCTTGTTATGAACTTCTAATCTGATGCTCCAGGTAGAGATTTTTGAACAACTCACACTGGATCTTAAATGTTTGTTGGAAAGACTAAAAGAGGAACAAAGCTAATTCTGTTACCTGTAGACAAAGAGGCACTCACCTGTTAAACACGACCCCCCACCCTGACCCGAGTGAATGATGAATGCAGCAAACTGCTTTGCCACATTTTTATCATTATGGATGAAAAGATCAGTCACCACCAAAGCACCCACATCCGGGTTTCTTCTAATAGACAAAAGTGTTGATCTGCTCCCGTGTGTTCATGAGTGCACCGATTCCTCCCACTGTATCCACCGGTTCTATAGACTGAAATCAAAGAGCAAATGACTTATCAGAAGGTCTGATTTCATGTTCTGATTCAAATTTTGATCATGATAATTAGACCAAACAATTTCTAGGCTCACATTTCCTCCTCTCAAAACAAAACATAACAACAAACAAAAACAAACCACGGATTAAATGCTCTCTGAACTTCCAGCAAAAACTGGAATCGTCATTGCTGCTGTCCTAAATAAGGGTCCTGGTTCTGACCAAGGAAAACCTCCACAAAGTTTAGGTATTCATACTTTCCCATGAAATTATTCTTTAAAATCTGTATCTGAAAAGTGTTGTTTGAGTTTGGAAAGGGCTAGTGATCTCTGCTCTGAAGGAATGTGACTATAAAACTAACTCTACATCAGGAGATCAGTGCAGTAAGGGGGATTCTCCGTCATCCTTCTGTCTTTTCCCCTGGATATTTGATAACAATATAAATGCTTTTATGCCTATCCAAGTGCCTAAAGAAACCCCACTTTAAGATACACCCACAGTTTGCTTTAATATAGTAAAACCTTAGACATATTCAATTGAAATTATGTTTTGGACGTGGGTTTTAAACTTTACCTGCTTTGCTAAAATCGGTTTAGAATTTCTGAAGTTCACATGTGTCCTCAAGTAGCAGGTTAAAGTGCACACAGCAAGTCATCCATTTAATAACAAACCAAGACTTATTTTTTAGTTTAAAAAAGCAATATGAATAGCTTTATTTCTCTCCTGATTCTAAGTTATTTTGTATTTGCTCTCTGAAAAATTGAATTGATTACAGAAATGGAAAATCCAGTTAGTCTCACTCACTTCACCAAGTTCTGCTCTTGTGCTCAGCTGACATTGACCAGTTCCTTTCCATTTAAGCGAGGCAGCCATTCCTTCCACAAGTACAGTGAGGCTTCATAGCCCTCTTCCGGTACATGTTAAATAATCATGGATTCAGCGTTTACCATGGCAATTTGAGAGAATGTTAAATTCTTTTAAAAATGGAATATGTAAACATACCAGATGTTTGGTTTTGGTCCTGATGTAAAGGCAATTGGTTTCATCATAGTAAGTGTTCTTGTTACTTAGGTAATTATAAGCAGACTCTTCTAGATATAGGATTTATTGTGATATCTTGTATGCTCTGCTAAAGACGTGGTTGAAGGAACAATTTCATTTTGTGTTTCTTGTTGTTAGTAATTGCATTCCCCACTAAAGCTAACATCGGAAGCACTGTGTGATTACTGTGGTTTAATCTAGACTGAGGAGTTGAGTTCTCTGTCTTTCTCTCTTGGACTGGGTATTGAACTTAGAGTCTATATTATCACACCGATTGACATTGCGTTATTACCGTTATTATTAGTAATATTTGGGATGAGGTCTTGTTAACTAAATTGTCCCAGATTGGGTTTGAAGTTGTGATCTTACTGCCTCATCCTCCTAGAGTGCTGGTTTTACAGTCCCGTTCCCCAACACCCAGTGAGAACTCTGCTTTTAAGTCTGTCTAAGGAAGAATGGTAACAAAGAGAAGTCAAGTTCCTGTCATCCCCTTCTGTCAGGTACCTTACCGTTCAGAATCTAACCTTCATATAAGAATACAGTTCCACTGGCTGTGTGGGTTACCCCATCCACTGAAAGAAAACTTAGTGTTAAACCAGGTGTCTCCTCTGCTCTGCATTAGGGTAAGAACATTTCTCATCTTAAAAACACTATGAGAAAACATAAAATATCTGGTACAAAATTATCATTCAGACTACGGCATTTACTCTTGATTTTTAATTGTCATGGGCAAGATTAATGTGAGGTAATTAGAGGAGATAGATGAAATTTTTGAAGTATTTATTTCAACATGTATTTTTTAAAGTTGCACCAGTACATCAGTATTATGTAAAGTGTTGTTGGGTTTTAAATGTGTTTTTACATGAGCTTGTTTAGAGATAAATATTAAATTAATATACGTGGCATGTTCGGCTACAGCAAAATTAGTGAAGATGCCATTTTAACAACGATGTCATTTTATGAAGCATTGAGTGAAGGCACCTTATTGACCGCCTTTGTCAAAACTATTATTTTTGTAATGAGAAGTAGATTCTCAAAGATATGAAACAAATGCTCACGGTTGTAGGGCCAGTAGCACATTACGGAGTGTGTGAGCCAGCAGCTGCCATTTTCCCCATACGTGTGTAGCCGCGCACTCCCGTGAGCCAATGCAGGCCAGAGAAGAACTTTGCAACTCACCTGATCTGTACAGACACTATGTAATCTGTTCATCTCCAAAATGCCTCTGCCTAACAGATAAATTGCCCCAAATAAGTAAATAAAGAAAGGAACATCTGCAATTTCACTTGCTCTCGTTCTGCCTAGTCAACAACAACAACTCTTGTATGAGTTTTGGATTTATAGAACCAATTGTGGAAAAATCAAAGTCAAATAAGGGAAGATTGAGGTGCCCCAAAATAGTAGGTTGAAGGACACGAGGACCAGGCTTCAGTTACATCTGCTTCCAAATAGAGTCGAGGTTGCTGTACAACGTGCTGCAACCTATAGTTTATGTTCTGAGAACTATAGAGTTTTCACTAAAATAAAATGCTGCAGTTCTATAATAGCAATCAGATTATGGTTTAAACAATTCTTTCTTGTCGTTGTTGTTCTTTATACCTTCTTCTTTTGAATCGTCTATGTCCTTTAAGTTACCCAGTCTCTCCGAGACAGGTTGTTATGCTTACGCCATTCTAGTTTCATTGACAAGTCTGACATGGTGGTATGTGTGTGTGTAATCTCAAAACTCTGGAATGCTGAGACAAGAGGATTGCTAGTTGGAGCCCAGGTTGTGCAACTTGAGACGTAGTGAGACTGTGTCTCAAACTGTGAAACAAGAAAGTGGGGAAAGAAGGGAGATGTAGCTCAGTGTAAAGGTTCTCGGTTCAGTCCTCAGAACCAAACAAACGAACAGCTGACAGACAACTGGTGTCTTTCCCATTTATGGTGTTTGCCTTTAAAAGCTAGTTGAAATCTGTAGAACCCTGGACACATTTTAGCCCTATCTGAAATCTGCACCCCCCTCCCTCCAGATATGATTAGCCTGCACAAATTCTCTTTGTTTCTTAATTTGTGTTTCAGCTTCTTTTGCACGCCTAAGTGTTAGCCATGAATAAATGTTTTCCTTTTCCTCTCATAGAATATCTCCTTTCAGTGATGAATATGTAATCTTAAATAAGACCATGCTTCATAGAATTCTATACGCTTGTTCTGCAAGGGGAACTTTTACTTTCTTTCTCAATGAAGAATGCTGTCTTTCCCTCCACATTCTAACAGTGAAACTAGATTCAAGCTTAAGGTCAGAAGGGGCAGTAGGAGCCCACTTCTGTTGCAGCCTCTTTGAATGAGCAAGTCTGGAAGCACTTTAATTACATATTAATACCGTGTGTTTTGGAGAGAATTAACTCCCCAGACTCTTGTAAAGTTACAAAGCTAGTCAGCAGGCTGTTCCAACATAGTCTCTGGTGTTTAGAGGAAATTCTCTTTAGAGAAGAAGGTTATTGCTTCTAATTAGACCTTACAAATTGGGGGAACCAGAAAATCTGTAGCAGCAGGCTGGTTTAATATGGACAAGTGTGGTCCATTTCAGAACGAAGCACTCAATAGAAACTACACAACAGAGTAAGTTAGAATCAGTTCCAAATTAAGAAAGTAGAAGAAGAGAGAAAACGAAGCAAACTTCATGCATTTTCAGGCTTCTTACAATTCTGAGCTGACTGGTTCATTTTAGGCATGGACTTTATGTACCAACCATAAATGATAGTTTTTCCCTATAATAAGATACATATTTTATGGTGGAAAAACCAAGTTCCTTTGCTTTTGTTGTTATCTCCCTAAAGAAATTTGAGAGCTCCTCTGAGATCAAGAGGATGGCTGAAATGTAATCCCCAGTCATTTATCCACCACAGTGACCTGGATCAGCCCGAGGTTATACACCAGTGTCAGACAACCAAATTCTTGCTACCTTTGTGGGTCTGAGGAGGCCCTTCTACTCCTCTGACTCCGCTTGGGGTGGAGAGGGAAGCAGTGGCAATGAATAAAGTTCTTTCTGTGCGTGAACCAATGGCTATTTATTAACCTCTGGGTCATAATAGAGTCATGTTGGGTCTCTGAACTTCACGCTACAGGAGAGACTGATGAGCAAGTGCCTCTCACGTGAAGAAGAAACACAACTCTCAAGGTCACGGTAGGACAACTTCAGAGCTCTGACTTGAACTCTCAAGGGTTTGTTTAGCCTTACCTCAGGTACTCTACAGTAGCTGCCTAAAAATATTACCAAAACTAAGTAATTTTGAAGAACTTACTTAGATCAGCTATTAATATTTACTTCTTCTCCACATGGCTTGAAAATGACAGAGGTTCAGAATCATTTGCTTAAATTACTTTTTAAAAAGTAATCAATCAAGGATAATCAGGAGAAATGTGTTAGAATCTTTAGGAGGCACATCAAAGCTGAGTTTTACTGGCCCAAAGTTGTAGGTCTGTAATCACAGCACTTCCGGAGGCTGAGGCAGGAGGTTCACAAGTCCAAGCCCAGCATGAGAAACTTAGCAACATAATAAGACCCTGTCTCAAAAACAGGGGTGGGGTGCTGAAGATGCAACTCAGTATGAAGATCTCGTGTGGCTCAAGAGCTACTCAAAATAAGTAAGTAACTAAGTAAATAAATAAATAAATAAATAAAGCAGAGCTGAGCGTATGACAAGAGAACACCCACGGTTCTTCAAGCCACCTCTTGTTTCTACTTTCCTGTCAGATGGACACTTCTTTTTGTCTCTCTGTGTGTTCCTGCATCTCAGTGTCCTTCTTATTGAAGGATTAAGGTAAAAAGTCTGAGTAGTATGTTTCACGTGCCAGCCAGTATGACCCACCAGAAAACTGTGTTTCTCTCCAAACTGGTTTGGATAATCTCTAAATGTCATGAAATCGAGCCTTTGGTCCTACAGCAAAGGGATGATTGCTTTCTATTTTCCTAGAAGGTGTACACATTTAACAAAACTATGCTCTCCCACTGCTGCTGGACAAAGATCTGGCCTCTCCAGTTAAGATGAATGATGTAATTATCATAATTAAGTCAGTGGACACGCAGAGGATCACCTGCTAGGAAAGAATTACTTATATTTCTGTGTGCCTGCTTGGTAGCTATTTAGTCAAATTGTCTAATTCTGCTGCCCATGGAGGATTCAAGCTGCAATCACCATGAGTGGAGAAAACAGGTAGGACATTCAAGAAATCAACATGGAGACAGAGTTGAAAGGTCACACGTGGACATCTGGATTTCATTTCTCTTTCACATATGTGGTATAAGGTGTCTTCTTTCCTCCTCATGTATCTTCTGTACGGCTGATCCTTGTTCAGGTCACTTGCATTTTAGAAAGGGAAAAATAATCTTTGATCTCAGAGGGGGGGAAGTGTGAGTAGAATACGCTGAATTTTGGGGAGGGAGGATGGAAAACAGTTTCAATAGGTCCAAAGACAGCAAATGCTGCTCCAGAAACTCAGTAGACCACTGACGTTAGAGTAGGAGTCAGTAAGCTTTGAGCCATAGGCCAAATGCACCTAACTCTTCAATTTTATAAATGAAGTTTTATTGAAGCTCAGCTATGTCCAAATGCTTACGTGTTATCTATGACTACTTTTACACTATTACAACAGAACTTTGTGATTAACGAAGACTTTATTTCCTATAAATTCTGACTATTTACTATCTGGCCCATTTCAGAGAAGTTTGCAGACCCCTGAATCAGGATGAGATTCAAATTTTAAAATTCATGGCTATATAAATATTGAAAAAAGAATATAAAGATAAAATTTGGCAAGATAAAGGAATCAGTGGTGACCACTTCATAGCAATTATCAAGATAGTGCACAGGAAATACAAAACATATGATATATTTCAGTTTTCTCTTTGCTTAAAATTGTGCTATAAAGCTGAATAATTTTGGAAATCTGATTTTTCAGATATTTACAATATTTTTCTCCTGTGATTATAAGTCTGAAATACAAATATAAATATTTATTTTTAGAGGAAAGATTCATAATTAATATACGCCAAGATGAATGAAGATGGAACACAAAATACAGTTTAGTAGTAGATAAATACAAATTTTGGAAATGGAGTATGGCATACCAGGGTGATTAAGACAGAGGCAAAATAAACACAGACCTAAATATAGGAAAAAATATCTTCCCGTTTTTAACACAGAAAAAATGAAAATACTCATTTGCAGAGATACTCCAGAAAATAAGGCCCGAGATTCCAACTGGCCTAGATGCAGCAGTCTCTCAAAGTCAGAATTCTAATCTGCAAAAGATCCTAGCAAATTAATTCACTTTCACAGAGGTAAGTAGTGTCTGGAATTTCCTATGGTTTTATTTACTTAACTTAAAATCACAATGGCTTCCTTGATTACTTCACCAATAAGAGTCCTTTCTGTCATGGCTTATCTTGGCGATTAATTTAAGGGGAAAATTTATCTTTTTCATAAAGGAGTTGGAGATTGTACAAGAATCAGGACTAAACAAAATCATTCTGCCTGTCCTAACAATTCTGCCATTGCATAGAAACTCCACGGTGATTAAAGATGACAGAATCGCTCATTTTAGAACAGGAAGAATCCCCGGAATTCATCCAGTTTTTAACCTTTTATAAAGGAAGTTTTCATAGTGTGACCTTTGGATTCAGACTGACCAGGATTTGCGTTTGTCACATATATCATATCTCATATAGGAAATCATGTGGGACATGGAAGAACCTCCGCAGCCTCTCTGAACCCCAATCTTTTCATCTATCAAACAACAGCAAAATATTGCATTGCTGTGCTCGAGTAGCAGAGAAGTTGGCAAGGCGTTTTTCACAAAATAGAGATGATGGACTCACACATTTCTATTACTACATACACAAAAAGGCAGAGATATACTGAATCTGGTTAAATAACTCACCAACTGTAGAAGCTAATTTGCGGCATAATTAGAATGAGAAATCAAGCTGTCTGGTTCTGAAGTGGCATTTTCTCATTTCTCTATAATACAATGCTCCTCATGGCCAAGTTTTTATTAACTTGTCTCATTTCAGTATATGAGAGCCCAAATGAAACTCATCACCCATGTCTTATAAAACATTAGAAAAAGTCATCTTCACCTATAGCATCCAGGTCAAAAGCAGGCCAAACAAGGCTTTATACTATTCAAAATAAAGGTTAACTCCGGTGGGTCTAACTGTGATTCCATGCCTTCAGTATTTTCTGTTTCTGGGTAGTTAATATGAATATGGTAAGAAGTATCAGTGTTATGCGCTCAGCCAAGCTAGTTTACCCTTGATCAAATCCTTCCTCTCATTTGCAAATTCACACAGGAGTGTCCAATGGCTTCTGATATCCAATATTCTTCACAGATGCTGCTCCAAGTGCCAATCTCAGGCACACAGGCAGGTGGCTGAGATCCACGTGGCACAAAGGTAACTGGGGTTAAAAGCAAATTCACAGCATCAGTCACTTTTATTACTCCCAAGACAGAGTATCCATTATTTATGCTACTGGGTGATCTGCTATATTTACAATACAGCTACTTGTCATGGCTTTAAAAATATGATGGATTCCTAGATTAATTCTGTATTCCTTGTCTTAGACTTGAGGCATGAGTAGTCACAAGGAGTTCCAAAGTACGTATAATCACAAAACTAAGTGCACATGGATCATGATGAAGAAAAGACTGACCATTGTGTCTTTAATGGGATTTTGTCAATAATGCTAAAACTCTCCATGTTCACAGATTGAGCACTGAAACTTTATCAAAATTTCTCAGTGCGCTGATACCTGTGAAAGTTCTCTAGGAGAATTAAACCTTGTGTAAGACACATATGTGCCCACCATCTGTTTTAATTTCACTTAGAATTAATATTTGATAACATAAAATCTGTGTTACAAAAAGCAAAGCTAAAGTTCTGGGAATTTTCAGAAAGTGAAAAACCACTGCTTATTTTCAAGATTGGGGTGACAAAAAAGATAATTGTGGTTCTCATGGAGCTCGGAAGAATGGTTAAGGCATTGACAAGAAAAGTTTGGAAATACATGCTGAGCACAAAGTGGCGCAAGCAAAGACATGGAAATCAGAAGAAATGACGAAAGCTCACAGGCGATGAATGTGAAGAGCTCATAGAAGTCAGATCCTGCAAGGTGCAGAGAGGGGTTGGATCTGGTTTAGGAAATGATAAATCTAGGTGGTGTTTTTTCACAACTATGACAACAAAATGTTTCAAGATAAACAAATTTGCCCATAGAGTAAGCATGGATAGAAATGGTCAAGGCATTGAGGAGCTTGCTGCAAGAATAGAGGGGTGAGTAAGACCCAGTCCGATTAAAATTGGGAAATTGAAGCCAGTGAAAAGGAATAGTAAAATAAATTCCACAGAGAATAGACATTTCCATAGCTGTTAAAAATTGACCCTGTGTTAAATAACCAACGTTCCTACTATGCCCTACAGGGAACTGCATGGTCTAGGCCTCTCTTATTTTGAGATCACCCACTCTTGAGCTTTCCCCGCCCATCCACTCCACGTCAGGTGCATTGTTCTTTGCAAATCTTTGAATGGTGGAAACACATTCCACATTCGTGCTTGGACTAGAGCACAGAAAGCTTTTCTTCAGGGTAATCATCTTGCTCGTTTCTTACCTTTTCAGAGCCTTTGTTCAAAAGTCTTTATCTCAAAGTGTGTTGCCGGTACTGTGCTCCCTACTGCAACCTGCCTTACTCACATCTAACCTCATAATGAGCACGCCACACCCTGCAACACAACTTTCATCTATAGTATCTCCCATCTTTTCACACCAAGCCAGGGTATCTAGCTACTGGAAATATTAATTTTTGGCTACATCTGCTTTTTATATTTGAACTCACAAAGGCAAGGACCTCCTTCCCTTGTGTAGACTGAGGTATGTCAAGAACTTACAGGCATAGCAAGCATGGAACAGGCAGTCAGTAAGTGCTTATTGAATGAATAAACCAGTACATCTTGGTTACTATGTTTCCTTCTTTCTTCTTCTTACATCCCATTGGCCTCCACCATAATCTATAGGTCTGAGGTCTGTTTTTGTGATTTTTGGTGCACCAGATGGGTCTGCTGCTTTCTTGCATCACCAACAACGATTTCAAGATCTACATCCAAGGACAGGTATGCAAGGTGATTTTAAGAAGTAACTTCGTTTTCAGTATACTTGGAAATTTTTCAACAACTACTTTGGTGATCTTCTAGTCTATTCTAAAAAAAAAAAAAAAAAAAAAAAAGAATCCCCGAGTTGCCCCACTGTCCAATTCTTATGTTACATTTTCTGACACTTTGACATTTTAATTAGGAAATCTCTAGAATTTGGTCCTCGGTAATGAAAAGCTATAATTAAAACTGTTTTCCATTTTTAACACAGTTCTTTTAAATCAAGCTGAACACAATGGCACAATTCTGGCAGAAACAGAAAGAGGAACATTTCATAAGATTTACGGCTACCTCAACCTATCTTCCTGTTTCCCCTAGTGCCTTCTCCAGAGTACGAATCCCATTTAACCTATCATCCCAGAACTCACTCCACGCCAGCACATCAATACCCCAGACCAGTAAAAATTATGGTCATTTTTATATGGGCTGAATTAAGTGATGAAAAACTGTAAGTTATAGCCATTAAATGTTTCTGTATGGACTCTCATTGATATCCCTTGGCAAGTACTAAACCACAGAATCACGACCTTGTTTGAGATATAAACTTCAGTAATTACATAGAGGTGAACAGATCAGATATGTTGGTGATTTTAGGTAGATATTTGGTGTCATTAATTTCCTTGACTATACATCTATGAGGAAATTTTATAAAGAAAGAGGACTGAAAATCAGCCAACCAGTCTATTGGGAGTGCCCATCATGTGCCAAAAAGCAGTGCTATTTAGGAGAGCACTGAATTCTCTGGCATGAGCATTTCCTTTTTGGTAGATTGTTTTAATAATTTTCAATAGTATAGTGTACCAATATGCCTTGTTCTTACATTATTCGATTTCACATGTAAGAATCACAAATTACTCTTTAAGTGGTCACAGCGACAGCAACAAAAAAAGAAGATACAAGCACATAGCATCTCATATCCACATTATGCACATGTTATTTTGAATATAATTCTCCCTAAATATCAATTAGTTCATCACTTATTTATTTATTACTTATTTGCCTCCAAAACACAACACATAGTGGTAGAATTTTATTCAGGATTTCTCAAAGTATATACTTCAATTTTTCTGAATCATATCTGTTTAGTGGTTATTTTCTTTTTGCTTTTTTAAATACCAGGTGGGCCTGAGACTATGGCTAATTGATCAAATCAGTCTGAATAGAATACCTAAATGCATCCAAACGATCATCATGCTCAATAAAAACTGAATAACAGTGAAATTCTAGGTCTTTACCTTAATGTAATTTCCTTTTGGGACCAAATTTATAGCTGAAAATGATTGCGGTCTTCTCTCCTGACACTTTCATATCGCCTTAATGAAACTCTTCTAGAAAGAGATAGGACACAGTGTTAATGATTGGTTGTTTTAGCAGCCGTAGAGTGAACTAGATGTACTGTATGATGTCTTAGTAACTTTTTCACTGCTGCGATGCAACGCCCAACATTTACAACATAAGGGAGGTAAGCTTTAGTTTAGTGTACAGTTTCAGATGATCTCAGTTCACCCACGGGTGTCTGGTAATGCTTGAAGCACATAGCAGAGGACTGGTCAGAGGAAAGCTGTTGTCTGCATAGTAACAGGAAGTAGAGGAAGCGAGGAAGTGAGGAAGGAGAGAGCGAGTGTATGTCCTTCCAGGTCATTTCCCAGAGACGCATCTCTCTGAGCTAAGCACCAATGACCTGCCCTTTCTGACCAGGCTCACCTTCTAAAAGCACATGTATTTAACAGCACATGGGTATTCTACAATATGCAGCTACACAGAGCTTCGGGGGGACATCCCAGATCCGAACCATACCATAGAATATGATGAACATTGACTACAGCATGGATTTTTCATTTATCCATTAACCATGTTCATCTTCTTCAACTCAGGAGGAGTTATCTGATGTGTCTTTCACTGTGGCCACATCACTTTAACGATTTACCTAAAATACATTGCAGGGATCGAAAATAGGAAGTATTGATAAGAAGCAGAATATAATAAAAATGATTTATGGAGCAAGACAAATGACCACTATTTTAAAAAATCAAATGATACCTTGTACTTTGAGAAAAAAATCATTTAACTGCAAAAAAGCCTCTCTCAAATGCAAAACAATGCCACACAAATGGAAAAAAAAAGAAAATTTGAAAGTAGAAAGATACCGTGAAGGTATACTGATCTTTTAGAAATTTCCAGAAGAGTTCAAAGAGGCTTTTGCAATGGGAGAATTCATTTTCACAGGAAGTTGTATGTGCTCATGTTGCAAAGCACAAGCTTTCTGGAGGCAGTGCTGCAAGGAGAAACTTTAAAATAAAGGAAGGGAAACAAAGCAGATGATGGATGGGGTGGGCCTCTGGCAGAGTCTCCCAGGAAAATAAAGAAAATGGCTCTTCAAGTAAATCTGAGCAGAATAGCAGGAGGTTTATCCCGAGGATGAGTGGGACCCAACCCCCGAAGGCCAACCAGGGCCAGTGGAGTGAAGAGTCAGAGCTGAGGACTGGGCAATACGAGGTCCGCAGCTCTGTCTTGCCTACTCGGGCAAGTCAACTTCATTCACAACAATCTCCCTTCATTCTGAGGAGATGTAGATACTGCAGAAAGGGTTATTTTGCTTGCTCGTCTTTATCTTATTTTGAATTTTCTCTACTGCCGATCTGCTTTTGTATTGTCTACATTAGAATTAGCCAACAGCCTAGATTGTGTATAAAAATTTCCTTTGAAAAAACTGTGCCCTTGGACTCACAGCAATGAAACCGCGAAACGTGTGGTATCATTGTCAACACTGACTGTAGAACCTGCAAGGAAGAGCAATTTTCTCTTTGTTTTCTACAGAAATGGCCCAACACCCCTTTCCAACAGTGTGATTTATTCAACCGATTCCTAAGACGCATGGGCTTGGGACTTCATTTGGCGTTAAAGGTCCCCCAAGGGAGTGACCTGCAGTGACAGCACAAGGTAGAAAGGCCTTGAATCTGAGAAGGGATGCAGTTGCCATGTCCTTCTAAAATTTCCCCAGGGATATGTGGCTAATATTTTGTGTGCAGCTCCCAATTGTCAGCTTCTAGAAGTATGTTCCTGGCTGTCAAGCTGTGATGCTCCCTAATTTACACAGATAGAGAGTTCTAATAAGATACTTTAGAAAGTCACTTATGCCATAAGGTATTCACATTACCTCAAGACATTTCTATTTGGCTAATAGAAAATGAAAGAATGGATTAATGCCTTTCGAATGCCATTAAACGAGTGAGAGGGAAAAGCCTCCTTGGGCCGCCAGAGGCCTCCTCCTCATTTCGTGCTCTCTGCTGTCTCAGCTAATCTCTTTTGGTCCTTGCGAAAACGAAGGATAAGTTTTGACTCCATAGAAAATGAGTTTGAACCAGAAAGTCCATGTGGCCTCCAAACTTTGGATTGTCGCCACGGCACGCTGCATTTCGCCTTTGATTTAAACTGAGAGAACATGTGGCTTCCTAAAAATGAAAAACACTTTTGCAGAATCCCCAAAAGGCTAATGTAAAGCAGCTGTTGAAGGAGAAATTAAAAGACAAATGCCAGAATTTCAAATAACCAAACCTTGTTGGAGTTGGTCACTAACCGCCTCCCTGTACCCCTGAGGTACCATGATGGCTGATATGCCTTTAATTGACTCATAATGAGATGAATGCTATTTTGATATTGCCAGAACTCCTCATATTCATATCTGATCTTGATGAAATAATAATATTTCTTATTAGCTAATGTTTTTGAACGATTAGGATCCAGGCAGTATGCTTAGTGTCATACATACATATATTAATTCATTAAATCCTGCCAAACTTTGGAGTTAGACTTAGTCCTATTTGGGCTGGAGGAATGGCACAGCGGTAAAAGCACTTGCCTAGCAAGCACAGAGCCTGGAGTTTGATTATCCAGCACCACGTAAGCCAGTTAAGATAACGCATGCCTGTAATCCAGCACAGGGTGGATGAGGGAGCAGAATTGCTGAGTCCAAGGCTAGCATGGGCTAAGTGGTGAGTTCAGGACTGGCCTAAGCAAGACTCTTTCTCAAAGAAGAAGAAGGAGGAGGAGGAGGAGGAGGAAGATGCCAAAAAAGTGTTCTTATTCTACATTGAAGAAAAATGACATCACTAAGTTAAGCTTACTGTATTATTCAGCTGACATGTGAAGCGTTTTTTTTTTCTATTTAATTTCATCTTATTGTGGTACAGGGGATTAAACACAAGGTCTTTGAACTCAGCTATATTTCAGCCCTTATTTTAATTTATTTTATTTTTTTACATTTGAGAAGTATTTCACTAAAATTCCCAGGCTGGGCTTGAGCTCACAATCTTCCCGTCCAAGCCTCCCACTTATTACAGGTGTGCCCAGTCATGCCCAGCTGAGATGAGAGATATTAAAGATAAACTATTTTTATTTCTATCCCACATCTTCACCCTTTAAAAATTAAATGTGATCAGTGATTAGTTTTCTCTAAAAGGTAATTTCAAATGCCTTAACACCTCCTCAAAGGAAGTTTACAAAAGCCAGCAAGAGACTTACTTGTTTTGATCGCAAACCTGTTGCAGGCCTAATAAGCCCTTTCTGTGAAGCAGATGGAATGAAATCAGAACACATTTAGCAAGCATGTTCACATGTAGATGAAGACAAAACATTCACTCAATGACATCAAGATGCCCCTCCATAGTTATAAATCATGTAGACTGGAAGCTAAGAATGATGCCCTTTAGATGGGCATGGGGGTGGGTTACACTGCTCTCCTAGCAGAAGGTCTTGCTGTCTGTCAAAATCTTCACCTGACTTTCTTATCTTTGAAATATCTTTTTGGTTGACAGCCTCCAGAGGCAGGCTTCTCCACACGAAAACACACCCTGATCTTCCTAGATCTTATATTAATGTCTCGTCCTTGTTTTGTGTACTCCAAAGGATGGGAGATTTGGAGACCATCTGCCACGTGGGGAAAATTTAACTGCTGCCAAGATCCACTTTCTTCATTTTCCCTTCCTGCGGCCCCACCTTCTTCCAGCAGCCACCCAGCACGACAGAATTGTCACACTGACTTCTCTGTGAGGGAGAGAGAAAGCTTGCAGTTAGGCTATGAGAAGCCTGCCATAGCGTTACCAGCTTAATTAAGCCATTACAGTTTTTAGGGGTTTTTAAATACAGGCAATTTGAATGTATAATTGAGCCTGAGCACAGCCTCATCGGGTGTTTTTCTTGGTCGTTTTGGAAGCAGATTGTGAGTGGAAAACAGCTGGGACGCCATTCTGTGGCAGTAGCACCAGGACCGCCTTTCCATTGTAATCTCCACAGTGAATTTACGAGGTCATGTTTCTTCTCTTGCTGCGGTCCAGTACTGACGGTTTGGGGTCCTTGTTATGTTACCTTTGGTGGCCAACCCCCAACCCCTGGGATAGTGCTTTTTTTCTTACTCTAAACCTGTAATAACACCCCACACATTCTTTACTAGAGAAAGCCACCGAATGTGCTTGAGGCGCAGTCTCCTCAGAAAAATGACAGCGTACGCTAGCCCGAGGTCAGAGTGAGAACTAAGGAAAGAGATTGCAACTCGATGTTCTTCAAGTTCCACTAGCAGAGGATAAGTTCAATTTAAATCTCCCCTTGAGGGGAACTGTGCATATGGAGAAAGCACAAAAATCCTACGTCATATTCTGGAAATAACTCAATACCCACCAGACTAGACAATTTTGCTAGTGTTAGTTACACTAATAACGTGTTTTAGTTATTTTAGTTATTTAGTTTTAGGTTAAACATATTTGAGGAGTTTGAGTTGGGATCCTATGTCTACTAATAATTCATCCTAATTTTAATAACAATAATCTCAGAAAGAAAATGTATAAATTATTTTATATATAAATATTATGATAGTTATGATGCCGAAGAGCTTGAACCAGGGTTTGTCTTCTGCCGATGTCAAAGAATGAAACCTGTGAACACAGAGATAGTTCGGAAGCAGAAAGTAGCTTTATTGGGAGAAGTATAGAGGAAAGATAGGGAGAGCAGTGGGTAACTTCCATGCAAGCACGGAAAGGCTAGAGTGCCATTATTTAGCAGTGACAGTCATCTTTTATAGGTTTTCTATGGAGCATGCATATTGATTTTTTTATTCCTAGTTGACCTTTACTCATTGGTCCACATCAGCATAGGAACTGGTCTTTTGGCTTTAGATCACATCCAAGACACGACTTGGAAACCCCAGTGCCACTAAGCCTTGCAGAAACAGTCTGTCACTGCAACTATAACCCTCCCATCCAAGTCTGTTCATCATTTGCCTTATATTCCAAGGTGCCCCGTCCTTCTCTGACCTTTGCTTCCTATTTCTGTCTTTAGTTGCTATGTTCCTGTCTTAGGGAACATCTCAGGCTTAGCCCTGATATCTACTCTGACTACCTACTAGGATCTACCTTAGTTACATACAAATGACCACACAGACATTTTCTTGTGAATATTTCCTACAAATAGGCTAGGTTGTGTTAGACTTCAGTAGTGCTTGTACATGCAGATGGACAACTTGCTGGGTTCTCCAACTGTAACCTTCCAGGAAATGTTTCTGTAAATCCCAAATCATGTGCCTGTCTACCCTATCTCTTTTTTCCTAAATGTTAATTTGATTAAACTCTACTTCCTGTTAATTCGGTTGGATAAGAACTTAGATTTTGGAAAACAAAATAAAATGTACAGCAGGAAATACATTTCAAATAGTCTCTGAACATTTTTCTTTAAAGAGTGAGTTCTTCTGACCATCTTAAATGCTTGGATGAAAATAAAGCTAAAATGGCTGCCCAGTTTTTGATGTTAATACTGAAACCTGCATTATTGGAAGATAACTTGGCCCATCTTCCATATGTAGTTATTGAGGTAGGAGGAGATGCCAAATATCCATGTTTATCCTTATTCCGGAGGTTGGATTTCAAAGGAAGCTTTCTTGAAATATATTTACATATGGTGGGTAAATTTTTCATGATGTATTTTAGAATTATCCTAGTGTTATCTTCTGCGGTTAAGAGATAATCATTTGTGACAACATAGTACACAGTAGGGTCTAACTAATCCTTGTTTTCAATCAACGTCCTTCTTGAGATGGTTAAAAGCAAATTCTATGTGATAAGATGACACTAGAAGAAAATTCCAGCTGAGTAGGGATAGTCAAGTCTAAAAGGACGTTCTGTGATTCCCATAGTTTACATTAGAAACTTTCCTCAACTCTCCTGGCCCTAGAGCAGAAAGCATTGTGCACCTTACAGTCCACACAGCCAGCTACTTCGGACCCTCCAAATCTGAGTATTGCTCTTGTGAGCTAGAGCCACGAAAAGCCCACAATTCCTGTGACCTCAATGAGTTCAGGAATTTGCTTCTTAGAGCTGTAAATTGCTCCATGGTTTGCAGCCTGATGCCACTAGTGCAATTACCTACCACAATGGTTTCAAACTTCAAGGACCCTCAGAATCACCTGGACCCCATGGCTAAAACACAGGGTGCTGGGTCCCACCCCCAAAGATTTTGTTGTAGGATACCCTGGTACATCCGATAATGTAATCTAATACATGCCCAGGCAATGGTAAATCTGATGCCGCTAGCCAAGTGCGAGGATACTTTGAGGGCCGAATGGCCTGTGAAATGTATACCAGCTATTGAACACATATTTTTCAGCAAGAGGTCCCTCTACTTTCCTAACCTTGAGGAACATTTGAGTGAGCACAATGGAAGGGCAGGATATGAGCAGGTGACAAGGTGAAGGGTATGACATTTCTAATCAATCCCTCCCGAAGCTCCAGGGATGAAAATGAGAGGTGTGCTGGGTGCCTGCGAGCTCCAGGTTGTTAAGCTTTTAAAGAATGAGCTCTGCCGGCTTGCAGCGTGAGGGTCAACAGCCAAAATCCTGCGAGAGGAAGTAAGGACATGGCCTGAAGGTGTTTACCCAGAAGCTTTGAATTTGTCTGATATAACCAGGTCGTGACCTGAGAGGGAGAAAACTTCTTGTTAAAATAATCAGTTACATTTCATAACATTTGGGAAGACAAGCCCAGGGAAATATAGCTCTTTTCAAACTCCTTTCAATTTGTAAGGTGACACACCCTCAAAATGCAGTCGACAGAGGCCAGGTAATTAAGAAAAATGGAATCGTTTTGGATTAGATGCATAAGGAAATAAAATGATTGGAATGGTTCACACATCTGTCATGGAGGAGCTGATGTTAGATGTATGTAATCATAGCTTGATTACCAAACCGTCGTGAATAGAAATAGAAATGGAGCTAGTACATATGAAAGAGAGATTTGCAGGCCGAGGGCTGAAGGGCAACTGGAACGCGGGTATTCCCAAATAGAGCTGCTGTGGTGGCTGTATGCGGTACTCAATTAAATTGGGAAGAAGTATGCTCACTGTGGATTTGGTGAAAGCATCTTTCCTTTTCTCTTCTGATGTTGGGAATACAACATGAGCCTTCACTATAGACAAAGCAGCCTTTTGTTTTATACACAGTTCAGTTGGACACGTGCATTTCTCTGTTCTTATGTCCGAAGCCACAGGGCCTAAGTACAAAGTGCAGTGGGATGCCGTAAAGACACAGAGAAAAGCACTCGCGGCATTATCTGAGGAAGACAGGGAACGCATCGTATGCTTGAGGCGTACATATTACCGGGTTATTTCATTCTGTTTTTAATTCTCAAATTTAAAGCAAAATGATCGGTTTCACTCTCTAGTATTCTTCATATAGTTTTCATTTTCTTGCACAATTAGAGAAATTGAACTAAGATACGGCCAATGGCAAATCTCTTTTTGGAATTGGGTTGGGATAATTTAAAAGTCTACTTCAGAAACCAATTGTATAGATTAGTGTCTTAGTGTCCTTCTCAACTGTATTGTTATCTTTAAGAAGACGGAGAGATTAATTTTCATTAGTTAAACCTGTGACTGTTAGTTAGCTGGACAATTTCTAGGAATTAAGGTTTTTTTTTTCTCAAATATATCCTGATAATTAGCCATCAGTGGCTCTCTACTGTCATTTTATGGGGGAATACCTTGAAATAGTCCCTGACATTGGACCTAAACACTCAAAGTTATTTCTCTCAAGTTCCTAATTTGTTTAAATACCTTTTTAATGTTAAAAAAAAGACATCATTCAAGGGGAATAGTTCATGCAAGTGATAGGCTTTGGGCATAAGCTTCAGACATGGAGTTGAGGAGAAAAGCTACATTCAGAGAAGTGGACCAGGCTCTCCTTCCTGGCTTAGCCTCAAGCTAAAAACATGATTTTGAGTCCCCTGATGCTCCATCAATAGGATTTATGAAAGACCCAGCTTCTACCACCCCTACGCTCCCAGCTTCAATGTGTCCCAGTGGAGAACTGGATCTTGGGCCCCCGCATCCACCTTGCCTAGCCCCTTGGAACACTGACTGCTTCACAGTGACTATGTAACTTGAAGCATCATTTTCAATCCGTTGTCCCCTTTGGCTTTGATTAGGTACAACTCTCTAGCCTCCCAGTCCGCTCCTAAGCACAAGACACCACCATTTCACCTGAGTGGTAGCAAGAGTTTTCTGGCTCTTCTCCCCAATTTCACCTTACACTCAGCACCCAGACTTTTAAAATGGTATCCCTTATTTCATTGCTCAAAAAACCTTTGTGGTTTACCTTTACTTGAACAAGAGACCTACAAAGCACAGATTTCTCTTTATTTTATTCACTGTTAGCTATGCAATGCTTTTATCAACACCTGCAAAGTGGTAAGCACTCAGAAATATTTGTCAGATAAATAAATAAGGAAAGAACAAGCCCTTCACTCAATGATCCCTTGAACTACCATGGGAGAAGTTTTTTCTTTCTCATGTGACTTATTTTTCCCATATTTAGCATGACAGAACAGGTCATATATAGTGTTCTACACAAGCTACAAAACACACATAAAAATAAAGAGGAAAATAAAAGTCATAAACAGTCCCACCATCCAAAGTAAATATCTGTGTTACATTTTTTTTCTAAACATGACCCATGCCGTAGTTTCTTTTATACTATCATTTCTCAAGTCATATCTTATACAAAATACATGGTAATCCTGTTGCTACTACAACAAGTTATCACCAACTGCCGATTTAAAACAACTGAAACTTATCTTCTCATGATCTGGAAGCCATATGTTTGAAACCAAGACATTGGAATGCTGCACACCCTCTGGGATTCTATAGGAGACTTCATTTCTCCAGACTCCAATTTCCTGTGGTTGCAGCTTTCCTGACATGTAACCATTATTTCTTTGATAACTTACTACAACCACGTTAACAAACACATACACACAACTTTATATATCTACCACAATTTTGTTTGCCATGAAAACAATTAAGATCTACTCTTATAGCAAATTCCCAGTACACAATGCAGTACTGCTGACCATAGTCGTTACATTGTATGTTAGATCCTCAAAACTTATTCATGTTATAATGCAATTTGGAATCTCCTCTCTCTTTTAGGAGAACAATTTTCACTGGGTTTATGACTCAGATAATCTAGAATGAGCTGAGTTTAAGATTCTTAACTTGATGATACACAAAGTTTTGTGTTTTTCCCCAAAGAAGACCATAACCATAGATTCCAGAGATTTAACATAGACACATCTTTTGGGGGATCATTATTCAACCCATGCATCAGTTAAGTTTCTAAAATTACGTAAAATAACATAGCAGTCTCAGTCATTGTTGGTATTAAGTTTCTTTGGTGGTTCCCCAGTGCCTAATAATCTCAATGTATCTGTAAGGCAAGAGAGGTGTCTGGTACCAGATCTTTGACTATTACTCTACAAAACAAGATTCATAATGGCAGGTGATTAACCATGGCCACACTGCCTTAAGGATGCCTGGAAAACAAAGCAAGGAGAACGAATCTGAAATGTCTGGTAATTAACCAAATCTTGACATTTTTTATATTGTATTAGTGTAACTAATGAATTAACCACTGAGCCAGACCAGGGATCATAAGACTAATTTCTATTTGCATTTTTGGGCATGTGAGACAATTTTTGACATTAATAAATGATTAATGATGCTTTGTAGAAAAGAATCCATGCATGCAGACAATGGATTTATTCTTAAGCACTTAACATATCCATTTTTCCAGCCAATGTTTTCCCTTTTGCTGCCTTCCCGCGGATCTTTCTTGAACAATTGCTTTTGAAGCTCTCTTTGGAAGAGTGCACTTATTTATGACTCATTCCTTTAATTTCTCTGAAAATAAGCCCCTCCTACCTGTATCTTTCCATCTTTCTCATGTTGTGCCAGTGCAGGATGAGTGACGCAAGCAAAGCCTGGACTTAGTGACACAGGGTGAAGGCGGAAATGTAGACATATCACTCATTTCCCCCTCTTCAGTCTATTTCTACTAATGTACAGAAAAAAAGAGTTTGAATCAGCCACTGCCCCCGTTGACTCTACAGAATAAAAAAACAGTTAAGTCGCTGATTCATTTTTGAGTCTCCACAATGTCCACCACTTTAAGTTTATATTTCTTCGATTTACTAAAAAGCACTAATATTGCTTACAGTCCTTTCCCATGGTTACTTGAGTTTTCAAATTTATCGGATAATACAAAAATGGCTTCAGGTAGGTCGCATAGTCTTAGTGATTTGAAACCAGGAACCTCGGGCTTATGAGGGCTCATAGGGTGACAGGGTTCTTAGATGGTGACAGATAAAGCCCAAGAGAGAATGAAGAAGCGTCCGTGTGCCACAGGGCCGCGGTGGCTCGGTTCCTCCTACAGCAGACGATCAGAGAGGTGGGAGATGTTGTCTATAGATAATTTAAAACAATAATAAAACCAGACCATGTCAGTTACGTTTTGTTACCATTCTGAGTCAACAATTTTAAACAATGTAAATGGAAAAATTCTTCTATAGGGAAAAAAGTCTTTGTTAGCCCAAAGTCTGAACAGTTGTTCTAGTTATAGCTACATCACAAATATATTATAAAATCCAAATTAATATACAATAAACATTAAGTTCTAAATGGAAGTTAACTAACCCAGGCTTGTTAGTTCTGTATTTATAACTAGAGCTGTCTAATTCTTTCTTAGGCACAGTTTATTTCTAAACACAAAGGGACTATATAGTCTTGAATTTTAAAAAGCAGATTTTTTGTTACTAATAATAACACGATTATAAAGATTAAGGCATAGAAATTTAGTTTGGCAATTCTTCCATTCTATTAGACCATCTGGAATTGTTTTTTTTTTTTTTTCCAATTTAAACTTTTTTCCACAGAAGTAACATTTAAAGTCTGATAGAATTACTTACAAAAAAAGACAAAGAAATTATGACACCTTCTAGAATTTATTGTAAAAAGGAATGTTTCTGACTTAGGCATACTTATCACGAAGCTTGAGATTTTTTAAAAAATTACTTGCATATCTGTTGCTTTATGTAAAGACACTTTTAAAATTAAAACTGATGAAATGTGTTCAACTATGAGCAAAGGAAGACCAAGAAAGCTTTAAAAATCTGGTCATAAAGTCTGCAGAAAAAGAACATATGGAGGATTGATTTTGATAAGCAAATTTACCAATTTGCAGAAAGTATGGAAAAAAGTCATAATAATTACTGTGAATGATCAAAGTATAGGATACGCTTTTTCATCCTCTCCCAAAATATCTAAATTACATACCTAAAATTGCTCATCATTACTCTTTTTCCTCACTATATTTAAATTTGAAATTATTATGATTATATATGTACAATCATATGTGTGAATTCACATGTGTATGAATCACAATAAAAGAGAAACTCTGAATTTTTCTCTTCACACTTGGATACAATAATTTCTGGGTAAGCTTTTTGTTTTGTTCTTATTACTGAAAATAAGAAAAATGAATATAGACTGGCAGTGGTTACCAAATGATCTGTTCTGGCTGTAAATGCCCATAGGTGTGCCAACCAGCAAGGTTAACTTCTGTGGTGGAATGTTCACCTGGGAAAGCACTGGTTTCAGGAAAATCAGTGAACAGAAAACGATCTGTGAGAACATCTTGCTAAGCTCAGGAAGAAATAGCTGACAATGAGCACTTATTAGAAAGAAAGAAAGAAAGAAAGAAAGAAAGAAAGAAAGAAAGAAAGAAAGATTGATTCTCCCCAGAACTTTGGAAACCTTGAAATAACCAACTGGCTTCAGGTTACTCGCCTACATATGGAAGCTCTCTGTGTCTTCGAGTAATGGAAGCCACTTGGTAAACATAAAACATTAATTCTCTGAGCAAAGATATTTAAAATCAGTGGCAGATCTTGTTTTTGATGAAGGCCTAAGGAGGAGAATTTTTTAAGAGTACAGTACCTTGGAAGGTTTTAAAGAAACCAAACAGATTTTGACTCTGACTATGTAAGTAACAAATAGTTTCTACATAATGAAAGACTGCATTATACGTTCCAGTCAGCTGGGGCTAACTCACCTAACATCAACTTTGAAGATCTTATAAAAGGTCTGTGTGTAATGGGTAAAATTCTGATAACACCCATCCCCTATCTCAGAGATTGTTAAACTACTTCAAAAGTAATCTTAATAGATTGCTGGTTTCAAGAAAAGCCAATGAATATAAACAAACAGGCTTGTCAGCATCTGGGAGAAAGTAGCTGAATTGGCTAAACCCATAAAACAGGCAAATCTTTGCCTAAGTCTTGAACTTGGCATTAATTAAATGTTCTTATTGTATGGTTGATTTAAAAAAAGAAACATCTTCCATTATGTGAAAAAGTTTATAAATAATGAATAGATTGTAGAGTTTCAACTTAGTATTAACAAATCTTGGCCAAATCCAGCAAAAATGAAATGCCCCCTCTACTGCCTGTTGTTAAAAGGAAACGGCCTTAACACTTTCTTTAAGGAACAAACAAGGCAGGGACTGCAGGTACCAGGAAGTATTCCACAAATGCAAACCACAGGAGCATCTTCATTTGGAAATTGTCCCAGCTTGTTTCTCTAGGTTGCAAGTATAAAGCGTCACTGTGCACGTTCATCGAGGTAAATTCAGAGATGGTTTTATCACTAGGTTCCTGTTCCTTCAGAACGAAAATTAGGTTAGGCAGTCCTAGCCATATGGTGTTTTACTTACCGCTATGACCATTGCAAGACACCACTTCTATTGTCTTTCTTTTCCCCCACGCTTTGGAGTAATTGTAGTAACTGATTTACATTCATCAATGCACCACACCTTGTGCCAAGTACTTTATAACTATGTTGTCTTATGGAATTCCCACAGCAAAACTGTAAATCAAGCAAGATTATCATTCTCCTTCAGCAAGAAATCATTGTTTTATAAACATCTACCAGTGGAGACCATTTCTATACCTGAAAGGCTGCGTCTCTGGATTCCCAAACAAGCTGATAACGACGTCGTAGCAACTCAGGTTTTGTTTTTACCTACAACACAGAGCTGATAAATACTTTTCGTCACGTCTGCTCCAGCAGCGCCTGGTACCTTGCACTGATCTCTTCCTCGAGTCAGCTTGTCCACGGTCCCTCATCATTGTCTCTTCTAGGACCCAGAATGGTCACCCTTCTCTAGAGTTTATAGATTGGATTTGTATTAAAAAAGCAGTCCCAGATTATTTTTTAAGCCCACATGTCTTCTGTAAATAACTGCTAGCTAAATTAGCAAGATGATACCAAGATAATTTTTTTTAAAACTTAGGAAACTATTAAAGTTGATTCTCCCAGATGTCATTTCTGTTCATGTAGAGATTGTTCTGGGAAGAAAGTTGAATTATTTATGACAGCTAAATGAGGATTACTTAATGCAAAATAGAGCACCGAGTGCTTTTGGAATGCTACCATTTTACACAGGTATCTCATAGCTCATATATTATAAAAACATTGGCATATTTTATTGATATCTAATATTGTCATAAATACTTTCTTCATTGCATTCATGAGTTATCCAACCCTGTAGTAATCTTATAAAATTAGGTGTATCATTTTCTTATTTAAGGTAGATCCAGGTAAGCAAAAGACATCCTGGACAGAGCTAAGTCCAGGATGTTGTAATTGTTTCATTGGTTATCATTCAGAATGAAACATTCTTTTTCTCTATTGGAAGTTTTGGTCGCTGACCTTTCACAGCTGAGTACTTCTCTGAGCATCATCTTCAGAGAAAAGTCACCCAGTCCCAAGCAATGTCCCCTCTCCACTCTTCGCTTACAGCCAGCACCTTGCTGACAGACTGTGCAAATCTGCTTTCCGTATGTTAAGAAATGCAGTTGTGGTGATTCATCCCAGCTCGAAATTGCTGAGCAGGATGGGTTGTGACCTTGGGCATGGCTGCATCATAATACCCTTCCTCTTCCTGCCAATCCGACTGCTCTGTAGGCACTGCTCCTTGGGCGCAGTCTCAGGTAAACTTCTTACACTTAAACATTCTTTCTAAAGTTGATTTCTGAAAAATAAACCTGAAAGTATTGTTTGTAGATATTTTCAAAAAAAATAAAGCTATTCAACAGATTTCAGAACTGGGTTGTTCGTTCTCATGGCAGCCAAAAGGCCTGCGTTAGGTGGAGCATTGACCAATTTTAGCAAGACGTAGTGGGGCAATCGTTAAAACTTTTAAACAATAAAGTAAGACATAACGCTATTGACAGAGGGTGCTGGTAGGGGCACTAGGAAAAGATCTGATAAATATTGAAGAGAAGATCATTGATGAAATAGTCTCAGTGTCAGTGCTAACAAGTAGAGAGCGATTAAGCACCACAAAGCACCACAAAGGTCTAAAGGTCTCATTGGAAGAGTGCAAAGACATCTATATCTCAAGGGTCTGAAGGCGTGAAAGCTGAGACGTATATGTAGCACTTAAGTGTTGCAGCCAGCATGACACCAACTACTTCGTTAGTCAGAGGACTGGTTCAGCAAATGCAAATTTAAAAAAAAATCCACTCTGTGTGATATGTGGCATCTTGTCATATATGGGATGGAGCAAGTTGATAATTTCCTCCTAGTCATATCTACCCAGGGAAAATACAAGGTCTATGCTTGGGCGGGAGAGCATTTTAACAGATCTTACAAGTGACCTGCGTCAAGTCTTTTCTCACTTCCCAAATTACAGCCCCTACTTCGAGACCTCCTATTTCAATAATGTCAACTTTGTGGAAGTTAGCCTTTGCTCCTCCTGGAGCAGCCTACAAGCCCTTCCTCTTGGCTTTGAAATCGTGACAGTCTTCAGCCAGAATTGCAGGAGAGTAAAAGGAGTTTCCTATCCTTCCTGAGATTATGAGGAGTCTCCCAAGGAGAGCTGTAAGTGGTTCGAATCTCCACTTGAGTTTGCATAGAGGACTCCACAAAAGGCCTTAGCTAGACTGCTGCACAAAGGAAAGAAGCTAACTCAAGAGAGGGTGGCACCATAAAACTCAGCATGTAAACATTGCTGTCTATCAACTCAGTAAACCTTTAAGAATCAAATCCCTCTGAACTCTTACTGGATAGAAGTGGCCCCCTGCTTCCCGTTTGTGGCTAGAGCTCTCCTTTTGCTTAAAGAAAATTTGAGGCTAAAGCAGTATGAAGTCAACATCTACCGCTCTTCTTGGCCATTGGAACTTGAACTAGGGTGAGATTACTGCCTAATCTGGCCATAAAAGTGCTGGATCTCCTAAGGAAGAAAGGAGATTAAACCTTGAAGGTACTCTAGGATATGGAAAACACATACCAGCAAAAGCCAGGAGAAAATAAGTGGAACAGGATTCTGAGGGTACCAAATTAAGGAAAAGGCAATGAGGAATTTCCTGAATTGTAAGCACTCTCCTATGTTGCAGGATTTGAGGCCTGGGAAGAATCCCAAAAGATGCCATTAGCATATCTAGAATGACTCCTGAAAGCTTTTAGAAAAGGATGCAAAAATTGCATACAAGGAAGAATATGTGGTGGTATAGAAAAACATTCAAGGACTTAGGGAAATTTCATGCTATGATGAATATGTATTTAAGACGGAAAATATACCACCTGAGTAGTTCAGCAGGAGGTCTCCAAGATTCTCTATTTAACCAAAGTGATAAAAAGTATCCTAGAGTGAAGAACAGGCGCATCAATGAGGAGCTCAGTGGTAGCTATCCTCTGAAGGCAGGGCTGATAATAGAAGTTGGTGTTACGCAGCTGGATTCAGAGGTAGCAATGGAGATAATAGGATTCTGGGAAAAAAAAAAACATGGATTCTACTTGATAGAACTTCCATCAAAAACAAGGTGGACGTAATTATCCTAATGAGTGCATTACTGTATTTGAGTCATTGTAACAAAAAAAAAAAAAAAAAAAAAAAACTCAGTCCCAGATTCCACATCTACAGGTTCAATCATTAATCACAATTGTCTTGGGAAAAGCTGCATCTGTATTGAGAGTACGCAGACATTTTTTCCCTTGAAATGACTCTAAGCAACATACTGTAAGGGCAATTTAGATAGTATTTACACTGTACTAGGTGTTCTAAATGATCTAGAGATGATTAAAAGTATACAGGAGAATGTGTGTAGGTTATATACAAATACTGTCGTGTTTTATGTAAGGCAATCAAGAGCCTTACATGGATGGCTGTTGGCTTTGTTACTGGGCCCCAGAATTATAGGTCTTGAATTAACCAAGTATTAAGCATAATTAGCAATCATGAGTTGGGTTCTATCAAAGCCATTTAAAATAGAAGTGATACATCCGTGCGTATGCTCAGATAAGAAGCATAAACCAGGTGATCCCGATCCCATATGAAGCACAGCAGTTTTTGGTTTCTCTCTTCAAGCTGTTCTCCATAGCCACATGGGGGAGGAAATCACTCATGACCAACTGACAGAGAAGAAACAAAATCAGTTTGCATTTATTAAAGGCTTTTTAAAATATGTGAGTAAAAGCCAAAGATGGGCACTGGAACACCACAGCCACACTTAGAAGTGCCTCTACAGGCTGTGAGAGGTGAAATACTCCCAGCGGTGACAGGGTTGGCCAGTGTGCTTTGTTATTCTCTTTCTTTGAGAGAAGCAGGCTGGGATTATAATACATACACTCAAATGAGCAATGGGCAGTTGATTAGCTCATCACAAGGGAGGCTGAGGATGAGGAAATGGTAAACTGAGACAAACATATCATCTTACAGGAGTGTGGTGGACCCGTGAGAGTAGGCAAGATTGTAAAGACATTGATATCACACTAGCATCCACACCAGTCAGAAGATATGTATTATAGGAAAGACACTGAACAACCAAATCAATGGGGAAAATTTGCCAGGTGATATCCATCAATGCCTATAATTGGCCACTCTAGTGCTAGCCCCGTAGGTTCACAAACAAAACAGCCATTGTGGTATGAACGAAGGCTACAGATAGGCACAGCAGCGTGGCTTTCAGCTATTGAGGTTGTCTTTTCCACTTCAAAGTCCAACTATCCAAGTGTTTCATCAGTGTTTCATCGCCAATATATATCTGATATAGCTCTTCAAGAAGACTGAACATCTACTTTTTTAAAAGTTACTTTCCAAAAGAGTTAAAAGCAATGTATACAGAGATGCATGTATGCCCAGGTTTACAGCAGCACAATTAACAATAGCTAAACTGTGGAAGACACCAAAAAATCAATCAACAGACCGATGAACACAGAAAATGGGGAGTATGTACACAATGGAATACTACTGTTCTATATAGACAGGCATTTGAAATGATCACAATTTGAGATCATCATGCTTAGTGAAGTGAGTCAAACACAGAAGATTAAATTTCACATGGTTTCTTTAATATGAAAACCGCAGAATACAGGCATTTGGTAGAACAGGGTGATAGTGTGAGTTAGGGGAGATGAGGAGGATGTGGGAGGGCCGAAAGGGGAAGGGAAAGGGATTGTAATGTTGACGTGATATATATGTGTACAAAATACCGACACTCATTGTAACCATATGTAATATAGGCTTTTCCCATGTCTATTTCTATAGACATATAGATATACATATACATGTGCACATGACGAGCACATGCTCAACAGAGACATGGTACATAACCACAGTGGGAAGCCAGGTCATTGAAACTTATTTGGAACAGGCTTGGAGATAAGGACATATCTACCAAGGCAAAGGATTCAACTGTCACCAGATGGTTGGTACAACCCTATGGCCTGGAACGCTGAGCCATAGTCATGCTCAGGTGTGCCCTTCCTTCCTGCTCTAGTACACAGCGACCTTTGTGCTAACCTCAATGACCGTCTAAGTGTAAACTGCTTCCTTAGCTTACGGAAAGAGTTGTAAATGTATAAACCGCTTCCTTAGTTTATGACAAAAATTGTGATGTTATGCAGCCGTTCCCCTATCTGATGAACTCTAATAACCTTGCTGCTGCTTTTGAGCACATACAGTCATGCTGGAAAAAAATCAATTTGTCAGACTCATGAACTTTACCCCAGCACAGACTAAACGTTGTGTGTTGCAGTTGCTAGCCTACCGTAGACAAGCCTCTCTTCACACATCTGACAGAATGGAGATTTATGACCTATTTTCTAATGTCGTTGAGAAGGATAGAGTGGAAAAACTAAAACAGGGTTGGAAGTTGAAAAGGTTGGTTGTAGCTCTGACCATTTCCTGTACATCCTTGAGCAAGTGGCCTCAACTCCCTGTGCCTCACTTACCCCCTGTCCTACAGTGATGCTGTAGAGGCAAAGGAACACCTCCTGTGTTTCCAGATCACCTGTGTTTACCTTAGGCATGCCCCATTTTTTAAGTAAGATCATGAAGACACCTTCTAGAGAAAAGGAGGAATTTTCCCATATCTGCTGTAGAGGAAGTAAAAAGATACAATTAGGGTACAGATTTGAAGACTTCCTGAGATCTCGAGGCTTCTCAAGGGATATAGGTCCCACTGCATCACTCAGCCAGAGACCAATCTGGAAACAAGAGAAACCAGGGGGTTTAACCTAGGTACTAAATCTGTCCAGAGTATTTGCTGGAGGAGACAGCCCCTGAGGCATCAGCAGAAAGTACCTCTTATTTTATTAGAAAAGGAAGTAGGTATATGTGTGAGAGGAGATTTCTGCTGAGAGATAGATTAGAATACAGTATTTCTGGGGCCGAGAGAATAGCTCAGTGATAAGAGCACTTGCCTCATCACTGGCAGCACAAGGCCCTGGGTTCGATTCCCAGCATTACATATTAGCTGAGTTTGGTAGTCCATGCCTGTAATCCCAGCACTCTTGTAAGGCTGAGGCAGAAGGGTTGCTTGTGAGTTCAAGGCCAGACTGGGGTACATCGTGAGTTCAGGATGAGCCTGAACTACAGATTGATGATTCTGACTCAAAAAAAAAAAAAGAAAAGAATTTAGCATTATAGCATTCCTTACTTTATTTCCAAAACCCCACTAAATTATAGACTCTTCAAAATTGAAACAATGAACAGTTCGTTTATTAAATACTAGGATCAAAGGGTCGAAATGGGAAAGTTGATCAAATAAGAAAAATGTCTGCTTATTAAGTATTTAAAAGAACTACTTGTTCATGACAGACCTAATTTGACCTCTCCTGCCTTTTCCCACCACCTATTCATGAGCACAAACCTCCTTCTTTCCATTTTTTCCTTGCTATAAATACTAATCCAAAAAATTGCTCAAATTAACTAGTGCTCAAACGTTAATAAACCCATTATTCAGGAAAATACAGGAATATATTGAGCTAACTTCTTCCTGCTCAGAGGCATAAGGCAATTACTAACTTACTAGAGCTAATGGGTGATTCTTCCCAGGAGGAAGGATATAATGAAAATTCCCAGCTAGATGTAAATGAGCAAGGATCTTATTACAGCCACATGACTTGAATAGAAACGTAATTCTGAAACTACACTGAATATTCCACTTTACCTCAGTGTCATGTCTCAAGTTCTGAGCAACAGAAAGGGGCAGGCCTGGATTTCAAAGTCAGATGTGTTTGAGCTTAAAGTTCATCGTCCCTCTTAGAACACCAGTCTTGTCTCTGTCTTTCACAGTGCTTTAAGGTAAAGTCCATAGTCACGCTGACTCACTTTTAAGTCCCCAGCACTCAACTCAAAGCTTGACACCCAGAAATTCAATTCACTGAATAAATGCCTGAGTCATCCTTCAGGGACCCATTGATCGGCATCTGAGAGTGGCCCACCATAATCACCAGAAACACCTGCGCTGTGCATTCGGTAACATAACAAACAACAAGGAAACTCTGCTCTGGGTGTGCATTAAACTTGAGAAGTTATTCACTCCTAGTCCTCTCACTCGGGTGAGAAAGGTAGGCCACAGAGGGAGAAACCTCTCAAATCTCACAGCCAATAAATGACAGAAAAACAATATTATTCCAGTTTTCCCAGAAGAAGTTTTGTGTGACTATTGATAGTTATGAAAGGAGGGACAGCATGTCATTTTAAAAATCACAGAAGCTCCACCCTATGGCAAAGACGTCAACCTATTAGAATAAATGCATGGTAGTAGGCAATTGCATAATGCTGCTAAAAGAAAGAATACCACCTCACATTATGAGGCAGATGTAACCCCCTCTCCTTCCCTTCAAATCCTCTCAGCTTCCTGGTGCTTGGATTGGTTAGCCTGCCTCTCTTTGCCAGGGTTTATTATTATTCATTTATGTCTCTGTCATCTCCCATGTGATCAAGTGTAAAGGCCATAAGAAAATGACAAACAGAAAGAATAAAGGCATTTTCATACAGATCGTGACATGATTGACAAATGGTTGAGTTTCAAGAAATCCACAGCATAAGGCAAAACCAGTACTTGTCTTTCACTGAGGTGAAAGGTAACCTTCCAGAGGTTCCATGACGAACGTGCCACACAACCTGAAGTCCATTTGCAGGATATCTTAGCTGAGCACCGCAACACCCAAGCATCCAGGAAAACAAACACAGCAGCACAAGACGTTGAGAAGCAAAGCCTAGATTTGATCATTCTCCATTCTTGGAGTCTGTTTAACTCTTCTCATAGATCAGTAAAATGATTGTCCTCAATGGGAACACAAGGGTTTTTAAAATTACATATCATCAAAGTTATATTGGACTCTAAAATACACTACATGGTGTAGCATTAAATTTTCACAAACAGTACTAGAGCGAAAGTAGCGAGTTAAAGAAATTAGAAAAAAAATCAAGAGAATTATTTAGTTTCTGTCCAATCCATTTGGGCTCACTCCTGACAGATTCCTCATGGGTGAATAAGAGAGACAGAAGGCATTTTCCAGGCCCTGTGACAAAGAGGGGACTTTGGGAGTGAGTCTCACTGTGCACATAAATAGACTTCGCCACAGGAACAGGACAGACATGGATACACCATAAAATTAAATATTTCAGACACCGTACAGGGAAGTTTTTTCAAGGTCTTCACATTATTAAAGTAGAAAATCTCACTGATAATGAAAAGTTAAATATGATAACAAATGTGTAACTCTTGACTTTCTGGCATGTATATCCTCTCTTTCCCATTCTAAAGAAAGCTGATTGAAAGCTAGGTTTCCTGTACTACACAAAGGCTAAAGAGTTTATGATTAAACCACACTGAGGAAGACTGACTGCAGTGGAAAATTTGAAATGTGATTACCTGAATGAAGATCTTATCAACAAAAATGTGGTGAGCCCTGAACTGGTCATCAGAAATGTTTAGGGTTCAGTAATTTTCCCTCACCACAGTCTGGAGTCCTTACAAAGGAGACTTCTTTCTCAAGGGCTATTTTTGTTTTCATTGGAATATTTTTAAAATGTATTGAGTGAAATTAAAAGAAATGTGTCTTCTAAAAGGGATGCAAACCCAAACAAAGATGTTGATGAACTGAAATATCCAGAATATCTAAGGGTTGGAAGAAAATGAGAAGGATTTTTTCAAACTAGAAATCTTGACAGGAGTTTCCAGGCTGTTATCTATTGTCACCTTTTTTTTTCTCTTTAGTCTCTTTTGTGAATACAATGTAAATGATGCTCCTTTCAGTACGTTTGTTAGAACTATGTAAAGTACCTATAACATAATTTTACCACTGTGCTGATTTTGTAACTTTAAATTAAGAAACAATAAATGCATTTAAAATATTATTCGCCTGTCATCACTGCCTACATTGTGAGCTTTTACATCACCCCATTAATTAGAAGTCAGCCACTTTAGGAAACCTTCTTCCTCTGGATATTGAACAGTTGGTCAGCCTGGAACAGAACGTCAATGATACAGAAAAAGAGTAGCATTAGGTACTCATTCACCCAGGAAGAACTTACAGAACCCTTGCTATGGACAACTCTACCATAAACACCAAAGGGAGGTGGGTGTCTTAGTCCACTTTACACTGCTATAGTATAATAATACAGACCAGGGACAGGGATTGCAAAGAAAAGAGACTGTCAAGTTGAGTGAAGTGAGTTACATGCAGAAGGTTAAATATGGCATGTTTCTGTAATATGAGAAACTCAAAATGAGTGTGTTAATGGAAGTTAGAGGAGATGGGAAGAGTGGGGGTGGGGCAAAATGGGATAGGGAAGAGACGGTAATGTTGGTGTAATATATATGTGTACACAATACCAAAGCTCATTGCAACCATTAGTGTGTGTGTGTGTGTGTGTGTGTGTGTGTGTGTGTGTGTGTAAAAGTGAAAAAAAAGAGGTATATTTTCCACAGTTAGGGAAAGCTGACAAATCCATTATCCAGTTGCTGGCAACAGACTACAGTCTTACAGTCTCTTGTCAGCTTATAACAGGATGGAAGGATCCCAGGCCAGAGGGCAAAGTTCATCAGCCCAGTCTCATTTCCTCTTCTTCTACGGCCATGAACCCCACGGTGAAAGCCTCGCCTCCAGGAATTCAGGTCACCCCAATTACTTCTCCAAGGTCCCACATGGGTTTGGGGATTACTAAACACAGGAACTTTGGGGGAACACTTTCAAGTCACTGAAGTGGAAATCATGACTCCGCGTTCTGGTTGCCAGCTCCCTCCGTGACCACCCAACCACACAGTGTGTCAACAGTGGGGGTTAATGTGAATGGACGAGCCTCTCAGGACGATGAGAAGAACTGAACTCGGCTTTGTGGGTCTATCCATTTGGAGAAGCACAAGCTGTTTAGGAAAGGAGTGAAGCTGTGTAGGAAATTTAGAAGTTTCATTTTGTGGTCCAGAAGATGATTCACAGACGTGCATAAGATTGGCTTGCTAATGAATTATCACTAATGAGAAGTCAGATAATTAAATGGCTTGTTAGCGTCATATGGAGCTGGCTTTAAACCAGCATCTAAAAGATATATCAAAATCTCTCTAATTCCTCTACTCTTTTATTACTTTTCTTAATCTTCTTTCTCACTCCTCCAAACATGATTCATTTTCAGCTGCACAGTTAGAATCTTCTAAATCTTTGCTAAATGTCTATCTGTGAGAATGAATAAAAGAATGCATAACTGTGCGAGTAAATTATCTGTAAACCGTAAGCTGATGTATTTGCTAAGGAAGCCATGAATAGTGAATTGATTTTTTTCAATAATTTCTATCCAGGGGAGACATGGGCCGATAAAATTGAGAAAAAAAAGAGGAAACATCATTTTTATTTTACCTCACAGTTGAAAATGGAAAACACTGATTTTAATAAAGCTTGTCTCTGAGTCCCTGTGATGCTAACCTGTTCCAAAGATTAGCTTTATATCTCCTGAAAAGTTGATGTAAAAAATAAGGTTAACACACACACACACACACACACACACACACACACACACACGTACACACACTCCTTGCTTCCTCTGCTGTCCAAATGAAGTAAATCACACATAGTAGAATCCTCTGGCATTATCAACAACATAAAGACAGAAATTATACAGGGCCCTTGGGATGGCAAATTTATTTGGTTGAATTTGATGAGAAACTATCCTTCCAGCTACAATAAAGTAATAAAAAATAATAATTAACATGAAAATAATGATGACTGATATTCATTAAAATTGGCTCTTCCAAGCAAGATTTTTAAACACATTACGTGCCTTTTCCATTGAGGAGTTCCTTTATGTCTGAAAATAGAAGACTGTAACGGTGTTGGGGTATGTGCAGGAAAGGACTTATTTTTCAGTCACAAAGCAAAAAAACCAAAACAATATGAAAACAAACAAGAACAAACTAACATGCTCTATTTGGTATGAATTTTAGGCCATCACTTTAAAAAGAAAGATCTTATTTCAATTTTGAAGGAATGATTTAGATATAAATACATTTTGGAATTCAAATAAGAGTTTCTCAAGTTAAATGTCAGGGCACAAGTACAAAGAGTTTTTTTTTTTTTTCAATTGAAATTTTTATTTGTTTTACACAGTGAAGCAAGTTCTTATAGCCCAGAGTTAGTTTTATGAACCCAAGCTGATGCTAAAATTGGTGCTTCCATCAAAATTCGTCCAATTTCTCAAAGCTCACTTTGGAAAAGTTCCTGGATGGACCTCAGAGAGGAGAAACCTTCTGCTGTTTGTGTTTTGTTTTCCACCAACTTTGGTGCGTGTGTGCACTTCAATATGCAAAACTTTTTGGCAGGAGCCAGTGGAATCATGTTAATATACTTTTGGTGCAGAAATGTTCTATTTTATAAATATTTTGAGAAAAGAATGGGCAGCTGAGAAGACGGCAGAAAGTATGAAAAGATAACGGATTTGGGGACTATGCAGATGTGCCTTTGACTCTTTTGAATCATGAGGATAACGACAGTGCTATTGGGAAAAGGTGGAGATAACAGCGCCTAAATTGGTTTCTGGCATATGTTAGGTGTATCGATAGGAAGAGTTCAAGCAGAGAAAAGGGATGATAATCATGGAAGTCACAATGAAGATGACAGACAGATGGGTGGATGGTAGATATATTTGCATAAGGATTTAACCTCTGGCAACTGGTGAAGCTAGCTAAGTAATTTCTGTAATTTTCTGTCTATTTCCACTCCACTAGTGTTCATATTTTTAAGTCCACAAGGCAGACCGGAAGAAGGGCAGGAAAGGAAGGCAGGTGTAAAATGAAAGAGAGTAAGAACAATCTAGAACTTTAAGAAAGGGCTGGAACTCAGTGGGATAAGCCAAAGACTGTGCTAGTTACTATTGACTGCTTCCTTGGGTGCATCGGCATCTTCCCGAAGTCAGAGAATATTTTGCTCAGAGTTAAATTGAGCTAAGAGTTCAATAAACTAAATGGGGTCCAGAAAATGTGGCATCATTGCTTTGTCAGGATCTTTCTCATACCAACAAGAAAAGAGGCCAATAAAAGGAAGCAATAACCAGCAAGGTCTATAGTTGTTTCTTCAGTTCTGCCCTCCAAATCTCATGAAAGCATCTCATTTTAGTCCTACTCAAAGCAGACACCTGCAGAAAAGGGAATCTGGGAACCTAGCTCACCCTCAACAAGTTAACATTTTGCAGCTCCACCGCTGTGGGAACTCATTTAACTGATAGCTCTTGGTATCATTGCGTGATTCATGAATACCTCACCCTTAAAAAACATTTTTAATGATACATTATTTACTTATCAGAAATGAATGAGGTGAGATATGCTCACAACAAACAGTGAAACACACAGTACGGTGTGATAAGTGGGTAATGCAGGTGAAACACAGATTTCATCCTGAATTCTAAAGCCAAGTAATTGAAAGCATTGGACAGTAGGCTGAGAAGGATTCCAAGTTGCATTCATTGAATAAACTTTGATTGCATTCCTACTGTCTTTGAGACACAAGGCTGACCGAAATTCTGGGACTATCGCAGTGAACAAAAAAGCAAAGATCTCTGACTCTGATTCCATTCTATTGAAGAAGACAGACCATGAGCAGGTAATGAAGCACAACACGCACAACATAAATGCACTTGTGCTTCCAATAAATGATATCGTAGGCCATAGGTGCCGCATGAAATTGGAAGTAGTAGCTCTCTGGTGTACATGCACTCTGCCTGGTGTAGACAATCGTATTCGAGACAGTGATGCTATTTGTGATTTAAGAATGAAAGCCCTTGAATTTTTGTTTTGTCTACTAAAATTCAATCCATCTTCAAGTCTAAATTGAAGAGTTTTTTTATTTCTGGAAGTGTTTGCTCTGATACATAAATATAGTATGTTTATGTTGCAGTGCGTGGTCAGAATGGTTGAAAGAGAGGATCCACTGGGGATAGGTGTGAGACATGTGACTGACAAGGAACACTGGGGTCCAGGTCAAAGAGTACTTGAATATAAAGCTTATTACATTTGGGGCTTGTTGGTTTGTTTTTAAGTTTTGCAGAAGGTATTTTTTCCAAAAGCTCACAAAGCCAACAACGACAGGATCCATGTTGGAATCCAATCTTCTTTCTGCACGTGCAGTTGATTGTGGAGATGAAAATCAATAGGTACTAAAGGTGGTTTTTGTTAAACCTAAATTGGAATGATTGATTTTCCTCTGGACCATTAAGATTCCAGAAATCAGTGGATTTCATTATGAAAAGAGAAATATTTACTCTTCACTTAAATATTCTATGGCATAGAGAAAAAAGATAAAATTCAAATATCACTAGAAAAATAAAAAACCTCAAGAAAACCAGGTCTTTATGTGGAAATTTAAAGCAATAATGTGGCCCACAAAGAAAAGTTAATTTGCCCTGGGTGCTCTGAGAACAAATTTCATAGTCAAAAATAAAAGCTCAGACCCTGGAAAATGTGGTAGTCTATTATGACCTTTACAGTTCTTTAAGTTCAATAGGCTCCTCCCTACACTCCCAGAATGCCCTGCTCTGCAAAGCAGTAAGTGCTTAAAGGTGATGCTTCAAGACACTCTGTCTAAAAGAGAAGGTTTATATGGAAGAGAAGTAGAAGGTGTGAGTGGCTAGTGGCTAGGTTCTTCAATCATCATAGAACATGCTGAGAGTCTCTGGGCTGTGCGATACGCACAACAAAGATCATCTGCTGACCAATACGCATGTTGTTACTAGCAAGGAAGTAAAGGTGAGGCTCAAAATCTATGATTTCTATGAAAGATGCTCCGTGGCTCATTACCATAGTGGGATAAACTTAGAAAGGTTAAGCTGACCCAGCAGGAAAAGAAAGATTACAGATCACAAGCCATGTAGAAATATGTAAAAAGCTTAACGGTCGTATCACATTGAATTTTTAACTTGGGAGACTTGAAATTCAATAGAAATGTTTTATCAGATAATTTTCATGCTGTAGGAAATATGTTTCCCAGCTATTGTATTCAAATCTACACCATGATTCTCAGCAAAACCTTTCAGTTCTCCTTCTCTTTTGGGTCTTACACTTAGAACCATGATTCATGGGGTTCAAAATTCAGACAAGAGTTTATAGTTGTGAAATACTGTATGAACGGACTTTTCTAATTCATGCAATTTTGAGACTCTGGAATCTGAGATTTCTGCTTTCAAAAACATTCCACAAGTAGTTCCTCAGTCTCAATAATTCAGACACATTCTAGAGTTTATAGGAAATAATATTTCGATAAGACTTTCTAAAAGATAAGTTGCATCTTCTCTGGACCAGATGTGTGTGGAACATTACTCCTAAACAGGATCTCTCAATAACGTTCTTGCTCAACTTACAGGAAGGGTAATAGAAGTACACAGCATCCGGTGGTTATCAAGGACACATAGTACTTGTGCCCACTCGGTGCTTCTTTTCTCTTTGGACATGAGCACCTCTTTTTACCTCAAGTAACACACTCATTCTTCACAGGACACCATTGCAGGAATGTAGAGGTGGATGAAGGCTCTGTTGGGCCAACCAAGAGGTTGTGTCTCTTAGGCCCTAGCAAATATTCTGTATGCAGACATGGGGCTCAAAGCTGGTCTTGCAGCATTTTTCCAGGAGTTCCAATGTGAGTTGGTTCATTTTCAAAGATCAGTCAGCAAGTTAGATGCAAACAGAAAGCTGTTTGGGTAACCTTACTTGTCTGGGAAAGACTCAACACACATGAAAAGACAGTTAAGAGGAACTTAAAATGAAAAACAAAGTGAACCAGGGAGGTAGAGTGGGGAGGGAGGGAGGGGTGGGTAGAGGAAGGGACAAAAGGAAAGTGGGAAAGTCCTTGTCACCTTGACAAGATACGTATGTGCACAAAATGCTCAACCTCATTGTAAACCTTAAATTTTGTGCTTATACGTATCAATAAAATGGGGGGGGGGGACTGTTAAGGGGGAGAAAATAGAATCAATTCGTGATGACACTGAACAACAGTATGAATGAAATTTGTGAGACAATAAATCCTGTTTTTGGTTAAGAAGACTGAATTATTTTAGCTACAAATAACACAAATCCAATTCAACCTGCCCATATTAACACATGAAAATATAGAAAAAATAGTCTTCTAAATGGTTAGAGTTCAGTAAAATTAACATTGGCATGATATTATCCAGTCTCACTCTTAAGTGAAGATTGAAAACAAAATATCTGCTTGACTGATTTATGCATGCCTCTTAATAACGCACATGATCAAAAACCTAATTAACTTCTCAGACATACAGTTATGAAAATTTGGAAAAATATATTTAAGTTGAGGAGTATGGATTGCAAGCATATGTTTCCCAGATTCTAGGCCATCAAAACTGTTGGTAATTGCAAAGCTCAGTAAGATTATGTATGTTCCTAACACTTAAAATTCTCTCCTTGATGTGAAACTGCACTGTTCAAATTTCTTTCAAAACTTCCTTAAAAGCTGAGGGCATTTTATAGTTCTTTTCACAAAAGAATAATATAATCTATGCATAATAATAATTCAAACAATAATGATCAAATTAAGTTACTCCTTGTATCAACATCCCACTTATAACCAATGAGCTGTCCACACATGTCTCAAAGGCCTTTAATTTCAAAGAACAGTTTGAGTAAATTATCATACTTTACAGCTGAAGATAATTGCATTAATTTAAAAATGAAAGATACTGTCAAATTGATGGTCAAAAACCCCAAAGTGTTATATCCATGTCTTTGTGATAGCAGATATTCAAAATTTGAGTAGTAGCATGTAATTAAAAAAGTTGGAAGACAGAAAAATCAATTTAATCTTCCTTTACAATTTAGAAATCAAACATAATACATATTATTGGAAATTACTAGTTTTTAATATAACAATGTACATGATAAATTTAGGATGCATCTTCCTTCTATGAAGTTGTGAATATTTCTTACTACATTTTTATTTTTAAATGTTTTCAAAATCCAGAAATAGGTACAAAAAGTGCCCAAAACTTTTTCTAGTACTTTACTGACTGAAAATGCAAATTCCATAAGGGAAATTTAAAAGCAAATGGTACATTGAAAAGTGGCACACATACATATATCACCTATATATGAATATCTTTGAACAATTTATTTGCATTCTTTGTTTTCCCATTTTATTCTATATGCATGTGACACATATTGAACTTGAGGACATCGCGCGCACATGGAGGGCCGCACTGCACAATCTCTTCCTTGCCTTCTCTTTCACTCTCCCATCAACTCTCTCATCCATCCTGACTCATTCACGACACATTAATAAGAAAATATAAATGCTTCCGTTTTTAAGGGGGAATGAGACAGGTAACCCAAGAACAAGTTGATGAATAGTTATCATCGTTCACATTGACTAGTCGTTTAAGAGCACGTAAAGCTCGTAACAACGGCACAAGATGATATTTCTGTTAGGCGAGCCAAGGGAGTAAAAGATGCATTGCATTAAATTTGCAAGATGTGGAGTGAGATTTCAGCTGGAGTCAATCTGTTACTTTGCTCCGGTCTCCCGTGGATTACCCAGGAGTCCTGCTTTTCTCATGGAGTGCTACCCCGCAACAGTTTGTTATGTTGAATTATTTTAAAATATCTTTTTATCTATTAAAGGACAAAAACAGGGGTTGAGCTGAGAAAATGAAACTCTATATTTTATGATGCTTTCATTTTAATGCATATTTAATTTTATGTATGAATGTACTGACATAATAAATCCTCTCTACCAATGGGTCGTGCATCAGAAGATTCAGCCAAAGGTAGACTGATAATATATAAAATACATATTGGTATCTTTTGTATCCCTGGGATTTGGTCCAGAATCCTCCCTGTATCAAAAAAAATCTGCAAACATTTTAATCCCTCATACAAAACCTGTGTAGCATTTGTATAATTGGAACCCGTGTATACATAGAAAGCCAACACATTCACATGTGTATGAGACATTTGAAATGTTGAAATATAACTTATCTATTGTATAATGTATTATACAGAACAAATCATAAATTATAAATGAAATGACTGTATGCATTATATGTGAAATGTCCTTAAGAAATTTTTTTACTAGATGAAGTTTTATATAAAATGGTGAAGCATTAAAAAACCAAGAGCAGTAAAAATGTTTTGTTTGCAAAGGGAAAATGGAACCTTGGGCCCTGCCACCTTGGCTTCGCTCTGAAGGAGATAAAGCAGCACACCTCTAAAGATGCTGCCTAGGTTTACTGATGATTTCCGACTGGCAGTACTGCCAAGGGAGCGAGCGCATGGAGGGGTTTTCTGTAATCTTTCCTTATTTGTCGGAAGACACATCCCCCCTCCAAAAAGACTTCAATTATCACAAGGTGCTTTCTTGAAGAGCTCGTGAACCTAGAATTTTGCATCTCCTTCCACAGGAAGGCACACCAAGGACTGACCTTGTGACTAGACAGAGATTGTCACAAGCTGATACCTGTCTGCTCAGGGTTTGCTTATCTTTCCTGAAAGTTATTTCCTCTCCCCAAGTAGTCTATATCTCTTTTTCTCTTTCCCTTGGGAAGTGGGTGTACGATCGTCCACAGCTCACTGAGTTTTGTGTATTTGCTTTTCTTTCCTGTAATGCTCCAGTGCATATGACTGTTAAACCCAAACTCCTCAGGCCAAGTGGTCTCTGACCTAAAAGTGTTTGTTTACTGAAGTGCTACAGTTACTACCAAGCAAGGATAAACCCCAAGGCAAGATCCAAAGCTATGAACATCAAGGACAGTGAGCATTAGAAATATGTCTGCCAGAGCTAAGAGTCAAGAGCATTTTTATAATTAAATTTGAGGTGAGACAACATTGTCTACATTAAACTTAACACTGTCTACAGTAAGAGAGGCAAGAAAATTGTGAAGTGGGGAACAATTTGTAATAGGAAGAAATTCTATAAGGAAAAGGGTGTACTTCTCCTGAGTTGCTGGGAGTTAAGTCAAAATTTCAGGAATAAACGAGATATCACAGCATCCAGGTTTTGGCCACTGGGGGCTTTATATCAAGGTTTAAGCATGCATTCAAATCTGTGGGTTAATTTTGATTTATTATATTCCATACCTGTTAACTGATTAGCTTCTCTTATCTCTTTCCTTCCCAATCTCTGGCCTTTAGAATTGAAATTAGGACATCTTAAAATTTTTCCTTTATGAAAACAATTTTGAGCATATCTTAATCTGTCTACTGGCAGTTTATTTCATAGATTCTGTTATTGATTATCAATGCAGAGCCCACATGGCTGGGCCTAATTGACACCCTTTGCTGCAGCAGCCTGGAGGCATCCGGGTAGCTATGCCCATACTCCTGCCATCAACAAGAAGCACATGAGGCTGGGCCAAACGGGGGCCTGTCCCTAGAGGCTCTTTGAGTTCCCCAGGCAGTCGTGCTCAGATCAATATCAGCACGGCTGATACCACCACTGCTAGAAACTAGACCCCCCTCACACCAGAGGACTTAACTTTCCCATCACACTACAAGAAAATTGATATAATCTCTTGTACCCTGTCAGATCATAGTGGAGTAAAACTACAAATCAACTGAAACACAACTGATACTACTCAAACAAACGGAAACTGAATAGCACTCTTCTAAATAAACACAGGGTTAAGGAAGAAATAAAAAGGAAGTTTACAGAGACAATGTCAACGGTAGCACATCATCACACAATCTCTGGACACAATGAAGGCAGTTTTAGAGGGAAATTCATTTCCACAAATGCACACGTAAAAACAAGTGATCAAGTCCAGATAAATAATCTAACCGCACAACTTCGGGCCTTAGAAAAATAAGAACTAGCCAAATCCAAAGCTAACAGAAGGAAAGAAATTATGAAGATCAGAGAAGAAATTAATGACATAGAAATCTTTTAAAAAACACAAAAACTAAGTGAAACAAAAAGTCGTTTTCTTGAAAAGATAAGTAAGAGTAATAAACCCCTTGCTAAACTCTCAAATAAAAACAAAAGAAAAAGCCTACATCAATATAATTAGGAATGAAAAAGGTAAAATCTCAACAGATAACATGGAAATCCAAAAGATTATGAGACGTTACTTTGAAAATTTATAATCCAATGAATTAAAAATCTAAAAGAAATAGAAGAATTTCTAAACATATATCTACCACCAAAGCTAAAACAGAAGGAAATTAAACATTTCAATAGGCCAATATCTAGCTGTAAAAACCAAGAAAATAATAAAAACACTTCCAACCTTGAAGAGCCCAGGACCTGATGGATTTCCAGCAGAATTCCGCAAAAAAAAAAAAAAAAAAAAAAAAAAAAAAAAAAAAAAAAAAAAAAAAAAAAAAAAAAAAAAAAAAAAAAATCAGGGAAGATTTAATGCCAATGTTCACCAAAATTTTTCAAGAAATTGAAGAGAAAGGAAAATTGCTAAAATCATCTCTTGAAGTAAGCATAACTTTAATTTCAAAACCAGATTAAAGACTCAATTTTTAAAAAGTACAGGCCAATATCCCTAATGAAAATACTTAATAAAATTCTTGCAAACAGAATGTAGCAAATCATCAGGAAGATTATATACCATGACCATGACCACGTGAGCTTCATCTCAAAGATCCATAGATGGTTCAACAAGTGTAAATCAATAAATATAATACACCACATCAAAATGCAAATATAAAAATCATAGCATTAACTCAATAGATACAGAAAAGGCATTTGACAAAATCCAACATCCATTTATAAAAAGACTCCAAAGAAAATAGGACTAGAAGGGCCCTACCTCAAACTATTCAAGCTGTTTTCAATAACCTCTCAGCAAATAAAAACCTAAATGGAGAAAGACTAAAAACATTCACACTAAATTCAGGAACAAGGATGCCCACTGTCATTTTTACTATTCAACATTAGTGCTTGAAATTTTGGTAAGAGCCATCAGGAAAGGGAAGGAATAAAAGAAGTATGAATTGAAAAAGAAGAAGTAAAGATATCCCGATCTGCAGATGACATGATACTCTACATAGAATGCACAAAATTTCACTCAAAGACTCTAAGAACTAATAAACTCAGCAAAAAGCTTACAAAAACAATATCTACAGAACAATATCATTCCTATACACCAATGATGAAATCAAAAAGAAAGAATTCAAGAAAATAACTCCTTTCACAATAGAAACTATAAATAAATAAGTAAAATACTTACAAATAAACTTCACCAAAGAAGTAAAAGATCTATAAAGAAAAAAAGATCTATAAAGAAGGAGATTGAAGAGGACTTTATAAATTGGAAAGACATTCCATGTTCCTAGACAGGAAGACCTAATATTGTCAATATGGCCATACTGCCAAAGCTACTGTACAGATTCAATGCAATACCAATCAAAATATAAACAACATTCTTCCAAGAACTAGAAAGAACAACATTAAAATTTATATGGAACCAGAAAAGACTCAGAATCTCTAAAACAATTCTGAGTATTAGGGACAAAGCCAGAGAAATCATAATCTCAGACTTCAAAAAATACTACAAAACAACAGTAATGAAATCTACATGGTACTGGAATGTGAACAGACAAGAGGACCAGTGGGACAGGGTTGAGGAGACTGAAACAAACCCAAACACCCTTAGCCAACTGATGTTTGACAAAAAGGCCAAAACAATCCACTGGTGATCACGTTCTTTCTGTTAATTTGTAACAGAGCAAAGTTGTATCTAATAAGTACTAATTACTCAATTCTCATAAGACAACATGGCCTAGAAAATAAAGTTGAAGTTGAAATTGAAACACTTTAAAACAATGGCTCAGTCATAGTTAAATTTCTTGGTATTTAAGAACACAAATCTTGACAAACTCTCTGGTATTAGTAACAATGCTACTCGCTAGCACTTGTGCTAGCACCTGAATTTAACCGTAACTAGATAGAATATTAATTTGAAGTACAAAGGTGCAAGAAAACAAAATATCAGATTATCTAAAAAAATATATCTTAATTCTCCATGAAGAACAAAGGACTGGCTCTTATAATTGCTATATAATAGATTACAGGCAAAGACAAAGATCATCCCAAATGAGTTTTGAATATAACTTTCAGACCAAATAATTTTGCTTTAAGCTTGGTGCTGTGGGTAGAAACATTGCATTTCCTTTGAAGGAACATGGAAAACCATTATTTTCACTATTTATTTTCTTTTTCTTTTTCTTTTTTTCTTAATAATTAATATTGTGGCTTTCCATGGATTTATGAGAAAAAGAGAAATGTTAAAGAAGTGAAGAAATATTAAATTACTAACCAATAAGGCAGCTTCTAAAGAATCTCTGATCCTGTATGTTGAGCACTAGATTATAATCATGTTCATATTTTGTCTCAGTTTTTTTTTAACAAATTGACTACAGGTATAAAATTTTGGAAAATTTGCTAAGGCATTAAATTCTCTGTCTTTTAGCAAGCTAAAATACACTAACTACCTGGGCCCTCCAAAATAAATTAAAATTCTCAAGCAAATGAAATTTTGAGAAATTAGAATTATCAACTAAAATATTGTTTTTTTAATTTTTTTTCTTGAAATACTTCCACCTGAAGCTGGCACTAAGAAAATCCCTGTTCACCACAACTCAAAATGTGCTCTTCCTCACCCCTGCCAAAATTAAATTGCTAATCTACCTTCTTTTTTGCTCACCCAGTTTTTCTTGACAATATTCTCTGAGTCTTTCCAAATGTTATGTTTCTGGGGTGCTACATAAAATTAGGAAGTATAAGAATATTTTGCAAAACCCCTTTGTTTATATATTGACCTGCTGTAATTGCCCTATACTAGGCTTATTCTAGCTTTTATTGTCATGCAGTGTTTTCAACTCTTTGTTTATATGCTGTCTGGTCTGTGTTTATATTGTTTTCACATACACATATATGTGTATCCAACCAAACTCATACCAATAACAATGGAAATATAGCCAGAGGCAAGTGAATAAAAAGGCCAGTCCCCCTAAAAACCTAAGGGTCATGCATTTTCAGTGACCGAGACAATATTTTCATCTCCAAATAAAGAGATTGAGGCAATGGAAAGACAGCCAGAGAGGCTAAACTAATAAAAGAAAGATAAATGAGCCAGAGAGGGACTCACCAAAGGCACATGATATGCAATGCATAGTCAATCATGAAGCATATTTAGGAACTCCAGCTTATCTTCATTTACATAAAATTCTTTCTTCCACTAGAATTTAAGTAATATAAATAAGTTAGAGATGCCTCTATTATATTACCAGGACTTATCTAGCAGCTCCCATATATTACTGGGAGCTAGGCAACAATTCACAACTATCATTTAATGGCAATTTTATATAATAAAGACATTTCTGCTTCTTTCAAATGTGAATAAACATAAATTTTGGAAGTCTGTTGAAATTGACACAGGTATTTTTACTACCATTTAATGGGCTTGAGAGTATGCAGTAATTAAGCATTTGATCCATTATAGTCCAAAGCAAGTTAAATTTAAGGAGAAATTTTCATTTTAAAACTGGAGGATTAGAATGATTACATGCCGTCAGAAGTGGGATAGAGAGCTTGGAACTTGTAAATTGGACAGATTCATCTCTATAATACGCAAACAGTAGAAAAATTTTCGATTTCTAGGTTAGGTGTGAGAATACAGATACGGTTTCCAAATTATTCGTGACTCCGAGTTCTTACCTTTCACTTGTGAACAAACTCTCTTAAATGACTCTATCACAAACTACAATATAGAACTGGTCAGTCTTCAAAGTCTGAGCATGTCCCCCTGCTAAATCTCTGAAGAATTAGACATATCCATAAATATTCTTCCCTCCAGGACAGAGCACTGCTGATCTCTTACTATGCATTGATTGTTCTGCATAAAAATCTTTAGTAATTATTTTAACACCCCAAGGTAAGGCGAAAAAGCCACACAACTTCAAGGTGCTTAATACACATCTGCTTAAGTAAATGTTTTATAAAATCTGCCTTCACCAGAACACAATTTGATTGGTCATAGGATACAAGGAATTCCAGAGATAGAAATTTAGTCTTTTAATGCCTATGTTGAGAATCGTTCATTCATTCATTAGCATAGTTACTAAATGTTATTGAGTACTGACCATGTGCCAAGCATTGTGCTACTGTTACTTAAAAACTTTTCAAGAGGGTATGTGTTCAATGCTACCCACTGCGTCTTTCTAGAAAGCCAACCCAGAAGACAAACTTCTCCTAGAAATTTGCGATTGAGGACCAGGTACAAGACTGTCAGGCAGCGTGGTGTAATGCTTGTAAGTCAAGAATATCTGTAATGGTTGGGGTTCTCTAGATTAAAATCAATAGCAATATATGCATTCTACAATATCTATCTGCACACTGAAGAACTGGAGCTCAGGTCAGGAAGCCAGAAGATGCAGAACAGGAGACACAGAACAACAAGCCTGCACTGGTCTGAAGCTTGAGAACTGGAAGCTTCCAGAGAATTGTTAGCACGTGTTCATGCTGAAAGGCTGAAAAAGTGGAATTTGATATTCACCAGAAATGGCAATAGCAAAAGACACATCAGTTAATGCAGAATGGAACGTTTCCAATATAGGCAGACATTCCTTTTCTTTCCCATTGGATCTATCCAGGCAATAAGTCAAGTGGATGGCGCTACCCACAACCCTAGTGGGTCTTTTACTCTCAGTTGACTGACATCCAAGCCAATCATGTCCAGGAAACTCTCACAACCACACCCAAAAGTATGCTTCAGTACTACGTTAGACATTTCTTAATTCAGTCAAATGGATACTCACGATTAATAGTAACAATGCCTATTATAGATCAAAGCAGGTGAGTGCGCTTCATTTCAAAGACAACAAAGATGACCTTTTGTGTGTCTATCTACATATGCCTAGGGGAAGATTAGAAAACAAATAAGAGTACAAAGAAAATAAAAAATTCAAGTAGTTCACATCGTGTGCTTCGCTAGGCAACAGCCACGGCAAGGATTTCAGTGCAAGTAGCTTCTGTAGAAAATGATTCCAGAAATCATTCTTAAGAAAGTGGGGTAGTTGAGCAGAGAAAAAGGATCCCTGATGGTGACCTATGAGTGTTTACTGCTGAAAGAAGCTGAAACTCAAGGAGGGAGACAAGGAGAACTAGGCATGAGGGTTGTAACAGCCCCTGCTCCAGAAAGAAGAAATACAAGCATGTATTCTTGCAATGCGATTGTTTCTAGAGGCTTCCCCTCCCAAACTTCATTTTCCATGCTTTCTGATTGTTCTATATTTAGGCTCAGAGCAAAGGGAAGCAGAATTTTAAGAAGTGGCTGGTTGAAGTACATGGTCTACCTTACGTAGAACAAAAGGAAATTTTTAAAGATGTGTGAAAAATGTGTAACCACATCTGCCAAGACCATTTCTCTGTCCCCAATTTGTGGAAAACCACTATCAGCAGTCTGGTGGAATTTATCCGTTACATTCACATACAGATGCTGTTGTTGGAATGAATACCCCTAAAGTTTCTATAGCCGAAATTTAATCCTCAATTTTATAAGGTTCAGGCATGTAAGGTATGACTTTTGGGACGTAATTTGGATTAGATGAGGTCGTGGAGGTAGAACTTCCACAATGAGGTCCATGCTTTTGTAAGAAGAGCAAAAGAACCCAGAGGTTCCAAGTGGTAACTCATTATAGAATGTCTTCTGTAACCATATGACCTAGAACGGAGGGCATGTCCAGACGTGGGCTTGGTGCACTTGGACATTTCAGCCTCTAGGATCGTGATCCAAATAAACTATTTATAACGTACTTAAGCTGTAGTATTCTGCTGCAGCAACATAAAATGGTCTAGGATAATCAATGAAGATATTTGTCCATTGCTTTCTGTAATGTGTTTTTATTAATTTATTGAAAATTATTTCCAGACATCCACTTGAATAAAAACGTCATTTTAAGCAGCTGCATAATGTGTTGTTATTTATGGGTTATAATTAATTTGTCCAACCTCTTCATTGATGGATATTTCAAGTTGTTTCCAGGGTTTTATTATTCTAAACATGAGTGCTATGAATATATTTTTGCACAATTTTTTGCACTTTTTAAAATGCATTGCTGAGTTAGTATCTATGCATATTTTAATATAAATAGCTTACCATTCTTTAGAAGTTATAATTTACATAGTCACTGAAAGTGAATAACTGTGCCAATTTTAAATCACCCCAAACAATAGTGAATTCTTGTTAACATTAGATATTTTAGACATTTTATAACTTTAGCTTTTGTAAAACTAAAGCCATTTCATGTTTTCTTTTATTACTATATTTTTAATTTTTGATTCAAATGTTTTCTTACATATTAATGACTTCATTCTTACTTTTAATTTACAACTTTAAGTTGTATATATTCATCAAGTGTGACATGTTTTTTAGAATGTGTGTCCATTATAAAATTACTAAAGTTTTAAAATCAAAAAATATAAGTGTGTGATACATTACACACTCATCTTTTTTTGTGAAAGGACTTGAAATCTACTCTTTTAGCGATTTTAAGAAATACAATATTATGTTTTAGCTTTATTCAACATGTTGTATAATAGAACTCTTGAATTTATCTCTTCTACTAGAAATTTTGATCATTTCCCCTTCCTTTTCCTTTTCCCGTGGCTTAGTAGCCAAAATGCTCTCCACTATTGTAAATTCAACTTGGAATCCACATATAAATGACATCAGGTGAAAATTTGTCTTTTTATGCCTAACTTACTTCACTTAATATAATGTTCTCTAGATTCACCCACTTGTCCTCAATCAGCAAGATTTTTAACTTTATTTTTAAGGCTAAAGTATTTTATTTTGTATATATAACAAATTTTATTTATTCACTCACACAATAATATAAACTTAAGTTGATTTCATGTCTTAGCTATTTTGAAGAAATGTGCATGTTCACAACCATTACATTAACCTTCAGTTAGTCAGAGAGAGGGAGCGAAGGAGGGGACAGAGAGAGAGAAACAGAAGTTTCCAGAGAATTTGCAAAGAGATTGCAAAATTCAAGGTATGATTTTTACTATAAATGTGTTAGGGTATCACTTTAACATTATAGTAAAATATTAATCACTTCCAGCTCATCATTACTCTAGTAAGAATGCTGGTCATTTTATGTAGGGCTTGTGTACAAATGAAATTTTTTTAGCTTTAGATACAAAATATAATCATGAGCACAATATTTAATGTTTACATTTTGTGTATTTTATTCCTGCTAGTAATATTTCTAACCTACTCAGGCTATTGAATTTATCTAAAATTATTCTCTTGAGTAAATGTTCTACTCTCTAAGAATTTAACAACATTGATTGTAAATTTTCTGATAGTTCCCTCTGTGTCAACAATTACTGCTCTCATTTACCTTATTTCATGGATTAAAAAAAAAAGATTAGGTCTACTGCCAGCCCGGGCTCCGTAGTGATTTTAGGAGCAGCCAGGCCGCAATGGGAGACCTTGTCTGAAAAAGAAAGAAAGAAAAAATTATTAGATGATTGGCATTAACATTGTAGTATGGGCAATGACAACAACAAAATAATACCTGAAAGCCACAAGAAATTGTTCTATAAGTTGTGGAATTTTGTAAGTGGATGCAAACTTGAAAAAGTTGACCACCCTTCATTTATTATTTGATTGGGTAAATCAAGACGTGGCCTGGCTTGCGTGGGAGGTCAGGAATTTACTAAGAAACATCTCTTCATTAAGAGAAGGGACTTCTGGCTGTTTTCTTCAATGCAAGATTTGACAAGCGGCATTTGACTTAAGGTTTGTAGCATTGAAATTAAAACAGAATTTAATAATTTTAAAGACATCATCACAGGTAAAATAATTTTAAGTGTTCTATAAAATGATAACTATGATTTATATTCTGTGAGATATCTAAATTTCCATGACACAGAGTTAGAGAATAAGAAAGTCAAGAACTCTTGGTTCATTTCTTTTGTTTAAATCAGCTTATTAAAGGAAATTAAATGGGCTAGAGGTATAGCGCAGTGGTTAGAATGCTTGCCTCTCAAGCTCAAGACCTGATTTCAATTTCCCTGAATCACATAAAGCCAGGAATGGTGGCACAGTCCTGTAATCTTAGTACTCAGGGGGAGAATTGCTGTGAATTTGAGGCCAGTCTGGACTACACAGTGGTTTGGGGGCCAGCCAGGACTACATTTTGACACTGTGTCTCAGAAAGAACAGAAGAAAGAAAGAAAGAAAGAAAGAAAGAAAGAAAGAAAGAAAGAAAGAAAGAAAAAAGAAAGAAAGAAAGAAAAGAAAGAAAGAGAGAAAGAAAGAAAGAAAGAAAGACAGAAAGAAAGAAAGAAAGAAAGAAAGAAAGAAAGGAGAGAAAGAAGAAGGAAATGAAGGAAGGAAAGAAGAAAGCTAGGTGTATCACACAGTTTATCTGTAAAACAAAGATAATTTTGTACCTCTAAGAAGAGTAAATAGTGCAAATATAATTTTATATGTCTTCCTTAGGAAAACTCTTGGATAATAAACATTAGATATAAAGAGAAAATAACTTTTTGGTATTTAGGCTCATAGGTTTAAAAATACACACTTTCCCTTTATCCTATATATGTACATATGTATGTTCGCATGTTTATGTGATGTGTGCTAAGAAGACATGATGATGAAACAATGCACATACATCTAAAAGGGCCATATGAGCTATAAGTAAGTCATATTTAGAAGTGGATATTTCTTTTGACATTTGAGAAAGATGAGAGATTCCAGAAAGATGAAAGTTTCCAAAAAGCCTTGGTCAGGCTCATAAAGCCATTCTAAACTCAAATTTCACACATCACAAATAGAATCAACTTCTCTGAAGTCCTTTCATCACTAGGAATAAAACTTTTATTTCTGCCGAGACCACATTCTAAAGTGCAAAAATTATTTATGTATATATATGTACATAAATATTTTATTGTTATTTTAAATATATTAATAATATATAATTAATAATAATCATTATCATTTAACATATATTCCTTGGTCCACAATCAGTAATAAGAAAAAAACAGAATACATTTTTAAAGGAAGAGGCAAATTTAGTTCATTAATCATTTAATTACAATGTCAAAAGCATTAGTATCAGACATCCCCTTGCACCTTCATGCTGACAGGATGGGTCTTGTTTAGCAGGAGAAGTACCCCATGTAGAACTGTCTTACAAGTGCACTGCATTTTGTGTGTTGTTTCTAGAACATTCTGACTTTATCAGGCACAGGGGAGTGGTTGTGGTGGGCTAAATTCCTTCAGAAATTGAACTGACTTGTCCCATATGGATGGATGGGCATGTTTGTTTTGTCTTAGAAATTGAGCCCAGAGCCCTCAGCCTACTAAGCACACATCTTATCACTGATTTACACTTCTGGGAGGTTTTTTTATTTTTTTTCTGTTTAATAGGATGGTGTAAACAGGAAAACAAGGTGAGTTAATATATTATTTTGAGAATCAACTCTGACCACTGGAAATGAATGTTTTCATTCTGTATGAATACATAAACTTCCTCATATAAATAACAACTGACATTGATAGGGGCCAACATTTCTCTGATTATGGTGAAGAACTTAAAGAAAGATCAGCTAGCATTGTCAGCATTTTCTCTCATTAGCCAGGGTTCTTTTTATTTATTTGTTTGTTGTCTTTCATTTGCCACTACAATTGGGCGATGTATACCCTCACAAAATTATCCCTGAGTTGCCATGGAAAAGTTGAGGTCAAGAGAAATAAAGAAACCAGCTAAGCTGACCCAGCTGACATGGTAGAACCATGACTGATGACCAGGTTTGTGTGCCGGCAGCTTAAAATCTTATGGTGATGTATGCTGCCTCATGGAAATTCATGGAGAGGACAAAGACATTCAAATTTTGTTTTTAATAAGAGTTTATTTGTTCAATCATGTATTTCTTCTATCACTTATGTCTTCAATGAGCTTTCAACCAATTCCTTCTTTACACGAAGGAATAATTTGAGGTTGGGAGGGGAATATTCATTGTTGAATTTTTAGCCTAGAAGAGTATCAGACCTGTTGCAAGTTCTCAATAAATATTAACTGAATGAATGAATTAAAAACAAAGGTAAGGGAAAATAAATTTTCCTAATTATAAAACACTGGCACAGTTGAACAACTAATAAGGAATATGAGTTGAAGTGCCTCTGAGTAGAAATGGATATCTAGTCTTGGAGTAATGGATGATTTGGAGGTAGAAATTGGGAAGTGACTCTGAAATGTCTGCCCATCTTCATTCCTGATAATTCTATACTAAGTATGTAGGAAAGGAAACATTATTCAGAGTTTGAGTTAATTTGCCCTTGTCTTCCATTTTCATTTAGGGCCCATGGAAAATAAGCCCTTCTCCATCTCCCTGCTGTCTTCTGATGCATGAGATGAAATAATTCTTCTGGATTTCTAGGAACTTTTCCCAGGAATATGTATATATTTTTATAGCAAATGGAAACTTACTTCCCATGGGCATTTCACAGCAGACAGACCTCTAAGTCCAGCAGTGAATCTCTAATTGCGAGATTTTGGATGTCAAAAATCTTTGAAAAATTATAGCTGAAGATTTTATTTTTCTATCCTAAAAAATCAATCCTGGTATGTCGCAACAATTTGACGGATCTCCATCTATTCATTTACAACTTCTCTGCCACTGTGATTCAGTCTCTCATTTGTCTGCTCGTTCATTCAATCTTCACCCCACCTGCCAGGCACTGAGGATGCAATAATGAACAAATCAGACGTAATCTTGGTCCCAAAGGAATCTGCAGTCAGTGGAGAAGGTAACAGATAAACAGAATTCAAAATGGCTAGACTGCAGCAGTAGCAGTGATAGGCACGCAAAAGGCTTGGAAGCCAATTGTAGATAAACTCCGCCTGGTCTATGAGCAACAGAACAACATTCTCGTATGTTTTTTTTTAAATTTCTAAATGTGTTTTGAAGAATACATAGGTAATAATCAGGCTGAATGCACCAGGAGGGCCGAGACAATCACTGAAATCATTCACTTTGTGCCCCTCCTCCCTTTTTCCTTAAATGAAGCTCAATCTGGCTGAAGTATTATGAATAAGGAGGCAAGTGATGAGGGGGGAGGCTAGCGAGGTAGGCCGGAAGTCACCTGTATGACCTGCTAAAGGCCCGGGATCTTAACCTCTACCTTTCGTATCGTTTGTCATGGACTTGCAACAGAAGATCGATACAGCAGGTTGAATGTCCTGGAAGAATCCTTGTGTCTGCCTGGTGTAAGTAGGAATAAAGAGGACAAGGAGGATTCAGAGTGACTCCTAAGATGCCTGTGGCCTACAGGAGGCGCTCTAGCTTTTCAAGATGGCTGACGTAGAGCACGGAGCTTGTAAGGGAATAGAAGCACATTGAAGAGTCAAGCAACCTTTTCCCCATGCTGATTCCACACTAACACCACTGTTGCTCAGTGGATTTGACTCTACGTACCTAACAGCTGTTTAAACCATTTTTCTTAAAATTCAAGCAATATTCCTCACCAAAGGATGCCCTTTTTGAAGAGGTATATATATATATATATATATATATATATATATATATATATATATATATGAATATATACACATGTGTATACATTTAATGATCATGTCTTTTAAAAAGCTAGGAAATACACTAACTAGTGTTACATTGATAAAACTCCTTTTCTGTATTTAGAAACTTTACTAGGAGCAGATTCCCCTTTTGCACTCAGAACTCTCCTCCCTCCGGTGAGACTGGAATAACACGTCATGAAAATCACTATATTATCATAACAATAAGGAGGCCCATAGAAATATAAAGCCACACATCTGCGTCTCGCATGTACAGCACGAAGCACGCAGAGCTCTTAGCATTTCTTCAGTGAAAGACATGATTTATCCTTCTGGCTCTGGTCATTATTTTTCCTTCGTTTCAGATGGAGATCAGTTGCTAAATGGAACCCAGCTGCCCTAAAAGTGGCAGAGATTTTCACAAAAAGAAGCAATTCATTCTTTTCTTAATCCATTATTATTTCAGCTTTTAGCTGACCCTCTAGTGACTAATGCTATTCTCTGGCTTAATGTTCAGTTCGTGAAAATTTGCAAAGCTTTCATTATTTGAGAGATCTTGTGTGTGTGGTGGAGGCAAGGAAAGGAACATATTGCCACACGTGTTGTTATTGTTGTTGCTGTGGTTTCATTTTCAGTTTCTTGAGACAGGGTCCTGCTCTGCAGTTGGGCTGGTCCTGAACTCACTGTGTAGCCAAGGTTGATTTTGAACTCAGGGTAATCCTCCTACGTTGGCCCCCAAGTGCTGCAATTATAGGCTTATAGGCATGTGTCACCACGCCCAGCTATCATGGTGTCCTGGGGTGGGAACCCTGGGGCCTCAAGCTTCCTACGCAACTGCTCCAATCCCTGAGCCCTTCTTCCACCTCTGATCATGTGTTTACATGAGCAAATTTATTGAATGAAAGTGGAAAGTACTTCTTGAAGCTGACTGAACAACATGGCCCAAAAAAGTAACCTTCTGATTTAACTACCAGCTGTTTCTCTGGATTTCTTCTCTTACGAGCTTTCGAAATCGACAGGCTCTGGCTGTGAGCTAACCTGCAAAAGGAAATCCGGTCTCTTGTGGATAAAACTGTGCAAAGCTGCTTGCAAGAAAAAAAGAGGAAAAAAAACCACCCTCAAAAGAAATGTTTAATGTACAGCCACCCTGGTGTTTATAACAGGCCCCATCAGAGATTTTGAAAGCCCAGATAGTAACTTATTTTAACGACAGCTTCAAGTGCCTCGGAAATTGTGCAGCTACTTTAAATATTAACTTAGAGAAAGATAAATGCTGGCAAGGCTGAAAATGTTGATTAAAATTTGTTTCAACAGGATGGAAATGGGAGAGTGGATTATGGTTCAGCCTTGTTACTGTTTGACACCAACTTTGGGAACCAATTTAAGTCAAACTGACATTGTTGTATTTGCCTGTGACAGTGGCTTCTCTTTAAATGGTGCTGTGTTGATAGAGAGGAGCAGTTAGAAGAGGATACTTTAAGGTATAAGCAGGGCAACCTGCCACCTACAGTGTGTTTGTTCCCAGGATGCCCAGCTGTCCTCTGATTGATGGACATGCACTCTGCTGTGTTTGAAAAAAGGTAAAATGGTGTGTGGGGAGAGAGAAGGAAAGGAGTTAGACTAATCTACTTCCAAATATTCTGTAAATTGGTCCTCGTGGTATTTTTTATTTCACGTCTGGAGGAGAAAAAAAGTGGCCTCAATTATTAACACATTCTGAAGGAAATAAGTCAAGAGATACTTAGACGGCACAGGTGTCTGCTATCAAAATCTCCGCTGAGGAGTGTTAATATGGCGCAAGTTATTTTAGACTCCACAGGTGGGCAGAAGCCAAGGAGAGGCGAGAAGTGCACTGAGGAGATGCTTAAACACGAAATGTTAATTTTGTAAGAAAGGAAATCAGTGATTAAAATTAGAAGAATCCATCGATATGTGAATAATGAAACTTCAAAAGACAGAAGTGGAAGTAAATCCCTCATCTGCCAGGAAGAAACCCTTTAAGGAGATTTTCCGTGCAGAGAGCAATAGCTTTCCAGTTTTGTTTCCAGATGAAAACAGAGGTTGACCCATCTATTTCTTGACAGACTTCTATCCTACACTAATTTACATATTTTAATTAAACATCATCACCATGAGAGAAAAAGTACTAAGAGCTTTACAGGATGATTTTGTTTCCTATTTGTTATTGCTGGACTGCCTCGATAACCCCGCAGTTCTGAGGCCTTTATTCTAAATACAGAAGCCTTGGAATCAGCTTTGTGTGTCTACTATTGAGTTATAGTACTAATAGTGGTGCTATGAATTGGTGTTACTTTTGGAGACCTAAGTGGAAACGTGTTAGAATGATCCAGTTTTTCAATAAAATATTCCCCGCTTAGGAAAATAACATATAGCCTGAGGCCAGGATGCATCTTCCCAGGAAATCCTGGAACCAGTGGCAGGTCGGGAGGCCGATCCCATATAGGTACCATCCCACTCGTATGTGAAACTATGACAACTGTGTCACTGTGCGTGATATGTTTTATATTTCGTATTTAGTGGGAAATAAGCATCCTCATTTGCCCAAGTAAGAAGCTGTCATCCAGGCACACGATTAGAAATTGCAGACTACAGTAAAGTAAGAGCTATACCGCCTACGAGTGTGAGCACACATGTGCTTGGCAGGAGTGCAAGAGTGTAGTCAGGGAAAGGTTTCCTTAGTATGGGTAAATGCAAATAAGTATAGGTAGACGACCAAGCCACTCTGACGCAGCTTTCTCTATGGCAACCAGAATATCAGTTGATATTATCACTTGATTTCTAGTTATTGTGGCTGGTGTTTGAGAAGAGCTTAATAGAACTGAGTTAATCTGCTTTGTCTAGAAATAAAGGATTTCATTCTTTTAGGCAAAGAGATGGTGACACCTTTTCCTAGCTGATATGGAGACAAAGAAATAACATGTTAAGAGGGGACAGTGCTGTGGGAACAGAGCAATGACCTGATAGGGAACAGATGCTCAGTGGGGGTAGGACTAGACAAGAGTTTTCATTTGTAAGACCTTAGTTACGAAGAGACACAGGTCATTTTGGTTTTCCCAGGTGAGTTTCAGTACTCACCTGAAACGCTCCTGAGGGTCCTCACTTTTCCTATAGCTGATCATCACAACCACAACAAGCAGGGGAGATTTACAGAACTCACACAACAGGAAGGGGAAAAGGTCTGACTTCGTGACAGACTCCGTGCCATTGCTGTCCAGAATCCAGGCACCACCCAGGGATGGTGCAGCCCAGTTGAGAACAAAGCCGCTTGTTTAAGATTTTTAATGAGTTCCATCTTCATAAAATCCCCCGTGTATCACTCTTGCCTAGTAAATAAGTATATCCTCCCTTTGGGAATTTAAAAAATGCAATTCCGTTTCTTCAACTGCCTAGCAGAATAATATAACAATATACACTATGTACAAAGTATGTAAAATCCCTCCCAAAGGGTACAGTATGTGTTCATAATGAGGAAATCTAGGAGAATCTTCCTATAAATAAGCACTACCATAAAGGAGAAGCCACAAGATTCAATTAGTGGAGTTGATTTTATAGACTGAAAGCAGTTTAATACGTTTTCAGCTGTTCACTCAATTAAATTAAATAATTAATGTAATGTAATTTAAAACGATTAGAAGAATAATACATTTCATGATTAACTTTAATAATAACTTTTTTGAAATATAACATATGTACTGCAAAATTATTCATTGATTTAAAGTATACAATTTAATGCTTTTCTACTATATTTACAAGATTGCACAACTATTAATATTAATCAGGACTATTTTTAAAAAATATTTATATACAATGTAGGTTCCTTACAAGGGTTAGAAGCTTGATCAAACCATTCAATATTTTTGGACACATTTTTGTGTATAAAAGAAATGTTCAGCATTTGCTGAGAACCCAGTATGTTAACCAAGTGTTGTGTTGGGTTACAGTTGGGTAGAGTGCCCACTTGAGAGAGTACGCGGGCTACAGGCTCCCCAAGCATTTTACCTGAAATCTGAATGGTGCAAAGAGATAGGAGAGAAAATTTGGACTAGATCTTTTCTGAAAGAGGGTAATGCAACTATAAAGACCCGAAGGCCAGCCTGGGATGACTTACTGGAAGTCAGAAAGAAGTCTAGATAGCCCAGAGCAGGTTAAGCAGTGGTGAGAGGGGTTACAAAAGGAATCATCTGAGAAGGTGTCAGGATTCAGACCATAGGAGAAAGGCCCTGGACACATTTTCATAGGCTTGGGATCTGTCCTAAACTCAATGAAGAGGTATTAACTGGTTCCAAAAAGAAAAACCTTGTTTATATTTTTTAATCGATGACTTCTATATGAAGGGGATATTTTAAAAAGGTAAGAAAGAAATCAGGAGGCCAACACAGAAGTCATTATGCGTCTTTGAGTTAGGGTGGTAGAAGTGGAGGTCATGGAAAAATCACAATACCCATCCTTCAACTGTGTTTTTTATCGATATAAGGCAATAAATGAGCAGAAGGGAACACATTTATTAATAAAGTATTAACATATTTCAGACTCACTAAGCAAGATTTCTAAGATATGTTTCACTACAGTTTTCCAGAGAACTATGAAATTTGTAGTCAATGAATACGACTAAATTTGAGAGTAATAAAGTACTATGCAAATGTGTAACTTTTGACCATATCCCCATCCCCCCCCCCATTTCTAACCCCTTGAAACAATCATTCTCTCTATGTGCCTGAATTCAACTTTTTATGAAGATTCTGCAAGTATTTACAGCATTTGATAGTGATTGCCGAGGAGCCATAAACCTTTTGAGATGTGGGCATTTTAACAATGTTAATTTTTCCAATCCATGGACAAAAGATATCCATTTATCCATTTTTGGATATTTGATCAACCTTCTCTCAATAGTTTTCAGTGACATGTTATTAATATTTCACATTCTTGCATAAATGTATTCCTAAATATGTTCTCCCTTTTGGCTCCATTATAAATGCTCTTATGCTCTTAATTTCTTTCTTCCAGACTGTTTGCTGTTAAGTGTATGAAAATACAGTTGATTTTTGTCTCCTGAGACTTAACTTCATGCATTACTTCTAGAAGTTCCCTTCATGGAGTCCTTAGATTTTTCTACATATAATATCATAATCTACAAATAGAGCTAAGTTCTCTTGGTCCTTGCTAGTCTCGTGTGTGTGTGTGTGTGTGTGTGTGTGTGTGTGTGTGCATTTTTTTTCTGAACTAATTGATCTGGCTGGGACTTCCAGTACTATGCTAAATAAAATGTTGACAGTGGGGGCACCCACACCTATTGCCATCTTTAAAGAAAAAGCTTTTAACTCTCCACCACTGCATATGATAAAAGACCCTTTAAAATGATGAAACTGCTTTAGTGAACTAAGAATGACAAATTCTCTGTTCTCACAGGGTCAGAGTCTGCTGGGATAAGAAAGAAGTGTTATAGGGCCAGTGAATACAGTAATAGAAGCAACATTGATGATAAACTAATTTCCACGTAGATCTAACCGCGCTAAACAGGATTCCACACAATTTGCATTTAATATTTCAGGCAATCCTCAAAAAAGTATGTTTTTTCTAAATAAAAATAGCTCCATCTTACTAGAACAAGCTTCAAAAGATGCACATGGACGTTGATATAAAATATATAGGCCCAGGAGCTGCAGGAACGGCACAGTGGTTAAAGCACTCGCTTTGCAAGCTCAAGGCCCTGAGTTGGATACCCCAGTAAAACATAAAGTTGGGCATAGAGGTGCATGCGTATAATGCCAGTACTTGGGAGGCTGAGGCAGAAGGATTGCAGTGAGTCGAAGGCTAGCGTGGGCTATACAGTGACTTTAGAACAAGCCCTCACTACAGAGCAAGACCCTGTCTCAACTCTGATATGAGAGTCCCAGAGCATAACTCCTATGGAACTTAAAACAAACAAACAAAAAAAAAAAAACAAAGTGAAACAGGGGGTCTTGTAGGGGAAGAGGGAGGGAGGGGAGGGGAGGGGGAGGGACAAAACGAGAGTGTGAAAGCCCTTGTCACCTTGACAAGATACATATGTGCATAAAAGGCTCAACTCCATTGTAAACCTTAAATTTTGCACATATACATAGCAATAAAATGGGGGGAAAGAAAGAAAGAAAAAGAAAAAAGAAAGAAAGAAAGAAAGAAAGAAAGAAAGAAAGAAAGAAAGAAGATAGAGGCCCAAAGCACGGAACACAATGAATGTACTGGTTATTTTTCACTCTAGAGACATGTTCTCTTCATAAGAACATCTAATTTTTTCAAACTACTTGAAAATTGAGTTAAACATTAACATTTTCATTGTCAGTTAATTTCGTGATTACAGCTACAACCATTTGTTGAGTAAAATCAAAACTGAGTTGTTAATTTAAACTATTATCAAGGAAGAGAAACCAGAAATCTAAGAAAAAGTCAGGTTGCTTGTGAAGGAAAATAGTATGTTTCTCTTCCTTATTTATAGAGATTCCAACATTTTTACATTACTTCTTATAATATAATATAAAATAAAATTCATCTTTTCATGTTAAAATTATAAATTCATCCAGATTTTTAATTTTGAAAGGACAACATTTTAAAAATGGAGAAAGTTTGACCAGAGATAGTAAATGATTTGTTCAAATTAAGAAATGTGCTCACATCTGAGCTCGATCTAAGGTGGGATCCTTCTGACTTCTACCTATTTAGAATCTCTTGTGTATTTATTTACTCAATTACGTATTTATTTATTATCCATTTATTAATCTATTTATCGTTATCTTTATTGAGGACTCAATATGTGCCAGATTGCAACCTGAGGTTTAGGGTCACAGCGAGAGAATCAAGCACAAGAGGAAAAACATTTCACCATGGAGCCCACTTATCGATGAAGAAAATAAGCAGTAAAAACATTAAGTCAACACACAAGGGATGTTAAGGATAAAATTAAGTAGATAAATTTAACATGGAGGTTTTCGGTGGGGGCACAGCATCTCTCTAGGTTGACCAGAAAATATCTCATATGACCTTTGAATAAAAGCTCTGAAAGAAGGCCAAGGACTGATTGTGAAGCTCACGGGGAAAGAGAATTATGAACAGGTAGAGCAGCGTGAGCTCAGATTCAAGGCAGCAGGGTGATGGGTATTATTTGAGGAACGGTGGAGAGCTCAGGAGGTCAGCGACACGGAGACCCCAGTGGGGGATAAGGGGAGAAAACATCAGACAAATACGAGGGGCCCAGGCACGCACTGCTTCAGAGAGAGGTGCTCAGTTTTGGTTTCTCCTGTGTCTGTCACGAACAGTAGCATCTCTTCTCGTGTACCCCACGCCATGGTGCCGTAAGTGTCCTCGTCTTTTATATAAGACACAGACTCTCTCTTGTCAGCCAGACAGCATTAGCCCAGTTACAGAAAATAATAAACACATGCCTTTCACTTTCTAAAGCTGACGGCTCTATGAATGACGAGGGATATTAAGTTAAAAAAAGAAGAAGCATGTAGAATTGATTTTGAATTCACTTCAAGACTTCAATGGAAGAGATGATATGACTTCTCTGGTTCCACTTTTGAGGGAGGCGCAGTCACTTTTCTGAAAGTAGCTAATATAGCATTAAGGATTTATGATAAATGAAAAAATCAAAGCAAGCTGGAACTGTGTTAAACCCTTATGCATATAATATGCACACACACATAATTGGAAGTATTTAATTTACAATATGTTCCAACAAGATGAAATATGTTAATGAGAAATTGTTGCCCTGCTGGGTTACAAAAGGACACCAAAATGATGAAGTCAGTAAGTAGCACTAAAATCAAAGCCTCCCCTGCCCCAGCCACCATGTACCCTGTATTTTATATTAGAATGCATGTCAAGCCCTAAGAGCTGTACAGATAGGAAGAAATACTCAACATTTATTTACAGATGCCATTTTGTTGAATATTGAACAAGGCGTAGGATGATTTTCTTTTCTTTGTGTCTGTTTTTAACCAAAACCTTTATTAATAAACTTTACTTTTTCACTTGTAATTCCTAGATGCTTTGTTCAAATGTTAGTCAAATTTCATCACTTTCTGGAGGGAGTGGCTGGTGTTTGTTGTAAATGTTTTACTGATGAGCACACTGAGAAACTAAGCATCCGTCACTAGCCACCAGGCAGCAGAAGCAGAAGGGTGTGGCAGTAGGCAGGTTCTGTGTGTGTTCAGCATGGAACATGCTATATCAGTGGTGTGATGATCATGGGTTTGAAGCCAGCCTGGGCTACAGGATAAGAACCCATCTACCCCCCAAAATAAAATAAAAATAAAAACAATTAAGATAAAAAATAAAAAATCCAGAGATAATCAATAGTCCAGTCAGGGCAGTTGAACTTGATAACAGTAAGTTACAGGGGAGTTCAAGGTGACAGAGAACATCAAAGTCTTGCTGAGAACAGAGAAAGCCAGTTCGTTCTCCCTGCCCACAGAAGGAAGTACAAGTGCTAATAAGTTAGCAAAACAATGTTCTTGCAGTGGATCAAATTGAATGTTATATTACTGACTTCCACTTGAAAAATTTGGTCTGCTCATATTCTAGGGTGATTTTTGCAGTCTAATTCTTTACCTGGGCTACTTTATTTTCACCTGAAAAGCCAATCAACTAGATAAGAGGCATTCAGTCGACTCACAGGAGTTTGGTTTTGTCTAATATTCATGGCAGTCACAACACATTGTTCTCTCCATCCAACATTTCACAATTTTTTTTGTGATTTCAGTCCTCTACCAACAAGGTAACAGGAACAGACTCGTGTCATAGACAGGTGATGCATGACAGGTGTGGAAAAACAAGTGAAATATTTTCAGGATAGTATATTTTATATTATATTCCCAAATCAACATGTAATTCTGGAAATCCCTGTACGTTTCGGAGCTGTCATGTTCTTGAGCATCGGTCTGTAAACATAAAAGATCCAGTTAAGAAATCAAATATTCAGAACACCATGGATAATATGTGTCTACCCAAAGAACAATGAAAGTTTCTAAGACAGTGGAAGACGAGGTTGTCAGACTCTGGCTGTGTTTAGTAGATAATGAGACACAGGCTGGGGAACTCTAAAATTATTTCCTGAAAAATGACAGAGCATGGATATGGAGCGCCTAAAAACTATGATTCCAAATCTCTTATTTATGGGGGAGCTCATTCATTCCATAATTAGAATTCCTGGGCATGATTTCAATTTTTTATGTTTGATTTTTCTGTCTCCACTGGAAAATAAATGCATGCTCCTTGTGTTAGTATTTGCTGAGAATCCAAAGTTTTAGTAACATGAAGATCACAGTCAGGTTTTTACCTTTAACAGTTGAGATACACATTTTCTTCCAATTTGGAAGATGACTTAATCAGTCTAGATAAATGCTTGTGATATAGTGAGAAATTATTCTTGCCCGCATACACACATATGGATTTTAGCCTATGTGCAATTATTTTTGAAGATCATCTTCCAAGTACTCTATGCCTTCTTCCTATTTCACATCTGACTTGGCATTGTACAGATCTCAACTGGACCAGTATTTCTCCATCTAAGCTCCAATCAAACTTAGGAATCCTCTTGCTAGATGAGCACATGTGCAAATTTTTATTAGCATATATGTCATGTTGTAACACAACTCTTGAGCTGTAGACACACATATACATGCAGACACACCACACCACACACACACACACACACACACACACACACACACACACAAATCAATAAGATCTATTAAACATGAGGCTGGTGTCCATATTTCTATCTGTGAACAAATTTCTTTTACTGTATAAATTAATAAATTTAAAATATATTCTGAATGTACCAGAAGGACTAAAAAAAAAAAAAGAACAGCTTTCATGTAAGAAAGTGATAGAAACAGAATTTATCCTAAGTGTTTTTATTGCCTGTGGGGTAGACCACGGCCATTATCAGACAGCAATGAATTGAAATACGAATACTTGGATATATAGTCCAAAAATAGAATGGGGTTTGAAATAAAGTGAAGAGTTGATATTAAGATGATGGAGAAAGAAAAATATTAAATATTTTTCTGTTAAACCATTTGGAGATTTAGAGATTGAATCTAGTCTTTTCCTCACTATCAATATTTAATCAGATGTGACTTAGGTTTCTGGCTTGCACTTTTGAAAAGATGAGGATAATATTTTCTGAAACAGGAAATACAATAGGAATGTACAAACTACGATACCTTCAGTTTGAACAAACTAAATTTGAACTGTATTTAAATGTCTTTGAGGAGCCTGAAAATAAAGGAAGTATAATATAACCCAAGAAGAGCACATCGCTTGGGAAATAGAGGGACTTGAAATGGAACTTAATGGATACAAAGAGTAAGGTGACATGAGCAGAAAAGTATCAAGGGAGAGTTTTCAATCGCATGCAACACAGAACAGTGCAAAATCAGGTATAGGTTAAGGTTCACCCAGCAATTTAAGGTAGAAGCTAATGTTATTCTTAACTGAGATTGTTCTTAGGGCGTATCGCTCATCCAAAGCTCGCCTGCCTCTGTCTTAGACCGTAATAGGGATCTGTTCAATAGCAAATGAAGTAACAAATGCCGTTCTCCAGTGAGCGTATGGCAATGACCAGTGATTAGAAAGACCCTCATTCCCTCCTGTTCCCAGCATGGAACTCTCACAATAACCCAATTTTTGCTTTCATTTTCCAACTGAAGAATTCAATTCACTGTAAACTGAAACAAATAAAAGCCTACATAATACAAATTGCACTCGAGGTGCTCAGTGATTCATTGGCTGATGATATCAAGAGATTGTTTTATCAGCTTTGAAGGAAATACGCATCACTATTCTGCCAGCTTTGTCTCTCACATTTGAAAGCATTTCACTGAGAGAAGAGACAGGAACGAGCTCTTAAAAGTGTAAAGGAAGAATTACTTTTGGCTTCTTCACTTAACTTCTCAGATTAAGATAAAAAAAAAAAATAACAGTGAGTAATCCTGACCTAAAAATGTCAGTGTCGAGGCCAAGTTGTTATCACATGCTCTGTAAACATGTGGATGATGATTTTATTTTCCCTGAGGCAAAATATAGAAAATGTCAGGTCATGCTGGTAATGAAAGTTTGGTCCAGCTGAAGTTGCTGCTTTAGAACTCTTGCCTCGGTTTTTGGAAGTCGAGAAGTTGGTCTGAAGAAACCGGCTGCAATCTGAAACTTTAGCAGCAAAGAGGCCCAGGAGCTCCCCTTAGGAAGGTCACTTACATGTCAGGAGAAAAGTGAGATTATGTATGAATAATCCATGCAAGTTTCAAAGCATATGCGAAGATGTAGAAAAGTTGAGCATTATTTTTTTGATTCTAAATGAATAGTGGCATGCAATTTCAACACGAGATATGATATCTCTGTTATTTTTTCACTATCAGGACACAATAACTACAACGCCAACTTACAAACACAATGTGTTGCTTTGTGTTAGAAGCTTTTAAAAAAAGTGTAAATTTTTAAATTTATTTTTCTGTCCAAGAAAATGTGAAATCTGGGAGTTGGAGGTTTCTTTTACCCAGGTTTCAGGTAATAACAACACAAGAGGCAAGATTTCTTGTAGAATCACAGTAGATGAGTAATGTGAGCCAAATAAACCCTTCATTCTCTTCTATTTTAATTTATTGGTTTTATTACAGCACAATCTAGCCTATTCTGATTGTTATACCCATCTGGTAAGTGGAATTTCCTAGGGAGAAAATACAAATTTCCTCACTTGGAGGCTGGTTTGGATTTGCATATAAAGTCACTTACTAAAATGGATGCCCATGGGTGTCGGCTCACCTGCAGTCAGCAGAATAAGACAGTAGTTATGTATGCTCAATAAGTGATATTTTGGCTGCCTTGTAAGCTGGCCTTTAGAGATTGTGCATGACCTCAATAGTAACTCTTACAGTTTAGATGTTAAAGACAAGAATAACTGCCAAGAGCTACGATCACAGGTAATGAAATTCTTCTATTGCTCTCTAACTCTGCATGTATCTCACTACCACTCAACCTTAACCCTATTTCCTATGACATTTTGTCTGTCTGTTGGAATTGCCTATAATTTACCTGTTAAGTGGAATTGATTGTAAATCTGACAGTAATCCCCAAAGTATCTGCCTTGAACAGGTAGGAGAGCTGTTTTTGGTCTTGGTTCCTTCACATTTCTGACTTAAAATTTTCTGACTGTAAAATCTGAGTCCTTTCTTTCTTCTCCAGTCCTGAGCATGTTGGCCTTAGTCTATTGCTTTGGCATTGGGGCTGCCTAGAGGGTGCTACAGTTCTAGTCATCACAGCCACATGTGAAGCAGGAAGAGAGATGGAGAAAGGACCACAGGGCAGGCGCAGTGTGCTTCATTCTCATGGACTAAGACATAGACTTATATATATATACTATTCACAGCAAGCGAAGCCGGGAAACTGTGAGCCAAAATTTCTAACACGTGCTGAAACCAATCCATCAGGCAAAAGTGGGCATATTCTTTCCCAAAACAAAATTATGGAACAAACTTAAAATAGTATTTCTATACCACCTGCTCATGTTTGTGGTACTTCCTGGGATGAAAGATGATATCACCTCAGTACACCTAATGAATGAGGTATAGACCAACATGCCAAATGGTTAATACAAGAGCACAGAATCAAATGCACCTCAGGATGATGAAAATTGTGTATAGATTCTCTTTTAGAAGGTCATGCCATTTCAGCTACTTTTGTTTTTGTGAATTAAAGCTTTTGGGTTGTGTGAGATTGCAGAGTCAGAGCACTTGAACGCATGGTATTTGTCACAAAATTATAGTAATATATTCAGTGAGAAATGTGGCTCATTAATTCTATCTCTGAACAAATCGACTTGGGTAGTCGCAAGCAGATGACTTTGGATTCAGATCAGCCAGGGTTTGCCTCAGACACTTGCTCTCTGGCATCTCTTTGAAAGCTGTGTGACCATGTGTACAGGTAATCTCTCCTCTGTGATTTTTCACTTCTAGATGTAGATAGTAACTTTAAAGTTTAGGACTTCAAAGAAATAGTTTTAAAAATACCTACTAGTATTTCATAGGTTTAACAAGTTATAAAGTTACTAAGAACAACTTAGTACTTTCCTTACAATAGAAAACTCGTAAATGGTGCCTTTTTGAATAATAAAACATTGACACTATATTGTGCTTGGAATTTCATTTTTCCTCACTATGTTGCCACTCTGCATAACTTCTGGACAAAAAATATGAAAAGTCTCTATTTCTTTCAATTCTTCAGAGTCTTAGCTATTGGCTTTCTAAGTGATTCTTTAAATTATTCTTTATGCCATAGTGTTGTATAATTTATAGGGAACACTGTCTCCTGTCTTGTATTATTTAATTCTCCAAAGTGTTTGGGGAGAGGATTTTAGAGGAAAGCAGTGACAAAAGTAAAGCAGCATTGTACCAGTGTCTTGCATCTTTAATAAAGTTGCTCTCAAAAAGCATTTCAGTAAATGAAATGTACCCAGGAATGACAAATTTTCATATAACAAAGGCATGCTCTGATCTGCTAGGAGACAGAAAGCCTGATGCTGTAATAGAGCCCAGAGGTTTGACTTGATTCAATTTGGCTTCCTTTCTTTTCTTCTGAAGGAAGATTATCTACTTTCCAAAATAATAATCATACGGGAATAAACCCCAGCCCATCCAATGGTAGGGAAAAAAGTACAATAAGTTGAAAGACATTCAATGACATTGTTCTGTCTCTCTTTTGGGGGGAAACACATACACACTCATCTCCACACACAATAATGCTGAAAAGAAAGAGGGTTTCATCAACTTTACTTATTTATGACACATTTTTAAGAATTTTCCAAGTTCCATTCTGCAAGAGACTGAAGAACATGAACTGAAAAACAAAGAAAGAATTGCTCAGTATGCATGGAAATTTATGATTAGGGGTGTTTACATGCCGAAGTGGTTTCACACGCCTCAGAGCAAATGTAGATAGGGAAGGCAAATGGTGCTCCCCCTACTGGTGGACTGAGATGGAGACGTGACTCCTGGCAATCAAGACATCCTTACCTGGAGTGACAGGAATGCTACAAACTGTGCCCCAGTTTTCTCATTTGAGGATGAGCTTCCTCTTATAGTGGGGAAAATGGCACCAGTGTTTTTAATGCTATAAAAATGCAATGCTCAGAAGAAATTTCTCTTCTCCATTAGACATGTCCATGGTATATTTTGAGACGCATGTAACAGCTTAGTCTTATACAATGTCTAATGGGAAACCCAAGTGTGCACTGCAGCTAGATATCTGTCTGAGAGTATACCTTTCTTTTGAAATTTGGAGACATATCAGTATCCACATATAAGGGACTCCTACAGAAAGGTTGCCATCTCTCGGAAAAATAATACCTCTGATGTTGTCAAGTAACTCAGAGTAAATGCCCTGTAACAAGAGTGAGAGGCAAGTGATGTATGTGGAAAAGAACTTGTTTTAGTCCTTTGATGGCCTCTATGACAAGATCTCTTAAACTGGACAGCTGATAGCCTGTAATTCCAGCGCCTGGGAGGACGAGGCAGGAGAACCGCTGAGAGTTCGAGGCCAACCTGGGCTAAGTAGTAAGTTCAGGGCGAGCCTGGGCTGCAGAAAAAAATCTTGTCTCAAAATAAATAAATACATAAGAGCCTACATGGGCTAAAGACAATAGGAATTTATTTCTCAGTGTTCTAGTTTTCTTTTAATGAAAGATTCCGAGTCTAGTGAGGCATCTCCTTCCTTTGTCCTCACTTGGCACTAAAAGCGGCAAAACTCTATGGTACTTCTCTTTTTTGTTTGTTTTATTTGTATACGTTTTTATTTTTATTTTTTATTCTATTTTTGGAGACAGTTTTTTAGTCTATAGTCTAGGCTGGTCCTGAACTCACTATGTATCCCAGGCTGGCCTTAAACACATAGAAATCCTCCTGCTTCAGCTTCTCAAATGTTTGGATTATAGGCGTGGACTATCCCACCATGCTAATGTGGTGCTGGGGAAGCCAACCTATAGCCTTGCTCTTAAGAGGCAGGCGCCTAAAACCTGCACTAGCCCCACCCCCGGCCCTTAATTCTGTATGCGTGCGTTACAAATTCATTTACGTATCAATTACATACAGCTTGGGAGTTTGTCACACATGTGTATCACTATCCAATCTCCTCCCCCATCTGTTCTCTTTTCTCCTTTCTCACCTCATCCTCCTTCCCTGTCATTAACCAGGCACAAAAGGCTAAGAATTGCATTGTCTGTCTTACACAGGAGAGCCGAAACACGAGCGACCAAAAAGGACCAAAAGTAACAAAAAAGCTAAGAAATATAGAAAAGGCTTGTCAGAGAGAAGGAGACTTGAGGGCGGAGCCTCATTTAGAAGGGAACTGATTCCCTTCATGAGGCTCAATCACCTGCAAGCAACCCCACCAAATGCCACCATATTTGGGTTAGAATTTGGCATATGAATTTGAAGGGGAAACAAGCATTTTACCTATAAAAGTCCCTAAGAAACTGTAACCATTTATTAAGTTTGGTGAGGACTGAGCTTATTTACAGGTAGAAGAGGAAGCAAGAGATTATTTCTCAATTTCATTTTTCCACCATGGGAGGAGTTCCTTCCCCTTTAACTAGTTTCTTTCACTAGAAAGGCCTGTCTTTCTGTTTTTAGTCTTATAAAAATATAGTTGGGAGTGTGAAGGACATGGAGGTATTTCTTTTACTTTTTCAGACAGCAAGAGAAAGAATACATGTATTAGACAATTATCTTTGGAATGCCTGCTACGAAGTCGTAATTATGCTAGGCACCATCAAATACACATCTCTAGAATCTTAAGTAGACCTTATAAAATATTATTCTCAATTTATAAAAGAAAAAAGGAGACTTTCTGAAAGTAATTTACCTAAGATAGCATATCTACTAGCTAGCAAGTAAGATTTCACATTGAATATTCTTCTACATGCAACATAACCTTTCAAGGCTGTTGGAAAAGGCAGTTAATAAACTCAACAGATACTGACTGATAAGTGGCCTTACTTCTTTTGAAAAGCATGAACATGTTTATGAATTTCTTTTCTTTTTTTTTCCTTTCTCTTTTGTATTCCTTCTTTTCAAATAAGTGTTTTGTGACACATTACAAACAATGAGACTTGGGTAATGGACAGAACAAAGCCCAGTTTCTGGTGTGTTTGTGGCCCAGTGATTGGAATACAAAAAATAAAAATAAATAGGTAAATATATGCCAAAGGGAGAGAAGTGCCACAGAGCAAGATAAAGCTACAAACAAGATGGAGAGTAGGAGCTGGGGCTGTGCTGGTGAAACTGTTGGGCGATGCTCTGGGGGCCTTTCTCCTACCATATTTTAGAAAACACTGGAATGAAATGAGCCAGATGAGGAAACAGAAATCCTAAGCCTCTGAGGCAGGACAACTCTTGAAGTATTTAGGGAAAACAAAGGTTTGCATAAAGGTGACTAGAAAGAGAAAGAAAGAAAGAAAGAAAGAAAGAAAGAAAGAAAGAAAGAAAGAAAGAAAGAAAAGAAAGAAAAGAAAAGAAAGGAAAGAAAAGGAAGGAAGGAAAGAAAAGAAAAGAAAAGAAAAAGAAAGAAGAAAGCCAAGGAATAAATCTGACAGGCCCATACAGGCTATGGGGGAACTTAACCACTCTAGCTTTTAGACTGTTTGAGCCACACAGCTATTAAAGGATTCTGGGTAGACTGCAGTATGGTCTGATGTGAGCACATTGGGGTGTCTGAAAAAAGAGGAATCCAGAAACAACTAATAAGCTTGGCCTTAGGCCACTATAAGAAGAGGGTTCACCATGAGTGTGAGCAAATCTTGGCATATCCTGAGGCCTTCTACCTGGCCGTCGTCTTGGTCTGTAACAATCTCATGTGTTAAGGTTTTGGTGATACAATTTATCTCTCAGTTAATGCTACATTATGACATTACTATTTATGCAAATTGGCTTAAAGGGAAAGTTGATTTTGCATATTTCCTCTTAGTGTGCTTGAATTCATGACATATTTTAAATCTGAATGCGTATAAAAAACCCTTTAGAAATGGAAATACAGTTTTTATGGGCTAAGATGAATAAGAGTTTTGGGTTTTGTTTACTCTTAAAGAAGAAATATTCACAGAGGGAATTTGGGAGTTGCAGAGGTCTAGTTAAAAGCCCTACCACTACCCCTATCAAGCCAAGAAACTTATATTTTTGTTTCAACTTATTCAGTCAGTAGAGAATGTTTCTTCACTATACAACCAGAAATTTAGAGAACTGGATATTCAAGGAAGAACTAATTCTAAAAGAGAGTTTCTGTGACTCATAAATTTTAGGTTGAAATAAAAAGTTTCTGTGAGAAAGACACAATGACTTCTTCAGTTTCCCATAGCTAGATATTTTTCACAAATATAGTAATAATCTACCAGACTGAAATATTTTAAGTCAAATTGAATAGCAGGATACTAAAATCGGAATATAGGACAACTAGAATTATATAATGTTTTTCAAAGCTTTATCTCCAAATATGGGAAAAATAGTTGGTAGTCTATAATGTGTACCTTCAGAGATTTATACAAAATTAATGTCAATAAAAGGCCCCCCATATAACTTCAATAACACAAGAAGTTGAATAGTTTAGTGTAATATGTATAGAATCTTTTTCATAATTTGCTTCCACAAACTTGTTTATCTTTGCTTCTGTCATTTTCTCCCATGTCCTAAATTTTAAGTGCCTGGAGTCAATCATAATCATATCATTTGTTAGCTGGATGTCTTCCAATACTCAATGACAGTGAATTTCATTGTCATCTAAATTGTAAAGTTCATACAAAAGCAGAGTGTAAGTAAAACACCACTGTTCCATGGGAGCATTTTTATACCAATTGAGTTCTGTGCAGGTACATATTGAAGTAGTAGAATCAGAGGAACTCTAAAATATGGAAACACATTCCCGTTTGATATGCATTTGTGAATAGAAGTGGCATAATAGGACCATCTGTAGGAGTTGGATACTAAGAAAGAATATTGAAGAAAATACTGGCCAGATGTGACACCAAAAACTTATAGATATATTGTTTTAGAATTAGAATAGCAAAAGCTATTTTCCATTTGCAAAGTCCAAGAGAGATTTTATTTAAAATGCTTGGTAGTCTATAAATCCCAGGGTCTCACTCTGTAGAACTGGCTGGTTCTGCCCAACATAACACAGACTGGGTTTAAGCTTACAGAAATCCTCCTGCCTCAGCCTCCTCAGCACTGATATTACAGCGGTAGCCACTTGCCCAGCTCAAATGGTTGCATAGTGCAATGTGCCAAGAGTGTTCCAAAGCTAGTGAGCATTGTCGGGATCAACCCATTACTGATTTTATGAGTCATGGTGATTTCATAAAAGAAAGTGGGAAATCACGAATATCGAAGTGCATTATTTACTAGCTTCCCCCAATATGGAACAACTGTGCTTCAGTAATTTTATCAGGCATTGTCTATATATGGAAATAAGGGGTTTCAAAGATAGCCTCTTTTATAAATGATACGAGGAAAACGGGCTAGCTACAGGCAGAAGAATGAAACTAAGCCAGTATCTTTCACTTTGCTTCAGGATCAAATCAAAATGGATCAAAGACTCAGACACCAAAATGGAAAGACCGAGCTTACTGGAAGAGAACATAGGCAAAACCCATGAAGGCATAAGCGTAGGAAGAACTTTCTCGATAAAATACACAAAGCACCTGAGTTAACACCAAACAATCAGCAACTGGGCCCACTGAAGTCAAGATGGCTGTGGAGTAGGAGCTCTAAGAAAGCAGCTCTGCACAGACTCAGTCAGGAGGCTGAAAGGCAGCGCCGAGGACTCCTCGGCATCTCAGGGTGTGGTAGCAGCAGAGTCCCACCTTCTGAAGCAAAGCCAGATAGACCGTGCCTCCCTTGCTCGGTAGCTCACGCCTGCTGTAGCCTTAGAGCTAGACCTACAGCTGCGAGCTGGTGTACGAATATGAGCTGGTAGTAAATGATTAGAATCCAGCAGAACCGTAATGCAGAGACTTGGACTCTCTTGAGTGGGAGGAACAGTACACAAGAGGCCAGAACAATGAAGGAAAAGGAAGCTTCAGACGTCCTAAGAAACTTGAAATCTGAAAGACCAGATTCTGAAAAGTGCAAGTTCCCTTCCCACCACCCATCTAATGCCTGAGCTATGTGAGCAGAACCACCTGAAAATATTTTCCTGAGGACCTAGGTGAAGAGGTGGAGGCCTCAGCAGTGTAGGGCCACGCAACTGCACGCTCCCCGCACAGTATCCAGCAAGCTTTCCAGCTCCCAGTCCTACAGGACCAGGTGCAGCTCGCTACTGAAGATTCCTACGCAGGAAGAGCAGGACGTGCCCCGGCAAGGGACAAGGAGGTCAGAGCAGGGAAGCCAAGCAAAACACAGTCCAATCACAGTTCTCTCCACCCTCCTTTTTTGGTGGACAGCATGACTGAAGGATGTGGGAAAAGAGATGCTACCCAGACTATACGGAATTTTGAGGGGCTTTGGATTCACTTCAACGGCAACTTGTAGGTGTTCTGCGGGATTCCGGTTCTGTGTTTTGTCTAATTTTTTTCTTATAATTTGTTACTTTCGCATTACATTTTGCCCTTTTTGAAAAGGCTTTCCCCAGACTTTGAAGATGTGTTCTGATTTGTTTATACCTTCCTGCTTCTTCCCCCTTTTGTCACTGCTGCTTAAACATATCTACTTTATTCTGGTCTAGAGTTAGAATTCTGTCTTACCTTTCTTAATCCTACATATTCCTCTATTTCCTTTCTCGCCTCCAAAGCTAACTCTCTTATCTCAGTTGTTCTCTCTCTATAGCTCAACTATACTTTCTAATAGTATTTTTAAGCTCTATGGATTGGACTATTGGGAATCAGTAATTTCTGCAATTTAGTTAGCCGTAGGTCATTTATACATATTTTCCCATTATCAGAAATAATATAATGTTGTCTTGAGAGACTCCTCTAATGAATTACTACACAGTTTTTATAGATACCTCCATTAATAGTATAGTTCGCATTTTTGACATTGGCACTGGAACGATTGTATGACTTGAGGACTTGTCACGAATTTTGTCATTACTGCTGGTCTGTATCCCATTGTTAAAGATGGTAAATGGCTGGATCATACGAAGAAAGGATAACTTGTAGTGGTTAGATTTAGCCTATGTAAGTAATATAATCTCTATTTTGATACTGGCAATGGTATAGTGTTGACTTTAGTGGAACTTTTGGTAAGATAATATAAGGTTTACTTAAATAGATACATTGGTAAAAGAGACTATTCCTTTAGCACTAAGGGTGAAATAATTGTAGTAATAAACTGATTATTAGGTGTTTATAACAATTTTTAGGAATATCTTCTTGGTCTCCCTTCTTGGCTCCTCAGCCCAGAACTTTTCTTTACTCTTTGCTTTACTCAATAAAACTTTTTCCGGCTTAAAAAACACTTGCTAGTCTTAGAGTATAACATTCGTGCAGATTTTCATGCATGTTATTGAAAATGGCACATATGTTGATTTTGTTTTCTAATACATACCAATAGTCAGCTTGTCCTTTGACCATCTACACTACCATAATTCATTTTCTTTCACTGCTATGTGTAGGGAACAGGTAACCAGCAGAAGGTTAAGCATTGTGATGATTCCCCCAAATTAATAACTCAGAAAACAAAAATAGGCATAAATATTAAAATCTAAACAAGGAAAACTCCGGGGAAAGAGATAATTCAACAGGAGAAAGTTTTGTCGTAAAGACAGTTTATTGACACTATCTGGTCTATAATCAATAGCAAGAGAACTATGAAAAAACCTGGAAAATTGGAAAATAACCTGAAAAAATCGTTTAACTTCCAAACTAATTTCATGAATTCTGATGTAGTGGAAACTACAAAAAAAGCCAAATCTATTATGAAATGATCTTATAATTCATAAACATGAGCTTAAAAAATGAAAGTAGACACTTTAAGTCTTATTTCCTATATGTAAAGACTGGAACTCAAGGGGGAAAAAAACAAAACAAACAAACAAAAAATTGAAAGAACCAAAAAAGACTCAGTGATCTTTTGAACACACGAGAGACTTATTTTGCATGGTGAGCTGTCAATCTGAAAAGTGGACAAATAAAAAAAAAACATAAAATCACATACGAAGTACTCTCATTAGCAGCAGAAGGTCCTCGGGCATAGGCTGGGGGATACGGCTGTGATTACACCATAATTTTGGTGCATTGTTGAGGGAGGAATACCCAGGCATTTTGAACTTCCAAGAGTCTCAGTTTTAGCAGAAGCTCCACATCTTCCAAATATTTCAGAAAGCTGAGAAGGGTAACAATCAGAGAATCTGGCAAACGTGTTTTACTCCCATAACAAGGAGAGGGGAAGAATTGTATGGCAGAGCCAAAGGGGGCTTTCTGAAACAATCCAATGCAGTTCATCATTAATAAATCAATCTCTAAAATTCATCACATCCACATATTCACAAGAAGAAAAAGTGTGTGATTATATCAGTTGATTCAGAGAATGCAATTGACAAAATCTTAACCCAATTCATAATAAAAACTCTCAGAAAACTTTGAAGAAAGAGAAACTCCCTATCCCTGGTGAAGGAAATACAAGCCACGTCTGGTATCATACTTAATGTTAGGACCTTGAACTACCTGTCATACACGCAAGAATGTTCTCCTCCACTCATTATAGAGTCAGTCTCATATTAGAAGCCCCAGGTGATATTAGAAAATGAAATCAAGAATAAACATTTTGAGAAGAAATAGAAAAACTGTTTATCAGATGTAAAAAAATGAATTTTTACCAAAAATTAAAGTCCCGAACTATTAAATAAATATAGTAAGAGTGCAGAACATAAGATGAACATCCTAAAGTCAAACGCTTTCTTTCCTACATCCAAGTAACATAAGTTTCGATTTTCCAAATTTCAAAATCTCGTTATTTATAACAGCATCATTCTGATGTACTTAGCACAATGAAGGAAGAATAGTCCCCAGTTTCATGCAAATCTCATAATTTATAGGTTTGACAATGTAATTCATTTTTATCTGATACTCAAACATTTCTAGAGCATACTCTGTGAAGTAAATCACATATAAATAGATAGATGTTTTACAAAGAAAGTGCTGCACCACCAAATTAATTTGGAAAGTGATAGGTGAAACTAAGTTCAAATTTTGCTATGCCTCCCTTCGCCATAAATCTCTGAAGGGGAAATTCAGTACAGTATTTTATAGGCATATGTGATAGGGAGCCAGATTTTTATACAGAGACTTGAGGAGTTACTGCAACACCTGAAAAACGCTGTCCTAACTTTCCTAAGAGGGAGAGATTTGTTTCTAAACATGCTTTATAGAGAAGCTAGAACTTGAATAATCATTCAAGAAAAACCAGAATTTCTAAGCATTATTTAGAACTTAATGAGGAACAGTAGTGCTGGCTGATATGAGAAAGAGGAGGCCCAAGTGGGAGCGAGGGGGGAGGGAGAACTCCCATGAGGTCATTTCCCGCCAAATCCTCTTTTCCCTGACTCTTTTACCCACCAGACTTGGAGGTGGGGCGGGGGGTTGCTTTGTTTTGTTTTGTTATCTGTTTTTAAAACTCTCACTGTGTGCAAAGGACTGCAACTGATAACTGATAGGTGCTCTCAATTTTTCACCAAAATCTCATCACAGGATGTTCATTCCCATTCCTATCTTAGCAATCTTTGAAGGTTTCATTATTTAGCTGCTAAAATATTTGACTTAATTGTAATCAGAGATTTTCTTTTTGCTGTAAAAGAAATTAAGAAAAATATCTGATTAGGTCCAGGGGCTCGTTGGCCTCTGTGTTTACACTGCTCTTACATGTAAAATAGCATGTGGAATGGTCTATTTCTCATTGATTACATTGATGCAAGTGAGAATTCTGACCCTAGCTCAATTTTGCATGATACAATTCTTTTGCAGTTAAATATTTGGAACAGAAATAAGATTTACTACAGACCAAGTCTACGCTTGCTTTATTCAAGAAGGCTTATCCACATCTTCCACTGAATCAGCACAAAAAGTTATGAAAGCGTTTGAACTGAAATTTGACCACTCGAGAATGGACTTTATTTGCTTATTGTCCCTTTCTATTTCCTGCAAGTAGAAGATTTGATAGCGTCTCTATGTTAATACGTTACAAGATTTCATCATTTTTAGTTTGAATGGGTGCTAGAAGGGTGAAGCGTCTGTAGCCTGCATGAAAGGATGCTGTTGGCATGATGATGAGGCCAACATGTGCTTAAATCCAAGGGTTCTCAACCATGATTTGGCATTGCAATAACCTGTGGGATGGTTTTGACTTTGCTTTTTAAATTGGTAAGATTCGGACACTTCATATCCAGGGTGTCGATCAGACCTTCACACTCCTTAGATATACCACTGATATTTTGGGGGCTCACCACCCAATACAGCCTGCTAATTAAACCAATCACTTTATTTTCAGAACCTATGTCACACTGAGAAATGTTACCATAATCCTATCACTTACAAGGCACAGAAAAAGGCCAGCTGACAAGCAGGATAATAGTATTACTATCATGGTTTGTAGCGAAAGGAGTAAAAACCGGAAAAACCCCGTTGAACTTGGGAAGCAGTCTTTAGGAGTTGCAAACAGTGACACGTTGTTAACCATTCGTTGTGTCTGAAATTGAATAAGTCTCCCAACATGAACTGATGCGGGCTTCGGGGAGCATTTTGCTCAAGCCGTCTCACACCGCTTCTTGAAGTCAGCAGTGAAATTGGATGGACGGCTTGGCTTCAGTCTGTTCCAATATTCCCTGACGCGCACACGAATCCCCATGTAGGATAAATTAACAGAAGAGGAGCCGAATGAGCAAGACTGGCAGACCATCTTTTTGAATCACACACCAGGTCCGTATTTACTCCTCTAGTTGGAGCTTCCCTCTCAGAAACGGCCTCACGTGTGAAAGGGGAGACTGCGGATGGTCACCGTAGGGCATGTTGGAATGGGTGACAAGAGAAGGGGGTGATGGATGACAGCCCCGAAAGCTACGCAGGCTCCATTTCCAAAGCAGTGAGCATCCTTTAACGCGCTGACTTTCTCTAACAGTCTGTGTGGATGATGACTTGGTAGCCAATTAGAATCAATTAGCACCAATTTCCATCTTACCGTGCTGGTGATGAGCAAACAGAGGGACCCAGGCAAGGCGCTTGCGATCCTGTGCTGGGTTGATTGATCGCCCAAGAATGAGTTAACTGTTTGTCACCCAGCTTCAGAATACAGAGCTTCCTTTTCTCTCATGACTATCTGCACTGCTTTGCTATTTACTATGTGGTCTAGACCAATACTGTGAGTTTCGTGAGGGAAATGAATTTAAATGTAGAATTAAATAGTCTACTATAGATCTAGGCGATCGGAATGTGAATTTTACCAGGGGGATGAGGAGGCCCATACCCACTCTTCTAGTGAGTATAAGATACAATGGTTAGCTAAATATATTGGGAATTTTAGATTGTTAAACTTAGTTAAATTATCCAGGGGCCAGGGTTTCTTTCTTGTTTTGAAAGCATTCTATTTTAACGGTTAATTATTCCAGGAATAGTCAGCACCTGGCCCTCCCTTTCCAGACTGCAGCCGAAATTTTTCATCTTAACATGAATACACAACCCTCCCCCTGCCTTGACTCATACTACATCCCAATATCCCTACATTGACTTGCCCAAATGTGCTAAATCTCCCCTTCTTTTATCTCCTCCTGCATCTGTGAAGCATTTTATATATCACAGAACTTGCCTCATTGCACTGAAGTTATCTCTTTATCAGTCTCTCTGGCCAGATCATAAATTCCTCCATAAATTCGTTTATTCGTATATCATTTTCAGTGTGCTGGACAATATGGATACAAAAAAACGGCTGATAATAAACATTGCTTTAAGTGAGCCAATAACTTACTCAGCATGAAAAGAGGGGATCACAAACTGGCTGAGTGGGCAGCTGAAGGAGCGAGGTCGCTGCTACGAGAAACATGGTACCTCGAGCAGCCTTAGTGAAAAAGTGGTGTTTATGAAAAGTACAATAGTGTCGTGTCCCCCTCTACTCCGAACTTGTATACTGTATTCAATTCCATAGCTTTTTTCTCTCTAAGAGGATTTGCTCATCACTACAATGTTTGAAGCTTTTAAATATATATGTATCTGAGCTTTGAAAAAAATGTTGAGGGTGGGAGATGAGGAAGGCTTTCTGTTTTTAAAATCCCAATAGAATGTAAGCAGTCTGTTCTTGTATGAGGAGTGTCTAAAAGTAGAACTCAGAAAGAAGAGAAATTAAGGTACTGACGGGTTCGGCAATCAAGAAATAAAATTAAGAGATAGATCATTGTGACCACACAAAAGCTGGAAAATACTGAACTTAGTGTCAGCCTACAAGTTGTCTTCCAATTTCTATTGAGCTATAATATAGCAGAAGATGTTCTTAATGACTCCAGGAACTACAATAATGATCAGTGAAGAGAAATCAGAAAACATCAATTTGATTCAATCTATAGCAGATATAGCATTTTCAAGACATATGCTAAGATATGCAAAAAAGGAAAAGAAATAGTAACTATATCTAGATCTCGTTTTTCTGAGTCAGAAGTAGCTACTATTTTTTTTCAAACTCTCTGTTGAATCTCTTGTGTTCTAGGATCAGAACACCTGAAGTTGACCTCAGATCTTATTTGTTGCCCGGTAAACTCAGGTTCTATTTTGTTTTCTTTGTTATTGCAAGTTAAAGCAGTCAGAATTTACTGAATTCTGGGCTCTTCTTAGTCTTTTCTTTTTCTTAGGTCTCATCCAGATTTTGTACGATTTTTGTCGAATCCCGATTTTGGGCAAAGACATCTATTTCATTTCTGTTCAAGGTGAACAGTTACTGGGATTTAACTTTTCCTCCCTAGAATTTGGCCTTTGAATGGGTGTGTCCAACAAATTATCTACATCTCCATCAGGGGCTTAATATTACGTCTGAGAAGCTTTTCATTTATACTATACCTAATTCAGAGTATATGAACTTTTCCAACCCTTCACGGAGACACAGGAAAGTCTGGCCATTTCTGAAGCCATTCCAAAATGTTGGGAACTTCTCTGTTTCTTTTCCATCTTCCATCTCCTATTCAAACAAAGAACTCTATTGTTTCATTCCAGATGGGCTTTTCTTCCTCAAATGTACCAGAGAGTCCATCACTTCCAAAATAGTTAGGTAGTACTTATAAAGAATAATCAGGTTGTATGAAGGAGAATCTCTATCATTGGAACCTATCAAAAAATAAAAATCTTGGGTTCAAACTGTGTTCTATTTTCTACCAGAGAGAATTTAAACAACATCTACAGACTACTTTTAAGGACATAGTCAAGAATACTCAAGGTTATTTTAGATGGTTAGATTTAATCACTAATTCCTAAATGTAGTCATGCAGTTGAATACACTGGAGAGTTTTAAAAATTCAAATTCTAACCTCTCTCCATTTCAGCTTATTCAGAAATTGAGACAAGGAAAGATCTATTTTTCTAGCCTACCTCACTTACTAAAATTAGTAGAAGAGCATTGTACGATTTCACCCGGAGAATATCTTCTCCCTCATGACCGTTTTTTCGGTAGGTCTGTTAATGCTGTCTTCAGGAAAAACAAAAAGACAGATGAGTGATGAGTTTTCCTGAACAGCACAGCGGATGGCTCCCAGCATCACTCTCCGGGCTCTCCTAGCCTTAGGCACTCCGCTTGGCCTTGGAAGCAGCGGATGGAGAGCAAGGAAAGGGAGAGGTTCAAACCACAGAAAAGGAGCCCGTGAGCAATCTGCCGGTGTTTGCCGAAGTCCTCTGGTTGAGGTGCCTCTAGAGCACAGCCGTTCAGAAAACATTTCTGTCTCCCTTCAGGTGAAAGACATCTTTTTTCAAGAGAGAAAGGGAACAGGAAGTATCAGATCAAAGTCACTTCTCTTCTCTCGGGGAGATTTCAGATGTTCATAGGATGCTGTCTCTTAGGCATGTGAGCATGGCTGACACAGACAAATGTGATCAGTGTGTATTTTTTTTCTCTGTCCCCATAAAGACACAGGAGCAGCCATTCATTCAACTGTTTTTGTTGTTGCACAAGTTATTAGAAAAAAATTAAAGCAGATGTATTCTTATAGTATATAGCAGTACACTACACTATTGGTACACAGAGGTTTTCTTTTTATAAAAAAATGGATATTATTAAACATTTCAGCAAAGCCAGGACAGTTACATTATTGGTTATTGATACTTTTATCATCAACTAAGTACATCTTTTTCAGAGAGGAGAGATGACAACTGATTTTTAAGCTTGGGGAAGACATTAACTGTGGGGGGGGGGAGACTGAAAATGGAAGAGAGTGACGGATGATCTTGGTGAGGAGGACTAAAGACAAGGTCACACTGCATTTGACACACTGCTACTTCTGAGAGGTGCCCTGGCTGGGTAGAAAAGCCTACCTGTCACACTGGAGCAAATTAAAATGCTGAGCCAATGCGGCCCTCTTCCCAAAGTCTGCTTTTACTTCCTTAATGACAGATGTCTGAAATGCCCCCAAAGGAAGCTCTCTTTCTTGTGAGCATTTCAGCCACTGGGGACACTGGTGTTCTCTCCCTGTCTTTGAACACTAAACTCTGACCCTTAACTTGGCCCAGATCGATAGCACAATGTTGTCCTTGGTCAGAAGAGATGTGCACCCTTACAAGGAGGAGATTGAAAGTCATATACAGTCTGTCCAGAAAATGAAAATTACCCCATTTTGTTGTAACTGTTAACATTTCTATAAGGTAAGTAAGATAGAAAGAAGGCCTGCCGTTATTTCATCTGAGTACCACCTTTCAGGTAAAAAATAAAAGCCCTAAACAAAAGAGAAGTTTCATAGGAAGAGTCAGATAATAGAAAATCCATACATGTCATCTTCCACTTGTAAGCACCTACACTCCACTTTAGCCACTACAGACCCAAAGTAAGAATTAACTCACTGTTCTTGACAAAAGGCATTGTCACAAGGAAAAAAGTGGAAGAGGAAAATAAAAGCCATAAAATGGCTAAAGTACAAATAAATGAATCTGTTCCAATTTTATGAACAATAAAGCAGAAAATAAGTGTAAAAATTTTTTAAAGATTGGGTCTTGTTTTGTAGTTCAGGCTGGTCCTGAACTAACTATTTAGCCCAGGCTGGCCTAGAACTCATGGTTATCCCCCTGCCTCTGCCTCCCCAGTGCTGGGATTACAGGTATGGGCCAACACATCTGGCTTTTAGTATAAATTTTTAAATACTTTCATGTTTCCATATCATCGTTGACTGTGCCTTATTATGTCATATTACATTAGGAGTACTGCTAGAATCATTCTCCCATAGCACAAAAGAGAAAATGGTTTGTAGAAGGACAAAAAATTAAATAACTGAGATTGAGTCACACGAGTGAATATGTCAACATTTAAATCAAGTTTTAACCATAATTACTGGTGTAAAATGGATAATGGTGTTTTCATCATGCAGTTATTACAAGAATCAAATTTAATTATGTAAGGAAATTGCATAAAATAAAACATAGTAAATAATATTTCTTCCAAAGCTCCTAATATATCTCATCTATTTATTATTATTATAATTTATCATGACTGTTTACTGGTACTTGAAGAAACTTTGTGATTCGACAAAAAGGTATCAGCTCTCTTTCTTTGGCAAAATCCCAGAAAGGATGATGAAGTTCCACCTGACAACAATAAGAAACAGTAACAATCGCGATGATACATCAGAAAGGGGAAAGCTAGTTAAGGCTGCGCAACAAACGCGAACTTCAGTGTATTAACGCCATGACAGTGAATTTGCTAGGAGTGGCTGAGAGCACTGCTCCAGATCTCGGTCCTCTGCTCTTACAGGAAGGTGCGGCTCTATCTCACAATGACACTCTGGTTATCATGACAGAGAAAGAGGACAGCAGAGTTAGAGCAGAGGCGAGTACACGCTGCTCTTAGAGCTTCCACGTAGAGCTGGCAGGGCATTTCCATTCATATTTCATTTACTGAACAAGCCACCATTGTGGGAAATTCAACACTGTGTGCATCCAGATAAAAAGAATAAAGCATCACTGACAGATCTAAGTAATAGTCATAATAAAGCTAAATTTAAAAAAAACACAGAAACTGTGACATGCGACTTCATACATGAACTCATATTCCCAATGCTCAATGCAGACCGGCTTACATATAGCTGAGACCAGGTGCTAAAGTTTAAAACAATTCAGTTGCCCTTGAAGACCAATTCGAGCCCATTAGTAGATGACAGGGTCCAAGTGTGAATCTGGGTCTTCCTCATTTGTCTTTTTTCTGCCCGTGGGACCAGTTTGCTGCTGTTGTTTCCCTTGTTCCTGTGAGAATATGTTTTGAAAATGTTGCTATAGCTTCAAAACCAAATAAAAAGTTTTCACCGATAGAGAAGCGCAAGGCTTTTGGATTGTGCTTGTATTGACTTCATCAGCCTCGTAACCATGTTTTGCATCTTAAGATAAAAAGTCAAATTCTGGACAAAACTGGGCTACGACGCACACTTTGGGAGTGATATCACACAACTAATGTGAGCTGATAGTGCAGGCTACACTACGCCCCGTCGTGTCCACACTTTGGCTCACTGATTTTGGCTACTTTTTGGAACAGATATTTTCTCCATTCTCAGGGAAGAAAGTGAAGCTGAGTGTGTGCTTCCCTAATGGATGATAGTGAGGACCACAGCACAGGCAGTCTTGGTACTGGCTCTCTAACCTGCGTTTGCCTACATGTGTTTACAATTCCTGGCTGAGCATTATGAACTTGTGCTTTCAGAAAAGTTGGCTTGGAGACTCAACTGGTCTTTCTGCACCACTTCTCTAAGACAAGCTATTCTATTCCCTTGGTGTTTTGCACCAAGGTTTCTAAAAATTCTCCTGGTTTCATACGTATGTATCACAGAGCCACTGAAGTCATGTCATGACTGGATTTGTGATTATTTGTATGGGACCCTTCAACACTAAGGGTGACTGACATCAGTGCATGGAACGTGGTAAGTGTTCAAGGCAACTTTAACAGATGACACCAAAGAACTTAGAAACCCAGTATATTTAGTTATGCAAAAACCAAAGTCAACTGCCCACCTTTAACATTGCTGCGGTAACACACAAATAATAACTTTCTATCCTGACCTGTGAATGATTTTCAGTAAACCAAAAAGACTTCACATAGAATTCTAAGTTTATGGTATCTCATGATGTATTTAATTTCCAAAACTGTGTCCGACACGTCTTAAAACTTCTCTCCTCATAAAGACAGAAACAAAGCAGTTTCTAGCTTTCCGTCTCTATAGCTAGGGAGTCTCTCCTTTCACCCACAATCACTCATGTTTAAGAATCAAGTCAAATAGAATTGGGAATTGAGTGTGAGCAGACTTTTAGTGTATTAAGAACAATTTTCACTGATAATTGTTTACAGTAAAGTAGCATCTGGAGTACCACACTCTAGTACATGATGAGTAATGGCAAGTTTTGTTTTAGAGCCTTTATTAGCTTGGCTCTGTGGCCTTTTTCTAGAATGGCATTACTTTTAAGTGGTTTAACAAAATTAAAATAAATTAAAACATTATTAGCTGCTTGATGTTACTGGGAATAAAGGCAGATCACAGCTTTAACAAAGAATGAGCATTTAGGGGGTGAGCAAAGAGAGAGGAGGTTCTATAGAATAGCATGAGGTTTTCTCTACTCCCTATTGGGGGTTACATGAAGTTGATAGAGATTGATTATACATTTCTTACGTCCTTACCTACATTAATCTACTTCACTTTAGAGGAGTCTGAATACTGCCTAGAGACAGCACTTGACAGATAACAGCCCTCTTAGAGATAGCTCAATATATTTAAACTTTCAAAACTAGCTGCCTGGTAGAGAGACTTGAAACAGCTCAGCATTTGGAGTGGATGAGAAGTACACTGGAGTGGTTAAGAGGATTGGTTCCAGTAGCATACTTTCTGGTATTAATCATGGCTTTCTGCTCACTAACTGTAGGCTTGCCTCTCTGTCTATGCAAGGGACAGAAGTAGTACAAAGCTTATAGGGTTATTATGAGAATAAAATAACATCATTCAAGCAAGATAATTATAAGCGTCAGTCATTGGGAAGAGAAACTACCCTAAAAATGGTATTCACTATTAATAATTCAGGGATTTCACAAATAATTTTTTCTTTGTTTCTGGGTAATACCCTGTATTCCCTACTTTTTAATAGTCAGCAAAAGGAAGAAATAACTTTTCTACATAGGCTATGAAAAAAATAGTATAATTACAAGGGTCTGTAGAGGCTGGCAGCTCCCTCTCCTTGTGGTGTGTGTGTGTGTGTGTGTGTGTGTGTGTGCGCGCACATGCACATGTGTATGTGTGTATCTGTACATGTGTGTGATAACAATTCAAAGACCACTTTATTTATTCAAAAATAAGAATAAAAGAGGAAAACTTCCGAGAAAAGAACAGGAACAGGACGCCTATGGGTGTTTCTGTTAGGAACTGCCAGAATGCTCAGAATAATATAGACAAGTGAGGACTCAAACTACAGGCCCACAGACCCTAGATCGTGCTACTATCTAGGCTTTAATTATTACCTTATTATTTACTACACATTATTTATTATTTTACTGATTATTAATTGTTTTATTACAATCATCGGCAGCCTCGTTGTCCCTCACCAAAAATCGAGACACAGTGTTGTGTTACGGTGGTAGAGCTTTCACCCTTTTGGAGGAAGCTGAGACCATCTCTATTCTCTCTTGAAAGGTCTTGCCTCCATATCCAACTTTAATGGACATCTGAAGGAGTATTACCTGGGTTTCATTGCATCTGCATTGGCAAGAGTAAATACTTTATGCAGGCAGAACTACATATTTAAAATTATAGAAGTGAGAACAGTACATTGGCTTCTGTAAATATATCTTGGTTAGAGCAAGGAAATGAAAGCTAAGCAGCCTAACTTACACTGTGTTCCTTAGTTCTTCAGCATCAGGGGTTTCTGTTAGCTGGGTGTCCATGTGAAGAGGCCATCAGGTACATGGTGAGTATAATGGTGAGACGCTGGACATGTGGTTTGATCCTCTGAGCGTGAGGCTTGATTTCACGACTGTTCATTTTGTCAGCTTGGACACTGTGCTCTTCTTCAAGTCCTGGTTGCCTAACTTCTTGATATAAAACAGGGATCTGAATTTTACCTACTTATTAGGCTGCACATGCAGAGTGCTGGGGATAGTGCGTGGTTGTGCATAATTGCTCAATAAACTTTGCTATTAACTTTCAGGCTGCGAGTAGTAAATGAAACAGCATTTCTAAAGCCTCTCTCACAATCAGAAATAAAGCACACAAATACAAATTCCTATAAAATATTTTTGTTTTGTAGTCAGATGGTTAGACAAATAAAAAGCAAAGAAACTAACAGAAAAATGTCTGCCACTTTTTTCCAAATGAGATCCTTATAACTATGTTTTAGCACAGAATTCCAATTCATTTTCTTTTGATGAACGTTTTAGTTTCCATTTAACCACTGAAAATTTTCTAATCACTGTTAAAGAGTGTTTCTCAAATCATACAGGTGTTTTTCTAGAGCAATTTCTAGAATTAGCTTAAGAAAGTATGACATCGATAAGTCTCAGAAATCTGTATTTTTAAATTATAAGAGCTGTTTCACATTACTACCAGATACAGAATTCTTAAAAGAAATTATAGAAAAATGCCTCTTGAGAGATGTAGTTTCAATCTGCAGAATTTTTCATGAAGAAATACTACTGTGGGCCTGAAGGCAAATTTTACACATGATTTAAGTTAAATATTTCATGTTTTGTTTTGTGGTTGGTTGGTTGGTTTTGAGGCAGGTCTTGCTTTACAGTCCAATATGTAGTCCAGGCTGGCTTTGCGCTTATGGCAACTATTTTGCCTCAACCACCCCATTTCTGGGATTAGAGGCATGTACCTCCAGGCCCAGATAATATGGCACTGGTAAATCAAATCCAGCGCCTTGTGCCTGCCAGGCAAGCACTCTAACTGCTGTGCTTTTCCTGCTGTGTACATGTTATTGGGGTCTATCAGAAAGTGCACATCTTGACCATAGTATTTGCACACCAGATGAAAAAATTGACATCATCAGTACCCCACGTTTCTCCCTTACCCTCATTTCAGGCAACATTTAGATACTGACAAATATTGTGATTTCTGCCACTTTTACTCATACTAGATTTTTCATAAACAAGGAATCTTCTCATCTTTTGAGCCAGATTTTTTCTGGTGTATGATAATTTTGTGGGATATTCAATCTTGCGGCCCAGAGCTCTGGACTACCTAATTTATTAGGTTTTCATTTTTTCTAACTTTTCTAAAATAAATTTGACACTTAATACTTGTACATGTTTATGAGATGTAATGTGAAATTTTGGATCATATAAATGTAGACAATGAACAGATTAGAGTTGTCAGCATATCTATCACCTTAAAATATTATGACTTCTTTGTGGTGAACTTCTTTTTTCAAATTATCTTGAGTTATAACGCATTAGTGCTAATTTTATTCACTTTACTTTTCTAGGGAGCACCAAAATTTATTCATCCTATCAAATACTAACATTGTACTTATTATCAGCATTCCGTTACCCTTTTGTGTTCATAATGCTTAGAGTTTTAAGAGAGAGAGAGAGAGAGAGAGAGAGAGAGAGAGAGAGAGTTAATAGAATTTACAAGTGTGAGGAGAGAGATACTCCCAACTAGACAGGTGCCCCTGCCCAAACTGGAGGGTCCAGTAGCTTCTCAGACTTGTGCCAGAAGGACACTAGTCTAAGACTGAAGGACAGCTGGTATGAGCCTGTGGCAGATCATTGCCCAAAAAGCAAGGCAAGATCAAAGACTGAGAGGAGTCAGTGATGGAAGGGGACCAGGGAAGGGAAACCGGAGCAAACCCATGTCTGGCTACTCAAGGTAACGCCAGAGATTTCCTAGAAAGAGGCTGAAACAATGTTTCTTCTTCCCTCCTTTATTCAGTTCCAGCTGCCAAACCCTCAGTGGGCGCCCCTTCCCACTCCCAGGCCCCTCAGTCACCAACACACACCTGAAAACTCTTCCCTGAGTATTTCTCGATTTCAACAAATGGACACAACCCTTCCAATGGTCACAGTGCTCCTTCTCCCCAATCTCTAGTGATCACAATTCTCTCTCAATTTGTATGAAATGAACTTGTGAGGTTATGCAGTATTCATATATCACAATTTCCATGGTCGTCAATGCTGCAAATGAAATGCCTTTCTACTTTTTGCAATTGAACATTATTCCATTTGTATATATACTACTATCTCTCTATCTATTCTTCTATTATTTATGGGCATTTAATTTTTTCAACTTATTGTGTCATATGCATATTGCCTTTGGTCCTCAAACTACTCATCACCTCCAATACAGGTATTCCAATGTTTTTTACACTTTCTGAAGAAGCTCTGAAACCCTGTTCCCTGTCTTATGAACTGATTAAAAATATGCTGAACGCTGCAGTGAAATAGAATTCTACCAACATACAGGCTCAGAAGATATTCTGGTGTGTCTTCACGTACCTTATTCATCAGATCTGGCAGCAGCTGGCTGTTCTTCAACATCATAATGACCATGGCGGCTATATATTTTGAATAGATGTAGGACACAGAGGTGTGCCATGACAATACAAGTGACCCTCATGAAAGAGGATCTTCAGAACTTGTCCAGAAAATGGCAGGAACAATGGGATAAATGAGTCTGAGGTGACAGAAAGTATTTTAAGGACAAATTTTGGCAACATGTTATTAAATTATTTTTTCCTTTAAAAATCCACTGTATTTGATTTGAAATTGTAATTCACAGTAAAGAGGCAACTTATGGAAGGGAAAAATATTTACTAATTATTCATCTGACAAAGGAACAATATTCAGAATATACAAGAAACTAAAAAAAAAAAAACTTAGTAAAAATAAGATAATCCAACCTATAAAGGACAAACGATTGGAATAGACACTCCTCAAAGGCAAATATGCAAATGATGCTCAATATTACTAGCCACCAGGTAAATGCAAATGAAATCTTCATTGAGATGTCATCTCACGTTAATGAAATTAACTGTTATTAAAAGAACCAAAAAATAATAATAATAAACCCTGGGAAAGATGTGGAGAAAAGGTAACTTTACGTACTGCTAACGGGAACATACATGACTTTATCATGGAGACCCACATGAAGGTTCTTCACAAGACTAAAAGCAGATCTACCACATAACTGAGCAATCCCACATCTAGGGGTGTGTCCACAGGAAAAGAAATCAAACCAGACAGAGATTCTTGCCCAGACTTATTGCAGCACTATTCATGAAAGCTAAGACACGGAATCATCACAGGTGTTGATCATATATGTCACCAGTAACTGCCCAGTCCCTGGGACACAGCCTCTAACTCTCACAATATGAATATGAGAGGTTTGACTTATCTTGCAGTTTCATTGCGGACTGGCTCTAAGACAAGCATCATGGGTAGGGTGTGGCAGAGCAAAGATGCTCAGCCTGTAGCAGCCAGCAAACACACGGAAGAGCAGCACCACCGCAGGGAGAGAGGAGCCAGGCACAGACCCCCAGGACTGCACCTCCCTGGCCCATTTGCACCCCATGAGTCGGTTCTCCAGAAACCCCCAGGAGGATCCCCAAACCAATCAAATTGCCATTCCATCATCTGGACAGTACATATACACAGTTGAATACTATTTAGCTTTAAAAAAGAAATAAGTTCTTTCATTTGCAGCAAAATAGATGAAAATGGAAGGCATTTTATGAGGAATTAGCCAGACCCAGGGAAACAAAATATGTTTTCTCTCATTTGTGAAAGTAAACATTTAAAAGCAGTAACCGGAGACAAAAACAGGGAATACCAGAAGGGGGGAGAGAGTGGCTGAGGTTGGAAGTGATCAGTGAGTACTGTATCCGGGCAAACAAATGTAACACTGACATCTATGACTACTAATATGTGTTACTTTCAAAAATATGCAAATGAATTTTAAAACAAAATTCTTTTTCTATAATGTGGTCCTGTCTGTTTTCTTTAGTTCAGTCAGTTTTGAGCTTCTATATTTTGAGTTTTTTATTAAGTCAAATGGATTTAGAAATGTATCTATCTGGTAAACTGCTTTTTTATGAGTATGAAATAGCCTTTCATATTTCTCGTGGTACTTAGTGTATTAATGTTCATAGTACTTCATACAGGAATAATTGCTCGTTTCCTTTTGGTTAGTATTTGCATAATCACACATTTTTCAATCTTGCTACTCTATATTCTTTTCAATATTTTCTGTCCTTTCCAAAATGTCCTTTCTTCATTATGAATAGCATTTCCTAGCTTCTTTTCCAATCCATGAATCATCTGTTATTTTTCTGAGCCTAATAGTCTATTAAATAATTCATCATTATTTTTAATTGAGCTTTGAACAGCTTTTAGTTCACTCAAGCCCTATTTGATTATTCTTACAGATCCAAGTTCTTTGGTGAAATTCTTTACCCTAACATCTCTTTTCTTTAAAAGTTAAATCAGACTTAGTTTTAAATTTGTGTCTGAAAACTCCATGTGGGTCATATGTTTGTTTGTTTTTATGCTGTCCTTTTACTAGATTTTAGTCACTTGGCCCTTTCGCAAGGCTTATCTGGGTATTCTTGTTTTAAATTAAATTCTGGCCATGTGGACCAGAATTTGCAGACTCTGGCATCTTATCTTTATCCACGGGGGAACTGGTGTTCTCCCTGAGTATAGATAATGCCAGGAAAGATGGCTTTACTCCAGGAAACTTTTCAAATGGCTCAAATTTGAATCAATCTTTGTGAAGTCTGGAAGGCTGACACAGTTTAGGACCTTTCACATTCTCAGCAGATAACCTGGGTCAAACACGGCTCCAAATCTTGTTAGCTTCTGCTCCATATTTTGTCCTCTCTGTATTTTCACGAAAGTTCAACCTAATGACATTGGAGTCCAATGTCCATTTTCTCCTGCCACATAATCCTGTTAGCTCATAAGGGTTAGGAATTAGCAAGCACTTGGAGGAAAAAGGTAATGTCAAATATTGTTTCCTCAGTCACCTTTTCCCTGGTGGTTGTCTTTCGTGATTCTAATGTCTGGTTTGTCTATGCTCAGTGGCTTAAATCTCAGATCTCAACATTCTGATTGTCTCCTCGGCCCAATGCAGTTTAGAAATGATAAATGCCTTTAGTAACTACCTGGCTCACGTCAGGCGAAGACCTCTCAAATCCTGACCCTTTTTGTTGTTTCCTGGTGCTTCAAACAGCTGGTTTTCTATCTCTTGGCACTTTTATACTTGTTCATGGTAGAATTGGTTTGATAGAAGCTATTCTGCCTTCCTGAAAGCAGTAGTCACTTGCAGTCTATTGAATTTTGTCAAGGAATCAAGTATCAAAGTGTTCAGGAGGATAATCAGCCACACTGAGAGGAACAATCAAACTTTTGTTCACCTGTTCTAAGAGCCCTAGAAAGAGACCACAAGAAGGGCAGGTTCCCCAGATCCCTGCTGTGGGCTGCTGCAGGAGGGGTCAGCTGGATACAGCCCAGGGGGAGGGGAATCAATTGGACACTATGGAAAACTATAAAATTTTTGAAAATATCAGCCTTTTACATCTTTTTCTATTCTCATTTAGAGTTTTTTTTGAGAAACGAAAGCACATTGCTGTACATAAACAAATTATTCATTCAATTTTGCTTGTTTCTCTCTTTAGTTAAATATAGTGAAATAAATTTATATTAGAATTAAGAAACAGCCTGGTTATTGTGGTATGCACTGTGATCGCAGCAATGTGAGTGGTGAGGCAACAGAACCACATATTGGAGGCCAGCCTGGGCAATGTGCTGCTCATAATGGCTTCGAGTGCAGCCCTAAAAAATCTGGCAAAATTTAAAAATATATATTTGGAGGTTTTGGCACACGTGTGTGGTTTTTTTGGTAACTCAATAGCATGACTCTTGAGCCCAAAATTGTACACAGCAGAACGGAATGGTGTAATTAGCACATGTTGGTCCATGCTTATAGGTGTACCATCTGCAATTTGCATTACAGTTGCAGACAGTTTGGCAAGAACAAAACAAAATCATTAAAATTAATAAAATAAAGAATGGGATGTAGTACTAGAGTGCACTGTACCCTGTTGCTCATTATATATATATATATATATATATATATATATATATATACTATATATAATGAATTATATAAAATTCATTATTACAACAGAATTGTAATAATGTAACGGATTTTCAGTGCCATCTTTAAAAAAGAAGGAGTGGAATTGACACCGCTGCATATTACAGCATGTCCTTGTGATGATTTGGTAAGCAAAATGCTGCATTCACCGATGATAGTTCAACCTCTTTTTGTAAATGATGGTTATTTAATTTTAGAAGACATATCACCATTCTTATTTCATTATTAAACTTCGTCTCCTACATTAATAAGACAAATAAATACAGGCAATCTCTGCTACGTTTTTAAAATTCCAGCATGGTTTCCACAACGTCTCAAAGGAAAATAGAATTCCAAAACGAAGAATAATCACAGATGAAGGAAGACTTAATGAATTTATTCAACGAAAAGTGGACAGATGACTACGTTTTTGTTGAAGCAAATACTGAGCCTCTCTGCTTAATTTGTAGACAAATTGGACCAGTTTTTGAAAGGGCATTATAAGCAAAAGCATGCTGCCAGATTGTGTTTATCAATAAATGTGTCATAGGGATAAAATAATGTAACAGAATAAAGTTTTTAAAGTAATTTTTCTAATAGTTACAATTCAAATAGACTGCATTATAAATTTATGAATTCTAGTTCTGTAGTAGCAAATTTCACAGCAAAAGTATCAGAACCATTAACTAATGGTGAGTTTATTATGCAATGTAGGAAAGGAGTGGCACATATAATTTTTCCCGAAAAGAAGGGAGATATTTTGATATCAATTTGTCTTACCAGACTTTATCCAGATGAACTAAATAAAATGGAAAATCTGTTGAAAGAGAATTAGAGAGTGAAGGTGCGAATTTTAACTTTTATGCTTTGGTGACAGAGAGAAGCACAATGCTATAGATATGGCACAACTGGCCTCTTTTATTAGAGATACTGATGAAAAATAAAATATCAACGAAGAAGCAACTTTTTAGTGACACTAAATGACACAACTATATCAATAGATTTTTATGAAGCAGTCAAAAAATCAAAGTGATTTTCTATTCCATCATACAGATATCCAACATGGTGACTAGATGGTGCCTTGTTGAGATTATGTAAAAGAGAGGGATTTGGATACCTAATAGAGGATGATGTAATTGCCACCAAACATTTATCTCTGATGAAATATCACTGCATTGTACATCAAATAATTTATGCACACAACTTAGAAGTTGGTTAATGTCATTCACATTGTCAGCAGTACGTGCATTACCTAAGGACCAAAGGACTGAATCATCACCAATTTCAGGTATTCCTTAGATGAAAAGAATGCTGGTAAAGGTGACATCATTTGTTTTTGGAAGCTGTATGGCTAAATTGAGGCAAAGATGTTGCAATTTACAAAGTGAAAACAAGCTATTTATAGTATCAAAGCCAAAATTTCGGCCAGGAGTTGATTATGAAAATTGGCATACAGATTTAACATTTTCTATAGATGTGAGCCAAACATATGTCTTCAAGTTAAAAAAGCAACTTATCGTACAATGTTTCAACCCATGTCAGCATTCCAAATGAAATTATGGCAAGCTCAAAATAAGGAAAACATGGTTGTGCATTTCTACTGATTGGCTAAACACAGTTCCTTGTATAGTGAAAAATATGCAATCTTCCTTTTAATTTGATATCTGAATTTGAAGACAGGTCTCACCTTTTCCTCAAAAATAATCAATATTTTGGAATATTCGCTACCTCATTTTCAGTTGGCATAAATATGTGACCAGTCAATTTTCAAGTGGAATGCACAGAGCTGAAGTCTGACATCAACTGAAAGAAAAGTTGATTTTATCTCCTTCCTTGATTTTTGTAAGACATATCCTCTCAGAAACAAGTGCTCATTGCCTTGTAGTTGTGTTACTTACATCGTTGCTTTTCTCATCACCTATCTTTATGAGCACCTATTTTCTTTTTTCTAAAATTTTATTATGATAAAAAAATTCACATGACATGAAATTTAACATATTTCCTAAACACATGAATTCCAAATTCTGTAAAAAATTAGAACCATGAGGCTTTGGGGAATTAATGAGCATCTATGTTCATCCTTTTTTAGAGGTTCACCCCTTTCCTATCTGACCATTGCCTCTCTTTCTACCTTGCCATTCGTGCTGGGGCCTTTTATGCTACTATTTTTGTGCATTTCATAAGAGGGATGCCCATCTATAGTCAGTCTTTCGTGCTTGGTCCATTTCACTGAGCATTAGTGACTCATTTCATTCAAACACTTCATATCTATCTTTCTTTGTGGTTGTATAGTATTCCACTGTGTAGAGATACCATATCTTCGTTAATCATTCCTGTGTGGATGGGTGGGCCAATTATTTCCAGGGTTTGGCTATTATAAATTATGTTGCTGTAAACATGGATAGGTACCTATTTTCAAGAACGAAGCACCTGAAGAGTGAAGCTAGAACCAAAGTACCTAAAGTGCACCTTGCAGACTCACTGAGAGCTGGAACTACCTCCATCAAATCAGATGCATCAATTCCCTAAAACCGAGGTCAAACATTCCACTAGGTTTACCTGTATGGTTCTCTTCTTTTTAAAAGTGTTGTAACAAAAATATTTTTGAGAAAGTTTGACTACCGATATACTAGACGTTTTATAGGTAGCCCAAGACTATGCCTCCTACTCAGTGCAGCCCAGGCAATCCGAAAGGTCTCATCCCCTGTTTTTGAACATTTAATCAGCCCAGGAGATCGGTACATGCCATTCACGGTGTGGTCCCGCCCCCAGTGGTGGAGTTGCGTATCTGATACTCCGGTCATTATATGAAAGAAGGTGACTTAAATTTTTAAAAAGCCATATGGAGTGGCAGAAGGGGAACATATTGTTGCACTCAGCTGAAGGAATCAATACTCGTTACTTTGTGCAAAACAAGAGCTCGTCCGAATCTTTTATTTCTACGCGGGCCTCCTCATTGTTCCGGTATCAGATTGCTAGCATGTTTGCAGTATGAGGAAATAATAAAATTTGGAGTTTCTGTCAATCTTATCGCTTAAAGTTAAGCTCCTTGACTTAGTAACTTTAAATTTCTTTATATATTTTAACATTGAAACAAAAGGAAAATGGTTCTCACTTGCCCCACTCCCTCTGTCCCAAAGCCTCACCACAGCAAACGACTGCTTGATTTCATCAGCCGTCAGGTTGTTTCCTAACATGTTACGGAGGAGCAGATGAGGTATAATCAGGTCTGATGAGGTGATGCAGCTGTGCGTCACGGTGCAGCACGGATGATGGTTACAGACTTACACAGTTGTCATGAGCGTGAAAGACAAAACTGAATGTAAGAGTCTCGTGCTTGAGCTTATCACCCGTTCTTGGATGGTTAATTCTGAGAGCAAAACTCCCACAGGCTAAGAAAGAATATTGGAATGGATCCACAGGTACGCCAGGATGAACACTCCATGCAAAATTCAAAACATGTGTCGCTGTGAAGGGGGCAGGAAAATGCCAACAGGAGCGTGTTGAACTTCTCTTAAATGCCTAAAAAGAGTCCAATTTCTGTATGACATATTTCTTATCTTAAGTCCAAAACTTAAAAGTTCGATTTAGTAGAAGCAAGTAGTTTCTTGGTCTTTCAAAACTAGAAAGATTTTCTTGCCAGTCCCTTGAGGTCAGAGGGTATTTCCGTCTTATCAGTTGTGTCTTTCCTCTTAACATCACACATTGCTTTCAGGAATGATACCTTGAAAGGAATTTAATAGTTACTCTTAAGAGACAGATTTGGAAATCTACCTCAATCTTTAGTCCTGTGGGTAGAAATAAAAAAAAAAAATAACAAGTCACAGAAAAGAGAGTTCAGAGTTTATTTCTCCAGTAGAATCAACCCCAAGAGCTCCTAAATTATTCTCCTCTGTTTTCTTTGGACATTGAATGTCTTTAAGGTTCTACTTGCTAATCAGGTCGTATATTCTATCATTTTGTTGAACATGTGTGGTTCAAGTGTAAATCTCACACAATTCTGTATGCAGCCTGTTTAGCAGGCTCGTTAATGCTGCACAAGAGAGTAAGTAATTGCAAATAAAGCATCTGTCCTTTTAAAAATCAATCCGCGTGCTCAGAGCTTACAAATCTTAGAGTATGTAAACACAAGCAGTGTCACGCAAAGCAGATGCGGGCTCTTACCGTAGCACAAGGTTATTTATGCAGAAATGTTTAGCAAGAACTACTGAAATAAAAATAGTTTCAGAGTTTTTCTTAGGTGTTTTTTTGAGATATACATGTGTTTGAAATAAAAACCATACTATTACACACATGCTCATATATCCAGTTTACAACTAGATAATTTTCTTGAAAAATATGCATCCCTCCAACATACACACAGGTCAAGAAACAAAATGGTTTGCCCCAAAAGAAACCTGGCCTTCATTTTTTTTCTCGTGGATTTATAGTCTCTTTGGACAACTAGAATTTGGAGCTATAACACATCAAATAAGTGTGGATAGTTGTTTGAAATTTTCTAAACATGGAATCTTGTGGAGCCTTTTGTTTTGTGTCATGTTTATTTTATTCATATCCATTTTTAATTTAGGAGTACTTTCAAATTCTCATTTCAGTCTAGTTTTCATTACGTGAATATGCCACAATTTATTGCTTCTATTCTTGGATTTTGGGTTATCTGCATGGCATGGGAGTGGACTGAAAATAATTGAGTAGTCTTATATTTTTGTTAAAGAAATGATTCTAGTTTTATGGGTAGCAACTGCACACCCAAGAGTGAAATCTCTCAACCCAAAACACCTACATGATCAGCATCAGCATAATAGATGAAAGGGAATTTACAACTAATGTGTATGGTGTATGTATATGTCTATATAATATTATGTATTATATGTTACATATTAAATATTACTTTTTAACCATTAACATAATTTAGAAGTTTTACAGATTTGCTTCCTCTCAGAAGAGAGAAAGACTCACAGCAGCTTTATTTGTTCACAAGTGCTTCCACTCTTATCAGTCTTTCCATTTTGCCCATCCCAGTAGCCACTCGGTTATAGTGCACTGTGGTGTTAATATACTTTTCCCTGAAGGTTATGAAGTTGAGACACTTTTCAAGGTGTTTTGATTATTTGAATATCTTTTATTGTGCAATATCTACTCGAGTTGTTTGCTCCATTTTAATTGGTCTCTCTTCCCCTATCATTTGGGGAAGGTTTTAAATTTTTGATGTGCCCTTTGTTGTAGCAATCCCATTCATGACATACATATCTATGGTATATTTTGTTGAATAGAACTCATTTTTTAAGGTCATGCCTCGTTCAGTTTTATTACTCATAGCACATTTTGTGCTTTGTATATGAAAACTTTGCTCAGGCCCAATATCATAAAATCATTCTTTTCTTTCTAAGCCTTCCTTTGCTTTACCTTTTTAAATTAGATTTAGACTACATTTAGTTATGTTTCTGGTATTTTTTTTTTTTTTGTTACTTTGTTTTTTGGAGATAGGGTCTCACTCTGTAGACCAGGCTAGTCCTGAACTCACTATAGAGCCTAGGCTGGCCTTGGACTCTCTGCAATCCTCCTCCTGCCTCAGCCTCCTGAGCCCTGGGAATACAGGTGTGCGCCACCAAGCCTGGCTTATATGGTGCTGGGGAATTAAACTTGGGTACTTAGCACTTGACCTTGCGCTTGCCAGGCAGGCACTTTAACTGCTGAGTCATTCCTCTAGCCCTTTAGTTAGCATTTTTATATATAAAAAATACGAGATAAATGTAACAATTCTTTTTTCTAAATCTAAATATTTAGTTGCTCTACCGATGTTTCTTTAAAAGATGACACTTTCCACCTTAAAGCAACATCGTTTTTTGGGGCAGGTTTGTGTGTGAGCGCTGTGTTTTGTCTCACTGGCTTATTTATTGGATACCACAGTGGCGATGTGCTGTTTTCTTCATCACAGCTTTCTAATAACCCTGAAATATGGCAGCTTATTTTTATTTTTATTTTTGACAAAATATCTGTCTCTCTGTCCTTGTAAGCAGGGTTTTCTTCACTTCCCCCCTTTTTACTAGTTATAGATACAATATACCATGGCTAAACTTGAGAATTTTGTTCCTATATAATATATTGCAATGATTTCATACTCCCTTTCACATCTCCTTTATCACTCTCCCTCATCTCTCCTGGTTCCTGAAATCCCACTTATTTAACTCTATTATTTATTCGCACTCTAATTTCTTGCATTAAAGAAATCATATGATCTTCAATCTTCTGAGTCTAAGCAGTCCAGTAAGCACGATGGTCTCAAGTTATATTCGTGACTTACAAGGGATTCATATCTACAACCTGTCTTTATGGCAGGGTAGTACTCCAATATATATATCACATTTTCTTAATCTGTTGGTCTATTGGTGGTTATTTTGATATCTTCCATGATTTAGCAATTGTTATTTATGCTGCTATAAACACTGGTGTGCATGTATCTCTGCTTTTATATGTTACATATCCAAAAGAGGGATCACTGGATCAAGTGCAGTATCTATTTTCAGTTCATTGAGAAATCTCCATATTGCTTTCCATAGTGGTTGTACAAGTTCAGGTTCAACTAGTAATATAAAAGGGTTCTTTTTTCCCCACAAACTCACTAGCATCTATTGCATTTTGAGTTCTCAATATTAGAGCTCTTCTCACTGAATTAAGACAGTGTCTTAGTGCTATTTTGATTTGCATTTTTATAATAGCTGAAGATGTTGAACAATTTTTCATGCACTTGCTGGTTACATGTACTTATTCATCTGAGCACTCTCTATTCGTTCCAATTGTCTATTTTAATTGGTCCCTGGTTTTTCAGGGTCTCTTTTTCTTCACTTATTTGTATTTTCCATTTATTAATTTTCTGTGCAACTGTTTCCTCATCTGTAAAACTGAGGCAATGCTGATATACTCGTCATTGTGTCCTAGGAAATGTAGAGATTCTGCTTGTAGAACACCTGCTGAAGAGCCTGGCTACAGTCGTTGCTGGACAGATGGTAATGGGGCGCTGATGACGACAGAGTTGATGATAGCGGCACTCGCGCAACGGCGACAAGCAGGACCGCCACGTAACTGTAAGTGTTAGAAGGAATCCGTTGCTCCTCCTGTCATCACTGGCCTGGTTCAGAACGCATCATTAGCATCCAAAGGGCATCAGTGTCGTCGCTGCCGTCTGTACTCAGGCCTCCCTTGTTTGCGAGGATGCACATTGTGGTTCTTTTCTCTGACCCTATTTGGAGTGATAGCGATTCACCAAACCACACATTAATACTCTTGCCAATTGGAATACCTAACTGATACATTGCGATCTCATGACATTTTACAAGTAAGTCCTACATGGTACCTGCCGTTTTTTACCTTACTTTAATATTATAATAAAAAGGGATGACCCAGTAGCTAGTCATTGAACTGGGGTAAAAATCCAATTCACCACATTGGCAGATCATTACTCATTCTGTATCCTACCACTACAACTCACACAGCACAGTCCGGGGGAAAAAAAATTTGTCATTGACAGCCAGGGTCTTCTAAACACCTTCAGAACACATGGCCTAAAGAGCCGAGCCAAGGATGAGTCCCGCTCCTCTCTTTGTTCCTTTCTCCAAGTGAAATCCCTCATTGCTTTTCTAAGTGAATATTAACAAATTAAACTGGTGACTGACAAATTAAGAAAGACCTAGACATGTAGGTTAAGACAATAAAGCTCACAAACACAACTAGCTTCTTAAAAAAAAAAAAAGTTACCTTTACCAGATGGAGAACAAAACTAAGGAAGGTTAGCCTTCTTTAACTGTTAAGTATCTTGGAAATAAGTTCTGAAGGCAACCTCCTTAAAGATAATATGTAACTTACATGGGAATAAAAGAGAAAGATAATCTACCTGGGCTTGAGACTCTATAAGAAAACAAACAAACAAACAAAACACGTGTATAAAGAATTTCAGGAAAAGAAATGGATGGTAATTAAGATTCTGTGGAGGTAAAAAGAAAGTAACAACAAGACTTCTCAAAGAAAATGAGGAAAAAAAGATAGTGCATACCAACAGGCAGTGTACCAACTGATGACCGGATGGTTGCCTTGTGGAAAAAAATATTTTTCATAACTGTTTTATACAATGCTCATAATATCACTAGGGTATAGATTCCAGTGCGAGCTATAGAGGTACGCAGTCAGAATTATGTGGGAATATGCTGTTACAGAAACAAAAATGCCCTGTCATCACCCAGAATTTTTAATTAGAACTGAGACCTGGCACAACAACTGCTAGATGCCTTGACCCCAGTTCTCCAGCTGATATCAACACATTCAAAAATCTGAATATTTCTACACAATATTTGTCTTAAAAATGCGAATCTAGTAGGTAAAGGGACTTTGATATTTTCCCTTAAACTATCCCAGTTTAAATGTGGTGAAGAGGGCATTTGGGCTCATGAATATCTCATGGTTTGAACTAATATATTATCTTTCTCTGGTACAGTATTCTTTTATGCTTCTGGCTTTCTCATGGCCTTGGCTGTTGGCTGGTAAGCACATAAGATATTACACTGAAAACTGAATTCTCCCAGGGAAGGAAAGGAGGGAAGGTAATAAAGCCTTCCGACCAGGCTGGAGAAAGGCAGCTGCAGAATCCATTCACCTCCATGTAAACAACTCATCAAGGGGGAGGCGTTCCGCGAGGCAATTGGGGTGAAAGCCCTGAAAAATACCCCAGTCTTTCCCTGCCGGGTTTATGAACCGCGTTGGCAGGCGAACAGCAGCACATTATACGTAATTGCTGGTTTATTCTACCTTGTCTGCCTTTTATTTTCACAAGGAATCCTTGTTATTCAGTGGAATTAGCGAATGAATCCATTAAGTACTGGCTACAAAGACTGCACAGTATTTATTCCAGTAATAAAAAGTCTAATTTTGCAATAACATGGCAATCTTTGGGAAGCGCCGGCTGATAGAATCCCAAGTCAGGCTAATTGAGCTTCTTTGGGTGGTGCTTATTATTATGGGGCCTATGAGGGAGGGGAGGAAGGGAAGCTTGCTTGCCAAGTAAGCATTTTTTTTCATTTTATTTATTTTTTTTTTTTACAAAACAAAACAAATTCTCTTTCACAGAATCCTGAAATGAAAGAAACAGAGAAGCTGCTACCAGGCTCATACAGCCGAGACAGCAAGAAGGCAGGCTCCTAATTAATGTAGGAACCACGCTCAGGACATGAGAGGTGTCCTTGGCAAATGTGTGAGTAGTTAGCCACCTGGTCCTGCTACACCTTTCCCAAGCCAGTGGCAGGTGCTCCGCCATCAAAGTGCTCGTGGTCCCTCAGCACCCTGCAGGATCTCATGAAAAACGACTTTCACTTAGCAATCCATAGAACATCACAGGCTAAAACACCCTTGAAATTCATGTCTCATAACCCCTTTATTTCACAGGTAACTAAAAGGTTACATGCATTATCAAAGACAGAGCACCAGGTCTTCATGTCTCTTGGGTGTCATTTCCTATTTCTATTCTTACAGTTTTATCAATTAATGTTTTTAGTATCACTGTTTCTTCAGAGTGAGCAGGTAGTTCCAGATCACATGAAAACTAAACTGTAAATTCAGAATTCCATTTTTGCAGAAGTGGAAGTCCCATTGGCATTTATTGATTAGAATAGCAGTTGCTTCTTTCTTGATTTGAAAGATGTTTTGAAATTCAAATTCTCAGACTAAGAAAAATCAGCTGTGCGTCTTAAAAGTCCGCAAACTCCAGACTGAGGACAACTTATTTCTTTCGGTCTACATGCCTCCCGAGGCATTAGCCAGAAACTTCCTTGTCTTTGTTTCTTAAATGGTGGCTTCAGTGCTGGAAGAATTTAATAAGCTCGCTGCGAAGGCTTAGCTCTGATAGCTGGAACATGAGGTTGATCTGTCGTGACTGTGGATGTAGATCACACTCCAATTAAGTCTGAGATTCTAGGATTTCTGAGACATAGCTTCAATTTCATACATAGATTCCCATTAAAACACAAATTTCAGGTTGCCATCAATGGTAGTTAGAATTGGAAAACTTAGTTAGAAATTACTAGCAGCTGTGGAAGTGAAAAAGAATAAGCATTTCACAGCACCAAATATGGTATTTGCAGCACACAGAGATAGAATGACTTCCATTTAATATATTTTTCGTATACTCTTGATTTAGGTTCTATTTTTACAGAGTAACCATGATTCATATATCACATCCTCTATTTAGTCATCTGGAGAGTATGTGCCTATTACATTACAATGGCCTGACGATGCATCATGCATTTATACAATTTACATCAAACATAGTAAACCAGAATTAACTTATATTGTAGACAGGAATCGTCAAGATGAGTGATTGATGCACAGTTTATGTATATGATGAAGAACAAATAGTGCTCCTTTTTTTGCCCCCTGAGAAAAACAATATTTATGTTTTGCTTGTGAAACTTGCTTCCTGGTAATTCATGGGCATTAATTATCATCACTAAATGAGTATGCATTTGAAATCTATAAGCACAAATTCATTCGTCTAAGTTGAGCTAGAGATTCAACTGATTAAGGTCCCTGATAAACTACCACTCCTATTAAAGAACAGTTAATTAATAGATTTGCTTTTTATTCCACTGTATCTTCTATAACGTATACTTTAAGCCCCTCCTTTTTTATCTGCCTGCTGAGTTTAGAGGAACACAATGGCATTCAATAAAATTTCTGAAATGAAACCGATACATCAATTCCCTAAATTCTATTCTTATTCCATACATATGGTCGGGGCTTACATTGCGTGTAATTGCAGTGTTTATAATGGCTCAGTGGCAGGGACTAAAGAACCCAACTCTTGTATTTTCTGGACACACTTTGGCTGTTTCTTGGAAGCAATGGTCCAGAATGACATTTAATGGAAAAGACATACAAAAAAGAACATGATGTATAAGATGTCTAATACACTACCCTTCTAATGCAGTCCAAACCTCCCCCAGCATTCATGTGCACGCGCGCACACACACACACACACACACACACACACACACACACACACAGACCTGATAAACACATAAACATCTGAGAATCACTAAAAATTGGATCCTTTTGTTATTTTCCTTGTAGCATTGTTACTCGCTTGTCATACGAATTCCAGGGATCCTCTAAGACTATGTCTCAAGAAAGTTTGCACTTCTTTTACTAAACAACACGGAGTAGCGTCTTTATTTTAATTGAAACAGAATAAAAGAGTTCATTAATCAGAAAGATGAAACTTAGCTTTGTCTGTCTTTCAAAAAATGATTCTGAAAAAAGATCCCCCCACTACATGAATTCCATGAAAGATTTAGAGATACATGATTTCCTTAAGGATGGAAGGAATGCACTTCTGGGTAAAAAAATATATTGGTAATCTTTTATTAGCTCTTGCTCTAATGGAATCTTAGCAGAAAGCCATTGGAGAGAGTGTGAAGTTTTTAAGTCTTTGTGCTGTTCAGTTTCCCACATTCTCGTTCTGCCACAGTGGCGCTCTTCAACTGTTCATCCTGCCGCCCACACAGCGACTCACTCATGTGTAAAGGTTAAAGCTGCATAATTACAATAGAAGCACATAAAAGCTACACAGTCTGATGTGTTCAACACTTAATATCGGGGACAATAAAAGACAATATGTATAGAAAAAAGGAAGAGATTTTCTGTTATTTCATAGAATCTATTCTTGCAAAAAATTGAAGACTGTGGCCCTGCATGTGATAACAGCTGTGTCTTACCAAATAGGCTAAAAGCAAGTCTGTGCCAAGGAGAGAAAGGAAGCTTTCTTTCTCAGACATGCAGCTACCGCTTCTCTAAAGACAACTTGTGGTAACATCTGTGATCATTTTAACTCACTACCGTAAGGTGTAGAGGTCCTCGGAAACAAATGTTGACCCAAAGGATCAACTTTAGAATTTACTGTAGGAAATACACTCCTTTAGGCATGCATTAGTTGCAAAGTAATTCTAGATGAACAAATTTTTTCAGAGAAATAATTATATTAGAAGTGTAGAGTTGCAGAGTTGCATTGATTTGAACTTTAAAAAATGTATCTTTTGACAGCTCCTGAAAATTCACAAAGTCTTAGAAAAATTTCCTGCCACTGAATTCAGACTTGGTTCTAAAAAATACAGCTTGATAGAGAGTATAGGTGGCTAAGTAGATGACAAACACTTATAAAACAGAATTATTAATTTCTAAGGTTGCTTTTCTATATTAAAAATAGTTGTAAAATTAATGCCTACAGTGTAAACTGTGCATTGTAACTGGAAGATGGCATTGAGGAGATTGTTGGCACTTAAGGTTCTGTATTTATATGTTAGATTCTACTTGCTTTTAAATGTAAGTGGCTTTAAATAGTAAAGTTTTGGATAATTTCTACAATCATGATTCAAAAATCACCTTTGTAGTTCAAAGGACTAGCAGATACTTTTCTCTTGATAGGAATTGTTTTTGTTACTTTCTCATTGCTGGGGCAGAATACTCAACATCTACAGCTTTAGGAATGAAAGACTTATTTTAGCTCATAGTTTCAGAAGGTTAAAGTTTTATTCAGGGGTAGAAAACTAAAAAAATGATGGAGCTACACAGCAGGGCTGGTGCAAAGACAGAGTTCCTCACTGAGTGGCAGAACACAGCCAAGTCCAGGAGTAAGGACGAAACTGCCACATGCCCCTCCAGGTCAAGCACTAAGCAGCCACCCCTTTCATCTGGGCCCCACCTCCCAGCTGTACACAATGTCCACAGGTACATTAGGCTTTTGGAGGACACTTCAGTCCCAAACTACAATATTTTACCCCTGGCCTCCAAAAGACTCATGTCTCCTCCTAATGTGAAATACGTCTAGTCCTTCTCTAAGAGTTGCCAAAGTCTTAACAGTTACAGTGTCCTGCAAATAATAATAATAATAATATTTTCCAAAGTCTCCTTTGAGAATCAAGGCAAACTCAGTTGTGAGCTCTTGTGAAAACCAAAGAATTAAGGTTTTCCAACACACATTGGCGCAGGGTAAATATTCCTATTCCAAACTAGAAGAATAGAAGAATTAAAGGCAATTGGCCCAAAACAAGTTCTAAACCCAGCAGGGCAAGGGGTAAATTCTATCACTCCATGTCGTGCATCTGGGGTAAACTGTGACAGGATGTGAGCTCGAAATGGTGGCACCACCCTTACAGCATTGCTGCTGGCCACAACCTCCATCTTCCATCATTTGAGCTGGATCTACTCACAGCCTGCAATTTTTCTCAGCTTATGATCCATCCCCTTGGCCTCTCCAAACCTGAGGGGTCCCCATTAGGCTTAGCCTTCACTATCCAGGTCTCCAAGTTAGATGGCTGAACTTCAGGTCTCTCTTTCTTTGGCACTATAGGGTAACCTGGAGTACATTTCTCAAAATTCTTTTGGCTCTCCACCCTTGAGTTGGTAAAGGGTAGGATCTTCTTGACTCCCGACTATTCCTAAAGGCTTCTTTTTATAGTCCTATATCTAAGTATTTGGCTTCTTTTTAAAGCTAATCTAATTATTTCCCTTGTGATCCTCTGTCCTGCTACTGTAGGCACTTTGAATTTGATAACGTAGTGCAATTTTTATGTCATTTTCTCTACAATTTTTTCCTACTTTTCACTATACATTTGGCTAAAAGCTTCTAAGACTAACCACATAACATAGCCTATATATCAAGCTGCCTTGAGATTTTTCTCTACTAAATTAAGTAGTCCACTGCTCTTAATCTCTGTTTCAGGCAGTTTCTGGAGAATAGCAAAATGCTAACACATTTCTATCAGAGCATAATACACAAGAATTTTTAGAGCAGTTATGAATACACTTCTCCTTCCCATCTGAAACTTGAGTCTGGCCATTCCAATACACACTTTTTTTAGCTTTCTGGTCTCTGAGCTCCAATGAGCATTTCCATCAAGCTTGGGTTGGAACATTCTGAGGCTTCTCCAGCTGTCATCCCTAAACCTTTCCAAACTCCTTCCACAAACCAGTTCCAGAGGTGCCCTAAACCACACAATCAGGTGAAGTCACAGCAAGGCCTCCACTTCTGGTACAAATTTCTATTTTGTTTACTTTCAATGATGGGACAGAACACTCAGCATCCACAAATTTAGGGGAAAAAAGATTTACTTTAGCCATAGTTTCACAAAGTTACAGTCCATTTTGAGGTACGTGGCTAGAAAAGTGATGGAGCTTCATGGCAGGGCCAGAGACAGAGACAGAACTCTTCACAGCATGGCGGAACAAAGCCAGACCTGGGAGGAAGGGTGGAACCTGCACACACCCCTCCAGGTCAAGCCCCAGCGCATCCCTTCCAGCCAGACCCCATCTCTCAACAGTACACATTATCCATAGGTACATGCAGCTTTTGGGAAACACTCCAGACCCAAATCACAGCAGGATTTGAATAATTCTCGGCACTCTAGCATGCTGTTTACTGATTCCATATAACTAGTCCAAATTGAGAGATTTAAAGAAAAAGGTAAGGAATCCATACTCCCAAAATATTTGATATTGTGATTGCAGAAATCCTCATAACTTATTTAATATGAAACATCAATACCATGTCTACCACCCCATAAGACCTCAATGAAGGTATAATTTTCAGATGAAACTGATGCTCACTAAAAATTCAAGTTACGTCTAAAATACGTCTTTTCTCATTCACCCTTCAATGCCTTTGCCATGTTAGAACCTGAACTGGAAAATCGAAGAGCTTGTAGAATCCACAGCACCTGCGGGGAAAGTTCTCCTGACTCCTAGTCCAACGGCTTGTCAGCATCTCTGCTCATCATGTCCAACAGCTTTCCTGCATTAGCTATACATAAAGGCGTCTGTATCTGCGGGATTTCGCTTCCTTGCAGAAGTTACATGTCTCCTCTAAAGCTGGAGGTTTGGGGTTACCTGCAGACATGCTAGGCAGGGGCGTGCTTTGAGCATGCATACTCACTTTTAAGTTATTCACATGAGCATCAACTATGGGTTTAATTGAGGAAAGATACTGTTGATGGAGAAAATAGTAAAGCCTGTCATAGCAGACATATGTTCTTGTCAGTGTGCTAGGCATAGGGTCATCATAGCTCTGCTGTTACTCTTCTGTTAAAATGGACTCCAAGATGTGGAGAGGTTACGCATGTGCACAGCAGAATTCAGAGGTCTGAATGATTCAAAGCATCTGGTCATAACCATTACAAAATATCCACCCACAGGAGCAATCATAGAAATTACCCTCACCTCAAATGCAGCTGGGTCAATGGTGATTTCCTCAGAAATCCTCTTTCTGATGCTCTTGCTCAAAAAAGATTAGCAATGTTCTTATCTATCATTCATGGTTCCTTGAGAGCCAAGCACGATGGGGTGTTGTGGGTATTATTAGGTGAGAAAACAGGAAAGGGGAAACATGACTGAGACCATTTGGTGGTTTGTGGCTGAATTACACAAATTCCCATTCCATTTTCACATCCATGTATTATAAAATGTTCTTTGCAATTTCAATGTTACTTTTAATTGTAAATTCTCCCATTCTCAAAAAAGAAATATCTATACATTGACTTTTTTCCCAGGCTGGCCTGGTACTCACTGCAGTCCTTCTGTCTCGGCCTCCCACGTGGAGGGATTACAGGTGTGAACCACGGCAGTCAGCCATTGTCAAACCGTAGGCCTTATCTTCCTAGGCCATAGCTTTAACCACAGGACTCTGCTCCCAGCCCCACATACTCGCCTTTCTTAGGCAGGCTGGCAGGTACTTTGCCTCTGCCGAGAAAACGAACATTTAAAGGACACCAGATAATGTACATGTCAAGCCATGAGAAGGAAAGTAAGTTTTCAACTTGTATTTATAGGACTGAAAAACATTACAAAAACCTTGGGGTTTCCCAACTTGATCCAATTATAGTTCCAGATACTTGAAATTCTTCATTTCATTTCAGAAACCTTATCCGATTGGCTTCCCAGTCCATTTTTCGTCTTGGTATTAATACTTCAGTGGAAGGTCCTTCACAGAGAGGCCTTCCAGCTCTACTGAAGAGAGCTGGGCAGGGAGAGGAGCCTGGAGAGAAGCTGCACTAAGCCACCTTTCCTAATTAATAACATCTGCCTGAACTTCCAGCCGAGCAAAATCTGGGGTTCCTTTCGGCAAGAATCTTTGACATTCATTGACCTAAAATGGCATTTTATGATATTAACTTTGAGAGCTATACACGTGAAAAATTGCATCCTAAGAGGGTGAGGTTGGTGTGGCGTTAAGGTAGGAGTGACTGTAGTCACACGTGAACTTGCTTTACCGTCACACGCAGGCATGCTCCAGAGGAAACATTCAGTGAAATATTCAACCATGGGAAAAGTAAAAATAAAAATTAGGTTGGAACAGTTATTTGACCAATTCTGCGTGTAATTTGCTCTTCTACGCACCTTACTTAGATTCTCTCACTTAATAGCCATGATAATTCCAGAGGATCCGATATTTTTAGTCTTCATTTTTGCAGTCAGAAAATCAAGACTTGGCAAACTTCAAGTATTTTGTTTGAGATCATCTATCTCGTTAATTTCAATTAAGCCAGAATTCCACATCTGTGTGCTTCCAACATGAATACAGCCACTACTTTATCTTAAGTGTACATTTTCTATGGAATTAAAAACCAACCTTCATTTTAAATAATTCATCTGAATTCCATGGCAGAAAGAATTGCAGACTAGTAGCATGGGAACAAATCTTAACTCCAGGAAAAGACATCAAACTAAGAAATTCAAGTCCCCATGCAAGTTGAGAAGAAAGTTGTATGTGGAAAGAGAGGCTTGGTGAACAGAAGCGAACTTGGTCTTTCCCATCCTATCATCACTGACTGACTCTAAGATTGTTTTCCACTCATATTCCACACAGATTAAATATGCAATGTGTAAGAATGAGTAGGAAAAGCTATGACTTCCCCCCTCCCCCCCCGGAAGTAGATGTTACTGTGCACAGAGACACTATTCATTTTTATTGCAGTCTTCCTTTCTGAATTCTGAGATTGTATGAGATTTTTACAACTTGGTGTCAGAGTAACTAGAAATAGAAATTAAGAAAAAAAATCTTAACTTTTCAACTTAGTCTCTCTTTTTTCCGTGCGCTTCCTTCTGTGTTAGACATAGTTCTTATCTCCAGTATTTTCTGTCTCAGGGCATTTGATATCTGAAAAAAGGAAGTCCCAAAGAGATAGAGTAGAAAGAAAGGAAAAGTATGCTTTTCTGCTGTCTCCACTACTATAGACAGAGATAACGTATAGTGCTTTCACTTTCATTATAGCCACTGCCTCTTTAAGGCAAAAATAATGAATTTGACAGATCTCCTCACTCCACTACTTCTATGAGAGGTTGCTTAGCAACCACAGGACATAGGAGAGAGGGCGACGTCAGAGCAGGTTGTGGAAAGAGGAACTATCATTAATTCTGCAGATGTTAAATACGATCTATCCTGTCTTCCTTTCTTTGGTGTTACCCATCAGTCCTTTCAAATGGCAAGTCCAACTGCCACCTAGAACTCAGAATGGCCTATTCCTTCCTTTATCCTCCAAGCCGATGGCTGGCACAGCTGAAAGAAAAAAAGGATCCTTCATAGAGGAGAATGTTACAGTTAAAAATAACAATGGCCTATTTGAATTTCATGATTCTGATCTTTCTCACATAGTTCAGGCAAGAACTAAAAAGAACTAAAAAACAAAATACCTCAACAATTGCATTGGCTAATTTTGATATTGCACGTTTAATTTTGCAGTAGAATTTTGGAGCCATTCTGTTGCTCATAAGTTGGGCTGGATCTTATTAGAACTTGTTTTATGTGATTTTAGCTTATTTTTATGAGATCCTGATTCTCTTGGGAACTGGTTACTAAGGAGTTTTGCTGTTGTTATTTTATACATTAAATACTACATGTGCATAAATAATTCTTGCTGTCTTTTATGTTACAGATCTCTTTTGGTGGCTTAAAAAATTCTACTTGTTAGTTCTGGAAATAGTCAACTTTTTAAAACAATTCAATGATCATAACCACTGGAACATTAAATTTACTTCCTAAGACAAAGCATCCAATAAATTTAATATTCTACCATGTGTTTACCATGTAACAAGCTCAGAGATACTTGCTTTCATTAAGTATTTCATTTAATTATTATAGAAATTCTGTAGTTATTATCGATCATTTTTAGAAATATGAAGCCATGGTTTAGTGTCTTGCTGAAGATCACAATAACAAGTCACAGAAAGAGAGACTGAACCCAAATTTATCCACCCCAAGAAGCCACACTTTTTCTCATCAAACATTACATGCTCTACAACTGATTTTTCAAAAATAGCAGCAAAAAAGCAAAGGGAGGAAGGAAGAGGAAGAAGCAAGGTATAAAGGAAATTATGTAAGAAAAAGATAAAACATTGTCACCTATTATTGGGATCTTAAAAGAAGAAGGAGCCACAATATCATGTTCTTGCCTGGCAATTGTCAGAGTGAAAACATCAGTTCACTTCCACATAATGTAATCAGGAAACACAAAGGTCAAGTTAAACACCTAAGTTAAATATATTGCAATGAATGAGTTCATGTTTTCAAATCAGATAGACCCAAATTCAGATCCACTTTCTATCCACCCATCATTCTTCAAGTGAGCTGTCTCCTAACCTTTGGAAAAATACATTGCATAATCTTTAATTCAAAATAATAATCCTAGGTTGGTTGTAAAAATAGGGACTACATACTAAAATTATTTCATTTATTTCATGTACATAAAATGAACATGACAATTATTGGTAAATCTTAAAAATACATGTGGTTAAATAGAATCTATGAAAATAAGAACAAGTAATCTGTGTTGATAGCATAAAGAATCACATAGAACTATTCCTTACTGATTTCAGTATCCTCAATCACTTGCACTAATTTCATTTAAAAAAATGCTAACCTATTTTTCAAATTCAAAAATTCTTCTATCTATACACTTTTCAATGTCTTTTCTTAAGGACAGACTTCTGGCGTGCAACATGCTGAGACCTATGCTCAGTTCCGGTGCCAAGTGAACACGGTGTCTGCTGGGGGATTCAAAGGCGGAGAGAAGGCACAGGTGCCAGTAACTGCGACAGGCAAACAACTACACTGCTCACTAGAGTCAGTTTAGAGCGGAAGTGCTTCTTCCGGCTGCGACGCCAGGGAAACATGTTCCGGAACGAAAGCGAACGGAAACAAGGCTGCTCTGCAGGCATTTTTGCCCTTTTGTTCGGTCCCTGTGGCTGAGGTGGCCTTTTCCGCTAACGAGTTGCTCTCCCGGCCCTCAGCCCTTGTGGTGCCATGTTGCTCCACCTGGTGATCTTTGAGCACCCTGCAGGAGCTGGGCCGAAGACCAGACCCCTGGCCTTAAGGAATCTTATTATTGCATGGCTGTGTTTAGAGGTTCTATTTGCACGTCATCGTTTTAGATTCCATTGTCTAAACCCTGAACTCAGCTGTGCATGAAGCTAAGACTTCGTCTTTTGGCTTTTTCACGTTTTTAAGTTATTTGATTCTATATGTATTTTTCTACCACTTTTTTACTTTGTTTGCATTTAAGGGATGTGATACTCAGTTTGTATTTTTACTGGTAAAGATGTAAAAAGCCTTTCAGCAGACGGAGAGGGGCACAGAAGTAGTAAGAAACCCCTACACCAAGGTGTGGTCTGGGAAAGTGCCCAGGAAGTCGGGAGCCTGAGTCACCACCCAGCTGTCCTCCTGTTTATACCCACTGTTGTGATTCATGGCCATGGCCACTGGCATCACCGAGCAAAAGGACCTGCACTGCCTTATGCTTTGGATGCAGGGACATTTTCAGGCCTCTCTATGATGCTAGTGTCAGACTTTCACATGGTTTCTCTCCATTCCTCTGGAGCTATTGGACCCCATTGAAGAAAAGGATACATTCCTTGTCACTGCATAGAGAAGCCGACATAACCCTATCAAATGACCCAATGAAGTTAATTAGGTGTGAAAATCTGTTTTATATTCATATCTACTTGCTAAACCTGAAAAGACTGCTAGGGAGACTTAACTTGGTGTGGCTTATCACCTCCAAGCATCTCTCACTGATGGGGAGGAACAAGGAGTACTCTGGGAAACACTAGAATTCCCAGAAGCCCCTGTGCTTTACAGTTCCCCCAGCTTCAGCTCCCACAGGCAGCTATGGGATTAACCTCTTGCTGTGCAGTAAGATTATAGTGGTGATGGGGGAAGGGTGATGGGACTACAGTCAATTTTTAGTAACAACTCAGTCATCTGCGAATGGTTTGCATTTTCCCAATGTAGATTAAAATTCAAGTGTAGATCTTTACAAGCATTGCTATTACTCTTTTCCTTATGTGCTTTCTTTCCAGGAAAAAAAAAAAAAACTAGGGAAAGGGCCATGGTTAGTGTGGTCAGAAACGGCACATATGTACTGTCAGATATCCTTCTCATTTCTGCATCATGCTTGTCCCAGATCTCACATTTCCACCTCTAGCCCTTTGGCTCCCAGTCCTCTAACTCTGACTTTCACAAGAACCTCAAGAAGTTCCAGTCGGTTTGCTTCCATTACTGGGTCTGACACCTGCTCTGGACTGCCACTCTCATACTTACCTCTCTAATGCTTGTAAAATGTAACTTAGACAACCTGTCACCATAGCTTGTCATTCTCCAATGGCCTGTCACCTCGTGGGGAGCAGAGTCTGTGCCCATCAGCTTCCCTACGAGCAGACCTTGACATTCTGGATGTGCCTGTTTCCCGCCAATGTGTCCTTCTGTCCACTCCACATCACATAGATGGACTCCCTCATGGTGCCATGACTGTATTAAGCCTTTTCAAGTCACAGGAAGTGAGTCACTCGCCATTTCTCTGTCAGGAATGTTTATCACTTAGAAAGTTGCGTAGCCTTTCCCCCTCCAGGCCTATGTGGCTGCTCCTACACCAACTCCTTCAGAGTTCATCCATGTAATGACATATAAAATAAAATCGTCTCCACTCGTATCCCTTTACTGTGAGAGCAGACATTAACATTTTACTTCATCACATTACTTATTTCTTCCTCTACCTCCCAACTGGAACACAGCCTTTATGGTGGTAAATGCCTGGAATGACCACTGCTGTACACTAGTTTGAACAAAGACGGAGCAAAATCAAAATTTAGTGCATTTTCTTCAACCAGATGAACACTCTACACAGCATCTTACCTATTTCAATTTTGTGTGTAGTACAAAAAGACCAATTTGCTTTCCTGGAGTTAAAAGATGTTACCTGATCTTGGCACCAACTCTCTCTCTTGTAAACCAAATGCACAGAATAATACTTGGAGTGTGGCAGGCACTATGTAAGCAAGTATAACATGGACATTGAATTACATGTAAGTTTGACATGTGGTACTAACTTAAAACCTGCAACTTTAAAGAGAATACACTATAATTGTCATCATGTTGAATATACAGACTCTGAAATATATGTGAAGAACGTATTCAACTTCATTGAGACACACAGAGAATAACAGCATCAAGATTTGAACTCCTGGGACTTTATATTCTACAATTTTAATTATCTGGCTATAAACTCTCTCTCTCTCTCTCTCTCTCTCTCTCTCTCTCTCTCTCTCTCTCTCTCTCTGTCTCTCTGCCATTACTAAGTCATTTGGAATGGATGACACTATGAGGCAATGATTCTATAGTGAACCATATTTAGAGCAGTTTAATATACATGATGCTCTGTGTTCAATCTTCAGTTCAGGAACAACAGCAAAGAAAATTACAAAAAAGTCTTTAATCGAGGAGCTACTTTATCCTTCTTTGTATGTTTTAGCAATCCACTTAGGGAACTACATTTGTATAAGTTATTTGGAACTCCACACAACTACATACATAAGATATATACTATTTCATACATGATTAATTATTTAAAGTGAATTGAGAGATGGAATCTTAAAGCTAGACTAAATATTGACAGTTTATACATGTACTATTCCTGGTTAAGAGTAAAATCTTAAAATCCGAAACCAAGCAGAAGCACCTAATTGTAGCAGAAGAGTAAGAAATATGTCAGCATAGATGCAAAGAGTCTATGTATGTCAAATTTAGTCTCCTTTATTATTTTCCCCTGGAGTTCTTGTCTTTACTTTTGTTCTTTTGAATAAACATAGATGAGTGCAAATTTTCTCTTTTAAAGCAAGCATACCCAGAGTCAGAGTTTCTGAGAAAGGAAAACCCTGGGGTCCGCTCACACGTGTACATCAGCATCCTCGTACGGCCCTGCAACTCTGCAGAGCCTTCCATTCTTAGACCGATTTTCAATACATTGACTTTCCTGTGACAGCATGATGTCAAGCATTAATATTACATACATCTTTCAGAATCTATTTTGAGAACGAGTTATTCCCACAGAAAAATATTTGCAATAACAATTGCTCAATAAGCATTATGGCTCTGGCTCTTTTGTGCTGAAATAACCCAAAATGATGACATAAATTGAATTAGTCATTTAAAATAATGGCATGCCCACTGTGCTGTTTAGCCTCTCCTGTTTAGCGTAGGCTATTTTATCTGAAATCAGTTGCAATGACATTTATTGGACAATTCAAGGTCTGGTAGAGCTAAATTTAGCCCTTTCTCCTATTTAAATAGAAGGGATGAAAATGTTTCTTCTTGAGAACTACTTAAAACATTCCACTAGATTAACTTGCCTACAGTCTTCTGAGAGAAAATTTTGTATTTTATTTAGAAAATTGTGAGTCAGAGTTCTGGAGATTTAAACTAATCCTGACTTGAGATTTTCAGCTGTGACCCCAGCTGAAAATGTCTTACCTCCACAGTTGAAAGAGATATTCGGGATAAGAATTGAATCCATCAGCAAGAACTTCGTCGGTTGTCTGTAGCTCCCTTCTGGTTTTTAGAGGAAATGTCCCCCACCACACACTTCCTGAGCTCGCCTGCCTCACGTTAGTTTTCTTGTCCTGTTGACAACCTGAGTCCTTGGCACTTTTTCTCCTCTGTGCCCTCCTTCCCATCACTTTCTAAAATGTTAAATAGAAGGAAATGTACAAATAGTAAGCGGTCACAATTTCAACTGACTTGAATAAAGCTTACGATTCAGAAAGCAGAAAATCATCATCCTAGAAATGCAAGGTAACAAGGAAACAAATTTAAAAATTAAAACTCATCCAGAATGAGAAAACAGGAAATCTTAAATATTGTAGGACAATTGTGTGCATTCATGGATGTGTGTGTGTGTGTGTGTGTGTGTGTGTGTGTGTGTATGTGTGTGTGTGTGTGCATTCTATGTGTTTATATACAAAGGTACATATGTGCTCACACATAGACATGCCCTCACAGATGAGTGAATCTACGTGTGCAGTGATATTTAGGTGAGCGATGCCCTTAAACTCTTGAGGTCTTCTTTAAATGATGCCACCATAACTATTCAGTTGAGTCGATTTAGTGAGGAAATCGGTTGCAGCAGACATTCAGCATCATGCTGACAGAATGACGGGCTGATTAAGTAAATGTTCCCACTCGGGGCTGTTTGGGCATTATGTAGGCTTGGTCCCATAGCAACAGCTAAAAGTATAGCCTTACTGGTATTTACTAAGTAGCTATTTTAGTGTTAATCCCCTGAAATTCTGTACATTATCACAATAGTTTCTAACTATTTTCCATTGAAATGTTTTTCTCCATTATTGTTTTCAATGACTTCCCTAGGATAAAATGTATGAAATGTTAAGTAACAACCTAAAAATTCATGGATTCCCTTGATGGATGTTTGTATATCGGCTCTTACTTTTATCTGTCAGACTATGACTTCTACTTACCAGATCATATATTGAAATAATTATTCTCATCCCTTGAGAAATATTTTCACCTCACATTTGTGCTTTTGCCAACTGAAATCTATTTTTGTGTCCCATCATCTCCCTAAGACTGCTCTCCCAGAGCTTAGCAATCTTTGTCAGCCTTTATCCTGTTTTTAGACTACATAACTTGGTTCTTGAGAGAATCTCTTATTTTTTTTTCTTCCTTTTTTCTTGTTTGAACCTTGGCCTTCACGGAGCTACTCTCTTCCACATCTATTTCCAGCTCTTTGCTGTCTTTCTCATCATTTCTTTACCTCAAGCTGTTGCTTGAATGTCAACCAAAGGAACAATATTTCATGGTATCAATTATATGTGGAATCTATTAAAAAATAACCAGAATATAAAATGGTGTTTCCAAGGGCTGGGCTGGCTAAATGGGAGGATGTTGGTCAAACGACACAAACTTTCAATTAGAAGATGAATACGTGTTAAGGATATAACATATGATCAAGGAAGGTATAGTCAATCATCACGTACATTGAAAATTGATAAAATGCAGATCATAACTGTTTTCATCACGGAGGGAAAAGTAAATAAAAATTAATGGGTATGTTGTGACTTAATAGTAGAAATCATCACACAACATATATTTATATCAGAACATTATATTGTGTACTTTTAATATATACAACTTTGATCCATCATAGTTCAATTGGGCTGAAAAAATGAGAGAATGTCAAGAAAAATTCTTATTCATTGATTTCTTTTCTCCTCACACAATGTATTTGTGTTGATTAATTTGGACATAAACTCTATGTGGTTATCCTGAGATATACAAACGTTGAGTACAAATCACTTCCTAAACTACAGTGAGATTTTGAACTATGAATCACCACTTGGATATATGACATGTACTTTGCATTCAACATTCTCCACGACAATTATTTACCTTTTCTCCTAGATTCAAACCTCAAACTTCAAAAAAACACATGAATCTTGATGTTCATAGTTATTATTTTAATTATATTTTAAAAATTAACATGCTAAATTATTTCTCTATTCTAAAGGCTTTACATATAATGTTATTTTTCCTTGGAATTACTCTCTAAAGAATTACTACTATTACTATTTTTTGTAAAATCAGAAAGCTAAATAATTTTCTAACATCATATAACATGATAGCAACATACTTTTATTTTGAACTCAATCTGATTGATTGTATTAAAGTCAATAACATACCACAGAACGCAAAGGTCAAATAGAGGGAAAAATTTGCACATTTTAAGCAAAATTTTGACAAAAAAAATATACTGTTCATGGTACTTGGTGGTTTGTGCACATGCATTCAAACTGTATTTTTTGAAACCCAGGTTGGTATCTAAACAATGAGCATTTAGTTTGAAGTGCTATGTCCTGATAATTTCTTTGTTTTATTTTTCAACCATCCCATGAGTATATTAGCCAATAGATGGATTAAACCTATTATTGTCCAACTGCTGTGAAAGATTGTTTTCCCTTAACTTAAAACAGCTCTTAGCAGGCTGATTACTCCTGAGAAGCCTCTACAGACACAGGAGTTCAGTATGAATTCTTCTAAAAGTCTGTGTTGACCTGCCCTGGAGATGAACCTAGTTGGAGAGAAAAGAATTAAATATCCAAGGAGACAATGTGTATTGTGTGACTAAAAACAACAATGAAGCCAGAGCCCACGTCGGAAGCTCAGCTCTTCCACGTCTGGATCACTCTCGGGTAGAACAGGAACCAACGGCTCGCTTACTTCAGAGGACAGAAAGGTGCATGCCAGCAGCAGCTAGCTCCTCTTAGGCACCCATTCCTCAGAGCCTATCCCCGAAGCAGCTGGCAATTTTATGGCAAGAGAATATGTCCTAGACATCTGCAGATCATAAATCAGGTAATAAAGGATCTGAATTTTTATTTCGCATTACTTCATTGTAGACTGAGTTTCCCACACGCCAAACTTCTTTGTGAACTTCCTTTCATTTGAATCTTACAAAAGCCAAAGACTTGCAGTTTGGCAAGGGCTGCTACTCCATTCAAAGAGACCAGAAATGATTTTGGCTTCACCATTAATTATTAGCTAATCATCTTTTATTTTTCTAAATCAGTCTTCCTACTCCTCTGTTCTTTTTTATTCTAGCACTCTGAATCCAGGGATTTCAAGTTGTTGACATAATGGCTGTGCTTTTATCCATACCTCTGATGGTACCCACCGAGAAAGTAAAGGCAAAGCTTAATAGTGTTTAGACTTCTTTGACTTTCTCCTAAACTTTGAGTTATTGTTCAAAGACAAAATGTCAAGAAGCTAAGCTTTCCATTCCTTCTCCCTCCAAACAAATAAAATCAAGTTAAGGCATTGAGCATTTGCTTCTCAGCTATACCTAATACTAGCAGCACATTTTTTGGACAAATCTTCAGACATTAAACAATCATATCTGTAGCCAAAATAAAATGCTTTGTCATATCTGTTTATAGTGCTAAACAAAAAGAAAACACCAATGTTGATAGGTGGCGTAACTGAGTTCCAGTGTATCTTCTGCAAATATGCAAACTTATGAATAATAATAGTAGCATAAATGTAACCTTTTATTTTTTTAATTTACCAAATTAACAAAGCCACAATTGTCAGGGCCACCTCTTGCAGGTACTTAATTTTAAAAATAGTTACTGCACTATAAGGTAATGTCCATGCTATTGAACATTTAAGTTATTTTCAAGCTCAGTTCATTTGTTGTTGCAAACTATCCTGAAATATAACTTTTCCTGCCTATAGCATATGTGCTTTTGCTGATATAGATTAACCACTAAAGTAATTCCCAGAAGTAGAATTCATGAGCTAGCAGCTATGACCATCTTTATCGTTTTCTGTATATTCTATTAAATTGCCTCAAAATCCACTAATTGTCACTTAGGAAACATTCTTAGTCCTCAGCAAAATCAAAAGTCACCTATAGTCGTTGGTACCTCTTTGAAAAGGGGAAGACATTAGGGGGCTGCTTTGGAAGTTCCAAGCAGAAGGATGTTATGGTGAACACTAGTTCCAAATGGAGACAAATTAGTTACATTATTTAAAATGTAATGTGACTATCTATCATCATGATAGTTATTATGGAAAATCAGAAGAAGAGAGCTTTGCTCTAATTCATGATAGACTAGGCATCCCCTTGAGTCCCTACAAAAGCCTGTGCTGAGACAAAGACTTAGTGACAATTTACCGAAGAGCTAATCCAAGAAAATACAGGTAAAGAAGTAGTTAAATAAGACAGAAAGGAGGACACCAGTGAAAAACATTACTGAGTGGGTTACTGGTCCTCTGGGAACTGGAATCCAGACCTTTCTGGAAATCTTCAGTTTTCTAGTGAAACTCACTACATAATTACCTCTTGTAGAAATTAGCAAAGGTGGGTATTTCTTAGCCAAATTTAATAAGGTCACCTTGTGTATTTGAAGTTTCATTGTTTTTAGGCTGCCTTCCTTCCAGACTCTAGAAAAAAATTCATCAGACAGACAAACAAAAATTCAAGCCCATGACAGAGCGAGACCCTCTCTCAAAAAAAATTAAATCTCATGTAATGAGAAGCTACCAGAGTAATGACAGTGAGCTCAGAACTGATCAAGGGATGTGTAGTACCTACTACATCTGAAAGTAAGGGCCTCCTGCTAATAATGTTTAACCCATAGAAAGAAGGAATGTAAGAACCTAGCACCTAGAATTTCCCAAGACTAAGCCCAGCTCTGGTTATTGGACTGTGATTGAAGTCATACAAGCAATTACGAGATGAATGTGGTGTGATTTCAAATACAGCAATTGAGCCAAAAACAAAAATAAGAGATTCCTATCAATTTTTTAAATTAAGTAAAAAATATTGTAAAAGTAGAATTTAAAATTTTGATCTTAACATTTGGCAAAGTAGCTCCTCACACACTTTAACCCGTTTTAATAATAGTGCAGGAACTGTGACTAAATAATCACTTCAGGTTTAAGACATTATAAAGACATAAATCATTGTTCTGAGAACCAATTTTTTTGGTCCATGAAAGATAGAAAAAGTATACAGAGGTCTGTGTTGTGTATGAACTGAGTCCAGTATTGCTATATGGAAAGATTTGTTAAATTCCTGAACAATTCTTCCTCTATTGATTTTGGTAAGCATTTTATATCACAACTTTATTCACACATAATCTACAGAATCTACATGCCACAAAATTTACCAGCTTGAACTTTTCACTTATGATGTTTTAGAATATTTTCTGAAATGAGCAAGTATCACCCTTATCTAACTCTGAGCATTTTCATTCTTCCTAAAATAATTCTCAAAAGTGATCCTTGTCACTCTGGCCTTCCTCAGCTACCAACCTACATCAGGTCGCCATGGATTGGCCTATTTTAGCTATTCTATATATGTAGAAGAATCCTGCAGTGTGCAATCCGCTCTACATGACTTCTCTCTCCTAAAAATATTATAAACGAGACAGACCACTGGTTAACCTTTGTAATAGGCAAAATATGCAGACATAATTGCATAGGAGGATATGCAAGAAGCCATATATGTGATGTTCTATTTCTTTGAAATATTTATTTGGCTGAGTTAATACATACAAATATTTGGAATTTGGATTGCTTTCTGAGCAGGAATCCGAAGTTCAACTAGAAAGGTTAGTAGAAATCACTTAAAATAAGTAGAATAGTTTTTGGCTAAAAACTGATTTTAACTAAAATCCTCAACATAATAAAGAAAAACAACACTAATAAAAAAGATAACTCCGTCAGAAGAGAAATTGGTCATAAAATAATTAGAGAAAAACCATAATCACAAATAAAAGTGTTGGCTGTGCCTCTCTGAGTTCTACTGGGGCATGGAGAATTGGGTCAGCGAAGTCTGAGTGCCATATTGCCGTCTGAAAGACTATTCCTGCTGTGGAGATGGACATATCAGGCTGCGTTTGTCTCACATCACTAAGCCTAAAATCATCTAATTCTCTTTTCTTACTCTAATTCCATACTAATCAACCAACCTTCTGATTATAATTTGGTTTCCCGCATTGGTCTGCCACAGGGTGAAAATGTGCTGGTCATGCTGATGGACGCATTCCAGTCCACAGGGTGACTCTATTCCTGTTGTAAATTAATGAATTAGCATCCCGATCTGCATCATTCTCTTGAGATGATGGAAAGCTTGCCTTCAGATGACGCAACCTGTTTTGTCTCGCCAGAGGACTCATATCTTGTCCACTACTACCTCATTGTCAAGGTTAGACCTTTGATACTGCTTCTCAAGGCATCGCCATGGAGTTCCACTCCCCACACCTCAGTAGCACCCTTCCCTGAGCCCTTTCTGTCCAAACATCTGTTGATCTTGACTACCAGGAAAAAAACTCTCATAGGCAAAACTTTTTTCTGTGAAATCAGCTATCATGTTCTCCACCTCATACCTTTTTCAATATTTTTTTACTGATGACTCAGGATAAAAAGGAAGAGATTTTCTGTTTATTCTTGTTTGGTTTCCTTTCTGAACACAATTTATGAAATTAGTTGGCAACCTGAAACAAAACCAGCTCCCAAATCTCTCAAAAAAAAAAAAAAATACATAAAAGGGACCTGTGCATCTTAGCTTTGAAGAATGCTTAAGATCAGAGAGGCTGGTGTCTCATTGCTCAGAATCAATTCTGTATTCAGCATGTGTGGCATGCACCAAGACATGTAGATTTCTATGTTCCAGTGTCCACTTTTGTAATCAAGGCATTGATATCAGCTACTTACCAGATTCTTTATAATAAGAATTCAATAAAAACTTTAAGTTCTATGGTTATATAGTAAGTTATTTCAAATTTTTTGACTTATTGTACTTACATCATGGATTAGACTAGTAGATTAAAAGTTAAGGCACTAAGACTTTACCTACCAATTTTAGAGGCCTTGAGTATCGATCTAAAACCCTAACATTTTGGATAACTGATATAGAAAAGAAATTCTTTTGAGCCTCTGTTAAATACACATTAAAAGTCTTTTTGGTTCATTCTCTAGGGTGTCATTGGATGTGAGGACATCGTATGTGGCCAGAGGACACATCACTGTGGAATATACTCTCAGATTTGTTGAAGGCATCTTCCTAAATTGGTCTTAATCCAGAAACCCTCATCTAGTCTCTCTCTAATTTGAGAACCAGAGGACCAAATAATGGCTGAATTTTCTGATTTCTACAATTTCTTAATGAGTCTTGAATTTGGACTTTTTGAATCTTGTCTGTTCACGAGCAATATATCTGTTGCTCCTTCTGTTCCTGGTGACCAGTACCAGAACCAATAGAAATCCTGCCTTTACCAGCTGAGTCCCTCAGAGATTCAGAAACCTGCTATTCCTCTGAATTGTAATGTAGGTTCCCGCAACGTTGGTACACAATGGTCTAACATTTTTGAGCAGTTTGTGTAAGCATTTTGATGTCCTAAATGCTGGAAAAGAGTGAGTTTTTTTTTTTTCTAATCTCAATCTGTGGATGTTATTGCCACTTACCGCATGCTGACTGTTAGAAGTGGGCATGTTTCAGAAGTAATTCCCACTGCATTATCCAGATGTGTCGGTCTCACTACTTGTCAACAATTGCCCCGTAGGTCTTAAGTGCAACAGATAGACTACTTGGGCATCTTCCAGGTGAGAGTGAAATGACCCAAAATAGGACATTTCTGTCTTTCTATATTCCCACGCCCTGCTCCTAGTCTGTCAGCAGAGTTGCTCCAGGTGTAGCCTTAAGTGTTAAAATTGGAAGATTGTCAGTTTCACTTCATGTTTGCCAGTCCAGTGTGATGTAAAGTATTTTTAAATTTATAGCCATGATTCTTTGGATAATATGCTCTTCTGTCTCAATTGAGGGAAATGATTGCATTTGAACCTTACATAGGTAATTGTGTTTTCATGTTAACATAACTCAGACTTGGGTGCCTACATTTGAGATTTGTAATATTATGTTTTGTGTAGCAACTGTTTATCTCCTTAGGGATTTTTAATGTACAGGGAGGACTGAAAACCTCACTTCATAAATATGTACAGTTAACACTTGTATCCATTGCTTCTGCCTCCACAGATTCAGTCAATGCTAAAACGAATGCATTTTGAGGGGAAAGTGACCTTCTACGCTAAACACAAATAGATGATTTTCTCCCCGTTATTTAGTTTAGAAATTAGATTTAAATGAGGCCTGCTCTGTCAATACATCAGAGGTTCAGTGCACAAGCTTTGCACACGAATTCTTCTGCAAAAGCCATACGAAGAGGGTGTTTTTAAGTAAAGGTATGTCCATAAAGACTAGGAACATCAATTTTCCACTAGCTTAATGGTTGACTTGTGATAAACACTCAATAAATATTAGTGAAGTAAACAATCTTTCCAAGATATTAGTGGTGGTGTTTGGTTCCTCTTGTGATGTATGTTTTGGATAGTAAACAATACAGTATAGCATCTATTTACAGGGAATTTACCTTGCTATGAAAATCTAGAGATGATTTAAAGTATATATGAGGAAGTGAGTAGGTTTTGTAGAAATTCTACATCACTTTCTAAAAGGGACTTGAGTATCCTTCCATTTAGGCATCCGAAGAATGTTTTAGGATGATTTCCTCATGGATCTTGGTGAATAACTGAATGGAAGATGCCTATAAATATTTTAAGCAAAGTATTTATTCCTAATACTCAGTTTACAGAAAAGCAATATAACTTTTCTCTATTACGCCCAGCTCTTACGTTTAATGAACTTGAATAATTCTCTAAACAGAAAGAAATGAGAATTTATTTTTGGAAGAGTATTAGATTGGGAGTAAGGACAAGATAAGCCAGAGGTATTATCTTTTCATCATGAGCATCTGTGTAGCTAACACTCTCCAGACTCCTGCCAAGTTATTTTCAAATGCTTGGTCATTCTTGATGTCTTTCCAGTGTAAATGGAAATGATCTCGGAATAAAATATTTTAGTAACTCAATTTCTACATAAGAGCAGTTTTTTGTTGTTTTATTCTTTAATTAGTGGCCTCTACAAACCATGCTTGAGTGTACTTATGGTTCTCAAATTTTGTTCGAGTAGCAACCCAAATGTCCACCGTTTTGTCAAACTTTGCTCTTCCCCGTCTTAGTTATTTTTGTTGTTGCTGTGACAAAATACCTGACAAGAACAAATTAAGGGAGGAAAAATTCATTTTAGATCACAGTTTCGGAAGGTCACAGTCCACTCACGGGGAGCCACTGACAGTGGTAGCACATTGCAGAGGTGGAGGTGGAGGTGGAAGAGAAGGCTGCTACTCACAGCATCACAAACAGGAAGCCCGGTCAAGTCAAGTCAGAGGTAAGACAGTAGCATCTGTCCCTCCAGGTCCCTTCCCAGTGATCTTCAGCTTCTGGGTCCAGCCTCAGTGTTCTACTCCTTCCGATTTAAGCCCCCACCACACACCTATAATCCAAACCACATGCCTGCAATCTATAATCTGCCACACGCGTGTCTTCCACTACACGCCCATCATCCACCACACACCCATAATTAACCTGTAAGGACCAGGCCTTCACCTCCTAACAGCACAGGGTTCCACAGATAATCCAAAACATCCAAATGTATGCAGCTTTTGAGGGTCATTTCAAATTCAAACCACAATACTCTCCAAAACATATATCACAAGAACAAAACACCACCACCACTAATATCTTGGAGCGATTGTTTACTTCACTAATATTTATTGAGTGCTTATCACAAGCCAACCATTAAGCTAGTGGAAAATTGATGCCCCCGGTCTTTATGGACATACGTTTACTTGAAAAAACCCTCTTCGTGTGGCTTTTGCAGAAGAATTCGTGTGCAAAGCTTGTGTACTAAAGCCCTGTCTGGTGTATTGACAGAGCAAACCTCATTTAAATCCAATTCCTGAACTATTTCAACATCCAAGCATTCCAGGGACTTCTGTCTCGCTTGATTCTCGTATAAATAATTTGCATGCTACTTCAGTTTTGTGTTTGGGAGTAAACTGAGCTCTATTTACTAAAATGATTAATATCTACTTCTACTCAGTGATATATATAAAAAATTTTATTTTTTGCAAATAACTTGTTTGCTTAAAAAATTAGGTATATTAAAAGGGGTGAGAGAATCTGCTCTTTATTATTTATATTCATGAATCTTTGAAGCAGAAGAGCCCTAAGAACTCTCCAGTTCACCCCCTTTTTCTCTGTCTTCTTCTCCTAAAGGGAACGCCGACATGCAAGAATTGCTTTGTATCCTCAGACAGAAGGTCCCCGAGGAAGCGAAGATAATGATTTTCTTCTCATGTTACTCAACTCCTCGTTTTAGCTAAAAAGGAACAAAATGCTACAGTGGTCTAAATATAATAAAACGACGTTCTTCCCTGGATCTAATTCACTGAGAAAGGGAAATGAAATGATCCATACATTTAGTGTGTTGAAATGACTCATGCTTATACTGCTACGCATTTGGGAATTTTCCATATGTCTGTGTCAGCTTTGTGGACTGACTAAAACGGTGCCTTTTTTCTTCAAAAATGAATTCTGCAACAAAACTTGTAACGTCCTTTTGAGTTTTTTCTTAACATACAAGAATAGATATTTAGCCCTTATATAAAGTACAATATTAATACATTCTTCTTGAAGTCTGAATGGTCCATTCTCCAACTGACTTGTTATCCTAAGTAAGTCCTTTATACCTCTAGGGCCTCAGCGCCTTTGTTGGTACAAGGAGTTGAATGAAGGACCAATCATTTCTAAGATGCTTCCCACCTTGGTGAGCCCAGAGTTGGTACTCAGACAGTAAGACCCTTCTCTTTGGTTTTGCCAGTGTTTCAGGACTCGTAATCTCAGGGACTTACATTGATCTCCCTCTATGTCAAACATCAGTATGGTTTTTTGAGTGGCTTGGTAGAGTCAACTCTGTGGATCAAGGATTTTCATTTTTTCCTTGCCCTCAAATATATTGTTTCCAAATTGTTCTTAAAATAAAAATTGAAGCTTCTTTTGCTGATATTTCAAAAAATATTTTTGTTTTGGGTGTTACCTCCTTATCCAGTGCTGCAGACTTACAACCTGAGTACCTCTCTAGACCCCGTACTTTTGTTATGCTTTTTAAAAAGTGACTTAATTGCCAAAAATAAGAAAATAAGAAAATTAGTACAAGCATAAGGACTTGGGGACATCTCTTGAAGAACACCAGGAGACCTGGCAGAAAGGGTGGGCTCACACTCCCACAGGCCCACTAGCATCTAATGGTGAGTTCACCTGGCCCGTGACTTCCCCGCCACCATGGTCCTTATCGATGCCAGTTGCCCAAGCACGTTGCTGGCTGGACTCTGCAGGCATTTGAGTTTTGGACCTCCATAGGAAGGGTCATAAAACAATCACTGAATTAAGGACAGGAGTCACTTCAAACTGCCCCATCACAAGTTCCTATTCCAAGTGTCTTTTTTCCCTTTAATTATCACTAATCAAAGATCAGTAGAATAAAGCAATCCTTATCAATGTATTTCTTGTACAGAATGTTCGCCTGTTCCTGGGGGCCACTGAGAAGACAGAGAGGGACAAGAATCAGGAGGATTTTAAAAAAAAAGCTTAAAGCTGCTGCTTAATAACAGGCTCTTTTTATGAATACAGGAATTCATGGAAGTGCCAACGGTTGGAATTTCAGCTTTGTGTTATTAAATCGTCTTCTTACTCTCTTTTATTTGACAGCTGAAAGCTCACACAAATAATTATTTCCTGTTAGATATTGAGTAAAAAACCCTGCAAGATATTATCGAAGCCGTTCGGGGGGCGGGCTGACTGCAACTGCAGATGGGTGAGTAATGAAGGGTTTCCTGAATAAGTAGCAATATGTTTTTATTTTTATACTGTATGTCAGTTATCAGTAACATTCGTCAAAACATAGCTCCATTCTTGTCTGTCTGTGTACAATTTAGAGAGGATCTAGACCTGCGTCCACCCTAATATTCATGCTGGAAGCTTTCCGTTGCATGATCCCCTGACTCTTTAGTAGGCAGTGAATGAAGACTGAGGCAGTCCACATTAAAAAGAACAGAGCAGCTACCAAAAAAAAAAAAAAAAAAAAAAAAAAACACTTGGGGAAAAGGATTTATTTTATTCTGGAGGCATTCAGAATCAGAAAAACATGGGAATTGAGAGATGAGAGATTCAGATTTAATGCATTAAACAATTTTAAGCTGTATCAAGTCTCTGCAGCTAGCCTGACTTTTCCCAGGAGCTGGCGATTTCCCATCACTGATGTGTTTGATTCGTTCGTGAGTGAGTAGATGCTGAAACACCTGACAGAGTTGGCCGTAGCTCCAGTCACTGCTAGATTACACATAGTTGCAGGAAGAAATTTCACACCTCAAGCTTAAAACGAGACTTCCTGATATGTATCAAAATTTAATAGTGGTTTATACTTGTTCCTGGGGTTATGAACTATCTTTAATTTTTTTTAGTCTTTTAAACATTTGAAAATAAGTACACAGAGTTCTTTAAACAACAGCAATGAATCTCAAAGGGAAAAAATCACGGTTTCCTTCATGTTGCCTTAAGAAGCCAACAATCTTACTTGAGTTTTGAATACTAAAAATAAAAATCCGACCCTTACAATAGCTACACGGTGCATGAGGAGAGATGGGAAACTAAATGCAGCTCCTCAACTGAATTCGAATTTCCACATTCTCCACTAAGCCAGCATTTCTAGCTATTGCAAGAAAACAGGATCTCTCCTTCCAGAAGTTCATGCGACGCATTCTGCCGCTATCGTCTGTGAACTACTTACAATCTGGAATTCATTGTCATCCATTCCTACTTGTTTATTCTTCCTATCTAACTGGATTGAAAACCTTGAAGACATAAGATGACTCATGGTGGCAATTAGCAGAGTACGTAGCGTACCTGTCAGTACGTAATTTACGTGTCTCCAAATGCTTTCCAAACAATGATAACCAACTTTCTAACAGGCTTGTTTTTATCCTTCTCTGTGATGTTGCAGATTTCATTAAATTACAAGCAGCGCTACAGTGTCTAAATGATGAATACATCAAAATACATGAGTACATTCTTATATAGATGTAATTTTTTTCTGAGCACAAGATACTTGACAAGCCACTTTTCAACGATATGTATCCGTGTGTGTGTGTGTGTGTGTGTGTGTGTGTGTGTCCACCCAGAATACATAGGTACATAATGAAATAAGTCTGTGATCAGAAAGTGATTTACATTGGCTTTTAGAATGGTGTGTATTTCTTTCTAATATGTATTTTTGTCTGCTGTTCAGCTGAATTACTCATTTTTCAACATAATGTCCTTTAGCCTTTGCTATTTTTATTTTGATTTTAATTCTCCCCGAACACAAACTAATGAGAAAAGAGGATACAACACAAACTTCATAGTAAAAATAGTAACTCATGGGGAAAAAAAGACAGACCTTGGTGTAAATGTGGGGAAAAATGCTACCATGGAAAATGTACATTAGTAAGTATTGAAATTTACAGCATTACAAATGTAAGAGGATGTTTATGAATTTATGCTAAAGGGCACAGTTATAGTCAGAGTGCTTAAAAATACCAACAATTCAGTGTCTATTAAAACATATTTTCCAAACAAACCTTATTTTAAATGAGTAGGTTTTATGCTAAGCCAGAATAATGCTAAAACTGGTCATTCTCCCATTCTTACAACCATATTCACCTCTAGAGAAAAATCTGTTAAGTGAATTGAAACCATACAACATTTTAAGAAACTGTGCAGCAAACTCCCGTGCAGTTTGATGTGGGCAATTTTAATTCTCTCCCCAGTGGCCATTAGATTCTAATTGACCAGTGTAGGGTGAAAAGCTCACTTCTCATGCCTCACAGCTAAACTGATTCTGCTGTGAAATTTCCTGATCCCCGAAGGATCAGCCCGAGGCTAGACGTCATCTGAATCTCTGTATGAGCTGGTCTTACCTTCTCATTCATTTTCCCCCTCACTCACAGATTTCTCCGTGGAGCAATCCTTTGAAAAATCACTTGCACACAAAACCTTAGCTTAGGCTGTTCTTGTAAGAAACATATGCCTTGATAATACTATTTGAGAACACTGTTCATAATACATAAAAAAGTCTTGAATAGCCCCAATGGAAAGGTAGCTGAAGTTTTTAATTCACAATAGTGTTTTTCAACCAGAAAAAAGTTTTGCCCAACTAGAGGCAGTTTAGTTTGTGATAAATGAGGGGATGGAAGCCGCTGCTACTACCATCTGAGGTGTCGCAGTGGCTAAGCTTAACTGCCAGCCTGATTGGTTTGAGAGCCGTCACACGACTAGGAAAGCACACTTCTGGGTGTTCCTGGGTGGATCTTGGAGCTATGACCTTGAGGCCTACAGTTGCTCCCCGCCCCCTTTCTTTTACACATTGTTTCCCTGCTCTGTTTCCAGCTATCTTGAACCTAAGCAGCTTCATTTGCCACAGCCTTCCATCATAATGCCTCTGATTTGCAGCCAGCCTACCTTGGACTGACTCTTCTGAAGCTGTGAGCCAAATGAATCGCTGCCCTTTCATGTTGCAGGCCCTGAGTATCTGGTCCTAGCAATGGGAAGGTGAATAATATAATGTTCTTCCATGAGCTTCATTCATATCCCTCTACAACAAAGAATTTCAAGTCCCACCATGGAGGTACCACCACTACCTTCAAATAATGCTGTGGGGCCAGTTCAATTTTTGTATTCAGTGTGTATGAAAGTATCTGCACAGCCTTTTACTCACATTACACTGGTCCTACTTTAAATCAAAAAATAAAAAGAGTATGTTACTATGCTCATTTTTGTTGCCTTCGCAAAATAGATTTTTACTAAAGCCTTAAAATTTCAAATTCTAATGAATCAACCCATACGTAAGTTAGTACATGTTCAGAAAACAGTTGTAGAGAATACTGGATACACCAAGCTGAATTTCATTTCACTTCTTCTCACTATGTGCTTTTTATACCTGGCAACATCCTTAAGAGAGAAAAAGAATTAGCTATATCTAGCCTGATTTAAATCATGTACCTGCAGGACTATTATTTTAGGTGGATTTTCATTTGGTTTATAGTAATTTTTTTCTACATTCTTGGAACAATAAAGTTAGAATATATTGGTATGAATATATTATGTCTGTGTGATTATATTACAATATATAAGAATATAACCTCTCATATATGTGTATTTATCAGTTTCTGTTATTATGGTTATTGATATCAATATTCTGAAGGCTGGTAAATTGTTCCTCTGTTTGTGACACAAAGAAGTAGAAATAAGTTTAAACTTCTTTTCCGTGGCCTCAGAATTGGAGCACACTTTATGCGGATCTTTGGTAATTGAGAATGTACTATTTCTCAAATAGCATCAGGGATATAGGTTGTGCTACCTCAGATTGCGTCTATGAAAATGTCCATACTCATCACATTTATCGCTCAGATCAGCCTATCTATACAAGTAGTTTGAAAAATGGCTGACCCACTTTAGTGTGAGCTTTGGAATCCACTCGCTCCTCTAGCACAGTGGATTTTCTGAGGGTATCCAAATGCCTCTGATGACTTTCTGATGATTCTCTGTGGTGCTACCAGAATCCGGGAGAAAGTCAATTTGGTGGACATGGAGCACTGCAGTGGCTGCTCAGAGAAATTTGATCTGTGAAAATTTAGGTCCTCACAAATGTTTAAAAATGGAGAGATTATACAATATAATTCTTCATTTTGTGGATTTCATGATAGAGTTTCATTAAATTGCATTACATAAAGTACATTTACAATATAACTTAATTTTGAAAATTAGACAGAATATTCCAGGAAATGGTTTTGCAGCACTAAAATTATGAATCATAGGCAGTATTAGGATAGACCTTGTTGTTCCTCCATCCTAAATTCTAACATTTTAGCTCTAAGAAATAGTAGAAAAGTTATTAGTACCCAAAAGCTCAGACACAGTCAGCCTCATGGAAATCTGCTGTGAAAGCTTCTGTTTTATAAAGAAATGAGGCTTTGCCTGTACCAAGGAATACTTTCCTTCATAAAGACCTTGCCTTTCTTTGGAGACGATGCACAGACACTGTTGACTTACAGATCTCAAAAGAGTCTCTCAGGAGTCCTGAGTCTATTGTTGCCCTCACTACCAAAATTATCAGCCTTTCTGGGGAGATAATCAATCTACCTGATGGTTCAATAAATGCTTGTTTAATTGCACTGAACTGGGTTTACTCACCCATCCATCCAACTGAGATAGACTCCAGGGAGCCTGTGGTAAAAACATGCAAAGGTGTAAGTGGACCAGATACTCTCTTGATGGCCCTTTGTGGCACAGTTCTAACACAAAGACTGGAAATGGCTTTAGCACTTCAAAGCATTTCTCTCATCTGCTCTCTGAAGCTTGAAATTCTTTAAATAGTAATGGCGTTTCTTGGAAGCAATGAGTTCTTTGGAAAACTATGTTGTTTAAGAAAGTTTCAGTGGTATACAGAGTGAGCACTGATTCCAGTATTAAGCAAATTACAGATTCTGTTGTCCTGGGCCTTAGTGGGGCTCTCTCGTGCCTCACAGCCCTTCCTCCTCACCCCTCCTTAGTAACAACAAATCCAGGTTGCCTGGTAATGAGAGTGCGCCAGACCTAGTTACAGCCAAATGGAACATCTCTAACACTTGACCACATTTATTTACTCAAGAGTGGGGCTCGGTTGAAGCAGTCTCTGGCAGTTTTAAATTGAAATCTGAGATTTCCTCTGGGCACGGAGCTTGCATTGACTTTTCTCTTGCCAAAAGAAGGAAGCATACTTCAAGGCAGACTCTTTGAGTAAGTAGAATTTTGGCATACTAGAATACTACCGTCAGGGACGATTGACACCCCCCAGGGGTTAAAAACACAAGCTTTAGAGCTAAAGTTCTGTGAAAATTCAGGCCCTCACAAATTCTGAGTAATCCACAGAGTATATAACATAGTCCTATAGGCATTTCTGAGTGAAATGTCCATGTGAATACATTGGTTATTAGCAAACCCAACCACCTTAGCCATTGTAATCCCAAATCCTAGAATGTTTGCAAAAAGGAACAGAGAGGAAGGACCTTTAATTTTGTAGTTTTAGAGGAGTCAAATGTGACCTGGGTTCAAATTTACAGTTTTTTACTAATTGGGAGACTTTAAGCAAGTTGTATGCTTTCTCTTATGTATCTCTTGCTATTAAATGAGGATAACAATATAGCACTCTAGAGGGTTAAACATGGCGTCAAGTTCTCTGACTCTTCTCTCAATGGATAAGTGGGATCCGTGTCCCTTTCCTTCACTCTGGGTGGTTCTGCGATGGCTCTAGAATGTAGGTGGGGAAAAACTATACTCCCGGCAGTGGCCTTAAGAACCTGGAAGCTTCTACTTTCTCTCTCTTGGAAGGCTCAATCTCATTTGACAAACCATGTTAGTGTATTAGACAGCTTGTGTGGAGAGGGAAGAGAGACCAGCTAGGGACAGCCATTCCCACCAACAGTGCCCTCGTTGTGATTGGAACCACTGTGAATGTTCTAGACCTGATCAGACTTGATAAAATACCAAAGCTGAGGAACTTTCATCAATGATATATGGAATGCAGCACAGACCCAAGCTCTACCTGAGTTTCTGATGCATTCTCCCCCGCCCCATTTTATTGATATGTATAACTGCAAAATTTAAGGTTTACAATGAAGTTGAGCATTTTGTGCACATACATATCTTGTCAAGGTGACAGTGACTTTCCCACTCTCCTGATGCATTCTCTCTTAAGATACAATAAAAGGTTTCCTCCTTTAAACCACCAAGATACCAAAATAAAGTTGTTAAAAAATAAAATGAGTTAAAATTGAAAGATCTCACAATAACAGCCCTCCCATATTAATGTTTGATAAATTCATTTTTATTGCTGCCTTGGCTCTGGACTTTCCCAAATTCTAAGCTCTGCTCCTTACTTGACATTGAACTCCCACTCCTCCAATTAATCCCCTAATTTTTCTCAGTCTATTCAGAGATGGGGTCCTGACACTTATCTTCAAGAAGCTTCAAGTGGTTTCACACTAATAAATGTTTAAAATCCTTGTCAACTCTGAGATTCTGCTTCTGAATGAAGGATCCAGCACAAAAGGCACAACGATGATTTTTTTCTGCTATCTGTGCTTTCTCATTTGAAAGTCCTGATTTTATTATTATCTAATGAATCTGGGATGTCACCGTAAAACCAAATGCATAAACAAGTTATTTATACCCAAATTTTATACCGCGCAAGTTCTTTTACCCTTCTTTATCGTGTTGCACAACAAAGGGAACAGAAATCGCTACATCAGAAGGCGTATTGATAAAGAACCCTCTTCTTACTTCTCATTAAGGAGCAGAGACCAATTCACAGAGAAACAACAGCAGCAACAATGATCATTGGGGGAAGGCAGGCAGACATCAGCAAAGCTCTGAAGAAACTAAGCGAAATGCCAATGTACAAGCCCCGATTATCGGCAAACCCAAACGCTATCTCCAAATCGCAGCCTTGTTTTTCAAGCGGGGAGGAAAGATCTTTTATCTCACAGTTTTGGAGTTCTGGTTCTGAAAGGGTTTTCCTCAAAATACACCAATTTATCTGATACATCTTATTGACTTTTCTAAAAGCCTTAAACGGGTTTACGAAGAAAAATGTCTACATTGATTGGTAAGAGGCAATATTCTGGGAGGTTCGGGCTGTAGGACTAGCAGAAGTTACAAATACATTTTTTTTCTGTGATCACAGCTCTCCAAACCCACAGGAACAAAGCCATTCTTGACAGTAATAGGTACAATAACCCTAGATCCTCGGCTGGGTGAGGCTTCAGCAGAGGGCTCATTCATGTATCTTGTGGAGGAAGTGACACTTTTATCCTCCCACGTAGCCCCCTTCCCCGCTCACGGGATGGGAAGCCCTTTCTGGGGACAAGTCATTTATTAGAGGCAGAAGGAGACGCGTATTAGATATGAACAGTCATCTGCATCGTACCATTTCTCAGTCCTTTCTTCCTGACAAAGCCCCTGGCAGCCTTTGAGAGGCTGGAGGAAATGATCTGATTCAGAACTTTAAGGACAGGGCTCATTGCCTGGGACAAGATGACATTCTCAAAACAGCGCTTGATCCAGAATTGGGAATTTCACTTGGTTCGATTAAAGGAAAGATTGGTTTCTAATTGTCGGATATTTTAAAAATTTCTAATGTCTTACTACTTTATGTGAATGAAAAACAATATGATAGAAGTTGTGGTGAATTGTCTTTCCATAATGCAGCCTGCGGGAGCACTGAGTCAATGATGAAATTGGCATAACAGAGTCTAGGCTTTAGGAAAACAGATATTTTAGAAGTGGGATGTATTATGGGACTAAATGTTTTGAAAAAGGTGAATTCCAGAGGTATTCTCCCTGACTTTATAGTCACATGGCTGACTCTCTAAAACCTGGGTTGATGACTAGAAGTTGACTCTTTGCAGTGGAAAATCCAGTATCTTCCATGGAGGATTCTAGACACATTTGAGGGAAGCAATTTATGTCTGAAAGACAGAGAGAATTCAGTGAAAATTACCCAGTGAGTGTTAAATTTCCCCATTTCAGGCTTCTCTTGCTTGTCTCCTGGGCAATTTGTACTCTCCGAATCCAAACAGAACACAAGAACAGGTTCCCAATGTGTCTGACCAGCTAATGTGAACTGACCTAAGGTATTGACAATGAAGATTCCCCGAGGAAACAGGCCTTTCAGACAATGTTGCAGCGAGGAGCTCAATCAAGAGTTCTAATCAATGAGTGATTCTTTAATGTGAGAAAAACACCAGGATTACTGGACATATGAAGCAGGCATTGGACCTTTAAAAAAGCTCTCCTTATGTTTAGTTTCTTTAGTATTTTTGTAAGTCTTTGTTTCTCTCATCAATAAATTCAGAAGCATTGTTCTTATCATTAGTATATTCAGTATATGGTATCTATGAAACAAGAACAGAAGACCACACAAAAGTACATGAAAATAATATAAATAAACACTTGGCAACGGGAAAATAAATTTTAAAAATTATGGAACATTCAGAATTTAAAGTCAAGATGACTTTTTAAGGACCAAAACACAGGAAAGGTGTTGAAAAATAAAAGGTAAAACTTGGGACGCTAAAAGACAAGTTAGAGGCACATTGTTTTTGTAATAAGTGATTGAAGAAACAACAGCAACAACAAAGAAGAAAGACAAGAGAAAATTGATAAGGGGTACTAATAAGAATATGATTCAATTTTTTTGAGAACCGAGGTACCTGATTATCCAGACTGGACCCATTAATTTATGTCCAGCATATTGAATGAAAATAAATACTTTCCAAAGTACTAATACAAATTTGAAGGCATAAGCACTTTTTTTTCACAAACTCTAAAAGCTTTCAGATAAAGGGAAATGAATTCTACAAACAATTAAGAATTGTAAAGGGGTTGGGATTTCTCTTGGGCATCTCCGGCAACTCTGAAAGCCAGGTCAGAATAGGGAAACATCTTTATAATCCAGAGGAAATATTTTACATAGATTTGTGTGTTGCATAAATGCCGGAATGGCAGCATATTCTTCCACACCATAAAACAGAAAACACATACCATGTATGCTATTTTGAAACGTTATTGAAAAAATGTCTCTTATTAGTAAGTAAGAAGAAAAAGAACTAAGTCACGGGAAATCGGAAATTAAAAAGAGAAAGAGTTCTCATGATGATATTCAGCAGCATTTGCACAATGATAATGTTTTAAAAGGTTTAGAGAGCCAAATTTCAGATTAGAGGTGGTTATACAGAGATATTCCGTAAGAAGCAGTTGAGAAAATTTACTTTATGTAAAAGAAGGGAAGGGAGCACCACACAGCCAGTTAAGAATATGAGACCGGATTCATGACCAATACTTAGAACACTAAATGGGTAAAACAAGAGACAAAAAGAAGAGGAGAAACTAGGAATTAGAAATAAACTCAATTTGGCACTAACTAACCATTCTATATATTATACATCTCAGTCGTGAGCAATATGAAGATAGCAAAAAGAATTTAAATAATTTTCTTAGTTGCTTTCTCATTGCTGGGACAGAATATCCACAACTTATGGTGGGAAAGGTTATTTTAGGTCGGGGGGCGGGGAGGGAGGCCTCAATCCCTGCCCTTGTGCTGGAGATATTGGAAAGGCTTGATAGAGGCCTAGCTGGAGGACAGTTGTTCACCGCGTGGTGGAACGGGAGACAGAATGCAGAAGGAAGGCCAGAGCTTACGTGCGCCTTCCAGGTCATGCTGAAGTGGTCCACCCTTCCAAGCCGAGCCCCAGTGATGTGCCTTTTGACCTGGCGCCATCTCTTAATTGCGCAGGAAACATGTACATTAACTCCCACGACTGAATCACCCTCCAAACTTGAGGCACTGGGAAGACATTTCAGGTCTAAACCACAACAATAAATATGAACTTCAACAATTTTATAACCTTTGGGGGAGGATAGAGGGTAAAATTGTGAGGCAGTAGAAATAGGATCATGGTGTGAATTTTATTCTTATTTTTTATAATGATATGTGAAAAGTTAATGATTAAAACTGAAAAAAGAACGAGAAATATAAGCTTGTTATTTAGAGATTTTGATGTAAATATCAAAGTGAGCAATTTAGAGAGAAAAATGTTTGCCTTTGGAAGCAGATGAGAGAAGGATCCAGGGAGTTCTAATGCCCTAAGGTCATACAATTACCAGGCAAACGCTAGCTGCAACTAGCAAACCTCCCAATGTGTAACGTTCTCAAACACAGTGGACATTTAGCTCTCCCTTGTGAAACAGCCCCAAGACTGTATTTCTATAAGATCTGAGTCTCTTGCAAGTGCTCTGCCAGGATGCAGAAGCCCCCTCTTCCTCAACCTCGCATCTAATGTCACCATGTTTATTAATACCCAGTTCTGTCAGAGAGAGCGAAGATCATGCAGGAGAGTGCGCAGGAAGTGCTCAGACGCCCGCTCCACCCTTCGGTGGCTTAACCTCTTGAGCAAGTAACACGAAGAGTCATACGTGGATTGTCTCCGAGCAAAGACACACAAAAAACAAGACACTTTGCATTTGAACACAGCCAAGAATTAAGCAAAGAGTTACAGGCAGAGAATTTGGAACTAAAGGACCTGGGGAGGTAGCTGAGTAGTTAAAATACTTGATTGGCAAGCAGGAGGCCCTGGGTTCAATTTCTAGCCACCTCATTAACTGGGTGTGGGGGGTAATCCCAGCACTTGAAAGGCTGAGACAAGAGGATTGTGGTGAGTTAGAGGCCAGTTAGGACTACACAGTGAGTTCAGGACCAGTCAAGACTATAAAAAAGACCTCATCTCAGAAGGAGAGAGAGAGAGAGAGAGAGAGAGAGAGAGAGAGAGAGAGAGAGAGAGAGAAGGGACTTGATGGCTCTCCACTTGCAAACTGTGTTCAACCTCGTCATCACACAGAGGAAAGTGAACTCCCAGGTCTAGAACTCATTACAATTCTCCTGTCTCAGCTTCCTTAGTGCTGGGATTACGGGCATGTGCCACCACACCCAGCTGTTATGCTGGGGGGGTGAACCCAGAGCATCATTCTTCCTAGCCAAGTGCTCTAACCAGGAGGATATGCCCCCAGTCAAAGTAAATCAACTTTTAGTCTGCTTTTACAATGGCCTCCCAGATACACAACAAAATCTGTCCCCTGTCATTAATAAATCCGCTGAGGCACCTGTTTTCTTCCTTGCTTTGTATACATCATCTGTGTGTGTCAAGACATTGTCTAAGTTTGCTGGAAAGCAAGGGAGAGACGCAATGTTTAGAGTGCGCGTTAGAAAGGAGAAGAACTTATAACCCCAAGATCCGAGTGGAGTAATTCAGACACGGCCTCAATCTCAAAAAACACTTTCTCTTATCTTATTGTCTGTGTTGATAGACTGATTCAAATGTCTACCATCTCTCTAGCCCTAAGCCTCAACTTCAGAGCAAAATCCAAAAGGGGTACGAACTGCGGTGGGTGCTGAATCCCTTTGTCTACAAGAGGCCTGGCCAGCACACCCTGGGCTTCTGCACAGACCTCTCTCCTACAGAGTTCATCAGGCGTTTGTACTTGCCAAGGGTATGCCAGGTCTTGTGTGTTATTTAATAACAACCGATAGATCGTGGAGCTGCTGGTGGCAGCGATGCATCCACAAAGGCCCTGCGGGCCTTGGAGAATGAAAATGTTCAAGATGATTAGGAATGAACGTGTTCTGAAGGCAGCACACAGTTAGCCTTGGCTGCAAATCGGGCATTTGTCTGATGGACAATCACAGATAAAGACTTTGATCTTCATCTTCGTGGTAGCAATAAAAAGAAAAGGCAGGGATTCTGCACACTACATCTTGCTTCTTTTCTCTGAAGTTCTAGGAAGACAGAGCCTATGGGAAGACTAGGAAGAGGCTCTCTAGATAGTGTCCATAAATGTCAAATAAAGAATCAAGCATGGTCGCTGGCATCGTTGCCCTGCACGAGGAGGACCCACGAATTCTTTTTCCACAAGTGTGGCCCGGAGGCAGAACGCTGAAGGGGGTCGGGAAGGAAAAGCAGAGGAGGACTGAATTTCGAGTGTCAGGGAGCAGAGCAAGAGCTGCAGCAGCCCATAGAGACCAGTGACACAGCGTCTGAGGGATTTCTGACTCCCGCAGCCGGTACCTGGGTGGCACTGTCTTCAGAGGTGTTCAGGAGCTTGGTAAAGCAAAGCGACACTCCTCCTGCTGCTCGGTAGGGCATCCTGTGTGCAGCTGACTAACTCTCTTTGGTTTTGAATCATTCCGATTACTGATAACATTCATCAGAATCAGAAAGGTGACTTTCACTATGAACTGAAAACTATAGGCTGACTCTTCCTTGTCCTTACGTGTTTTTAGCTCTTGTTCTGACTTTATTTCCCTGCGTTGTAATGCAATCTTTAAGTAGCCCAGACCTTGCTTGATTTCAATGCCATGCGTGCGTGTGGGGGGTGTTTGTGTAGGACATGAGAGGGAGACAGTCTTAAAGTGCAAAGAACCCTACTCTGACAACGAAATTACACTGAAGAACGCAAGAACTGTTTCTTTCACAAGGCTTTATTTTTTTTAATGCCATCACAAGCCCCACTGCAATTAATTCTCTACCTAGACACTGGAACCGCAGATATATCAGAAGCAATTTGAATCAGTCTTTAAAACTTGTAGGAATAAAACAAATCTCTAAGGTTGTCTCAGAATCTGGGACCTCCTCCATAATTTTGAATGACACATGTAAAAGACTGACCCCTAGTGGTTATAAGCTAAATCTACAGTGTTTAATTAAGAAAAAGCTTAATAGGTGGGAGGGGAAACGGATTCAGTTCCTAAAGCTTCCTGGTGCAAAGAAAGCAGCTGGTCCGCTTCATTCCTTACAAGTTAGCAAGTACACCGGAGTGCTCTCAAAATCCCCGTACCGCACGGAAGCCGAGTTAGAACAGGACCTCGTATAGAAGTCTGTTTTCTTCTCAATAGAGCAAAACCACACGCAGCATTGCTTTCAATTACTAATCCAAGATCTGCCTCAAATTCCCCAGTTATTAGACATGTTGTAGTGGTCATTTGCCATCTCTCGTCTTATTTTTATGACAGCGAATTTTTCTCCTAGGCCGATATGAAAGGAGAAGTAGGACTTGGGGCTGGAGCGGCCTGTTCTGCATCTCTAGGTAAAAATGGCTTATGGGAGAGCCTTCCTCTTTTAGGCACGTTGCAGCTAGCTGTGAGCACAACAGCTAAAAATGAACAGCCACATCTTCCTCACCAGGAATCTGCATCCGATGTGTGTGAGGCAGTGAATGAGAGTAAAAGCAAGCCTACAACAGCAAGAGTCGGCATCTAGAAGACACAATTGTGTCATGTCCCAAAAGAATTATTTTACCCAAAGCCATATTACTCCCTTCATTCTAACCCCTTTAAAAACTCGTTCTTCCATAATCTCAATATTTTACAAGATCTCATTAATCATGTTGATTACATAAGCAAGGTTGTTTTCTGTTGCTTACAACCAGATCCTAAAGGATACCACAGTAATTCATCATTTTTTTTTAAAAAAAGCTCCTTATTCTGTAGCATCATCAGACACAGTGCTACCTTCCACAATACAGTATTCATTTAGCATGATATGAAAGTCTTCTTGACATGTTCACATTGTTATTTTCAAGTCCTTGGGATCTCTGCATAATCTGATCCTGGAGATTGACCCCAGAGCCTACATATTGAGCTCTGTCTTCAGAGGCAACCCATTTCTTTTGAGTGTGAGGCACAGTCTCAAATTAGACAGAACCCTAACTTGAGATCCTCCCACCTCAGCTCCTAGGCCACTAGCTGAATGACTAGGAGACAATTGAATACCTACAAGAAAATTGTCTGGGCTGTTCATTCATTTGGGGTGACATAAATGCTGTCACTGTTGCTGTAGTCAACCTCAAGGTGAGATGGGTCAACAAACAGCAGCCATATTAAAGACAGGATTAAAATAATAACCTGAGCAATTTGTGGGTGGGGTACAATTATTGTATAGCCTTTTAGTGTTAGCCCCAAACTCCTTGGAATTTCAGGAAAAAGTCTTATTCATGGTTCCTGAGGAAAAGGTGTTCTGGTTTTATGGTTCCTCCTGGCATTGCCAATAGAGGCAAGGTAACAGTTTCAGTCTAGCTCAAAGGAGTAATAAATGCCGCTATTCTTTCTGTTAGCAGATCTACAATCTGCTAGCTCTTAGGTCAGCCAGCTTCACCCACATCCCACTCACCCTTGTCACCATAAGCACCCCATACCTCACAAGTAAGGGCATCAACAGGAAAGATACAAATGGTCAGTGCTTAAGCTGGGCCTGTTACATACCTGTAGTCCCAACACTCAAGAAGCTGAAACAGGAGTTCAAGGTTGAGGCCAGCATGGGCTACATAGTGAGTTCAGGACCAGCCTGGACTATAGAGTGAGACTGAGACTCTGTCTCAACAAACACACACACACACACACACACACACACACACACACACACAGAGTAAAGATAGCAACCAAAAGGCAAATGCTGTCTGTTCTCCTAATATGTGCCTCCAATATTCCTATGATTTTCTCATAGATAACAAAATCTTTAAACTTTTCAGACTCATCTGGACATAAAAAATATTTTATAAGAAGGTTAATTACAACTAAATCAATTGTAGTCACTTTGGAGTGTTCCCCTGTGAAAATCAAGCTGTGCCTGTGTGATATTCATCCTCCAAGGCAAGTAAAGTCCAAACGAAGCACATTCTCCTGGTTACACACCACGGAAAAGTGGGGAGTCAGAGATGCTACTCGTCAAGAGAAACCCCAAGCAGGCTCTGACTTGTTAATCCCCAACGTCCTATATGGTGGATATTCAGCATGGTTCATTCCAATTCAGCTGGACTCTCTATTTCTCTCCAGACCTGAATAAAATAGTAGTTGTTTCTATCCAAAACGACCCTTCTGTAATTCTACTAATATTTTAAAAATCTACTATGGTTATCCACTATGTCCAGAATCATCAAGATGAAATCCATTTTGTACACAATAGTCTACTTACTACCCCCAGAATATGAACTTCAATATTGTAAGATGTCTGATTACAAAAAGACAGGGCTTCAGAAGCCTTTGTCAACCGGAAAAAAGAAAGCGTGAGCACAAGCTATTTGCCTGATTCTTTAAATTTCCAGCCCTTGTGTGTATCCCCTCTTCAATTCTAAGAACAGGAAATGAGCAGCTGTCAAATGTTTCTCTTTGACTAGACTGTGTATTAATTGCTTTTAAAGTGACATGATGCTTGGAGATAACTATAAATCTTTTATAAGCTCGTTACCTAATAAAATAAAGCATTCATAGGCAGTCAATCATCTTACCCAACAAATATGACCAAACTTTTGTGTTCTTGGGTCTTATATGTGCTTTAGGAACACAAACTACTACGCTACAATGAACCTTTGTAGACATTACAGTCGGTAAGGAATGTGTGAATAAAGGACCCAAAAACCCAAGTGCTTTTATGTGTAGAAAAAAAATGCTAGAGATATTGATCACAAGCAGTTGCAAGAAATCTAAGTATCAACCTACAAAAGATGAAAATTGAGTAAACGTAAGTGACTTCTTACGGGCTGTTTGTACCCACCTGCTTCAGGGCTCCAAGCACATGCCAAATACAGGCTAGTAAGCAGTACTCACCTCTGTGGTGGGCAGTCATGGCCCATTACGCACACCTTTTACCATCATTCAGTTGCTATCCTGTGTCTTGTACATATTTTTTCAATTTTATTATTATTGAGAAATTCACACAAAAGGCATGGATAGTGAGGTCACTGATGGATCTGTTCAGACAAGTGATACCTATCTGTAAACATGATCCACATTGGGATCTGGACCTTTCCAGTCCCCTGAAACTTCCCTTGTACCCTTCCCAGTCAGTCTTCTCTCCCACACAGAAAACTACAGGGCTACCTTTGTAAGTCATAGGTTAATTGTCCTAATTATGAACTAATGTAGACACGCTCATATAGTATCTAGTCACTCGTGTTACCCAATGCATTCTAGAGGACTCATTGTTGTAGTTCATATGGGAGTGAAACCCGCAATTTGAATTTCTTTGTGTTTGAATTTGTTCTGTAACCCAGCACAGCACAGATAGGCTTGGTGGGTTTTACAAATGCAAAGCCTCAGGCCTCACCATAAAGATTCTCCTTGTCACTTTGACAAGATACGTATGTGCACAAAATGCTCAACTTCATAGTAAACCTTAAATTTTGCACTTATACATATCAATAAAATGGTGAGAAAAAAAGATTCTGATTGAAATGTATGCTACTAGGTCTACTCTAGACCAATTAAAATGTATATCCTATGTTCTTCTGTTCTGAAATAAGTTGCTCAAGGGCTTTAGGCTAATATAGTTTATAGCTGGCTTTTTCAATCACTCCAAACAGTGCTTTCACCATGTCCCCTCTCCATACCATCTAAGAAAATGTAAGGACTCCTGCTTTACCACCCCCTGAGTCAAGCCAAGCACCGTTGTCTGACACGCGTTGCCCTTTATCAAAGACCGGGCTTCCCTGGAGGGCGCACCTTCCATCACTCGGCAACAGGAGCTTCCACAGCCATCAGTCCCCTCAGTGACTCCACTGCCCATCTGTCCCTCCGCTGCAAAATCAGATGCTCAGTCTTTGCCACATTCAAGGATTTAATGTTGCTTCTTACACTGAATAACAGCTTTAGATTTATACTTTCTTGAAACTGCCTTGACGGTAGGAGGATCTGTGACTAACAGCCAACTGGGTAAGGGATCACAGCTTCCCATGGCGTGTTGATAGATTTGTGTGGCTTCTTATTCCCTCAAGAAATCGTGGTCACTGCTATTAGTCTGTTAAACAAAGCATCCTTGGCTCCACCACACTTTTTGGGACATTGCCTCCTCTGTGGTCTCCTGGGGATAGTCGGGAACAGGTGAGTCTCATTTCTCCATGTGCTTTCTTCCTCTACAGGTAGGAAAGACCCCTGCGGTTATGGCCAAAACAAGTGGTGGGAATATGTGACTAAAGGCAAGAAAGAAGGGTAGAATAAAGAAAGAAGATTGGGAAAGCCAAAAGGAAACTTTAATTCATAGTTCCTACATTGTATTGCCTTCCTACAGGCCCAAGTAACACATTGTGCAGATATATATTGATGTTCACATTTGAAGCCTTAAGTTATATTCATGTCTTCATTCCCCTACTCATCCAACACATATATTTAAGTTTCTCCTATGTCTTGGGCATTTCTGTAGAGACCGAGACCCCAGCCATAAGTAAAGTAAAATAAAATAAATAACAAAATAAAATAAAATCCCCCAAGCAACTTAAATTCTGGTGGTAAAGATAGTACACCTATGGAAATGTGGAACAGACAGGTGCAAGATGGTAAAAGGGTGCACTGCTTACAAATTAAGGTAATAGTAGTCCTCAATGAAGACACATTTCAACAGATTTGTAGACAAAAAGTGTTTCTTTCAAGTATCTGCAAAGGAGAATTTTAGGCCGAGAAAAGGAGGTATTGCAAAGGCCTTGAGGTGGAAGCTTTCTTCACGTGTTTGAGGAACAGTAAGACATCAGAAAAGTATCAGACCAAAGTACTATAACACAGAGGACTGGGGTATTAGAATTTATGGGCCATTATAAGACTTTTTACTTTAAACATTCATGTGGCTGTTTAAAAAATGGCTAATAAGTACATGAAAATAGCATTAATTTGAGGGAAAAAAAAGAATTACGATTTTCTTTCTCTGAATTAGGGCAGCAACAAATAGCATCCACTAAGGAAAATGTGACTAACTTTTTAAAAAATAAATGACCTTCACAGAAGTTTTATTTAGCATCAGTTCATTGCCTGGGCAAAAATCCTAAATTTTCAGCCTACTGTGATTAGTTAGTTGTTTAGATTCTCACAGGTGATTCACAGATGAGTACTGACTTCAGGTATTTATCAAAGGCTATTGGACCAATCTGCACTTTGACCTTCAGCAGGTGTATGATCCTATAATAATCTCTCTCTTTCCACCTTCCAAGCTGTATCCATGAAAGGGGCATAGCTCAGCAGTTAGAGCACTTACGTAGCAAGTAAAAGACCCTGAGCTACAGGCCTCACCATCACATAAGCCCAGGGTGATGGTACATACCTGGAATCCTAGCACTCATGAGGCTGAGTCGGGGGATTTTCTGTTTATATGAGTGTAACCTGGGCTATATAGTGAGTTTATGAATAGCCTAGACTACTGAGAGAAGCGCCATCTTGATAAATAAATAAATACTGAAGGCCTTAGCCAGTTCATCTTGATTCACAGAACTTTGGGTTTTTTTTTTTTTTTTTTTTTTGAGTAAAAACCAGCAGACTTTGAACTGAGGCATACATGCATGATTATTTTATGCTTTCAGAGTCTCATAGATTCACTACTGCTACTAAGTAACAAATGAGATTAAACAGGAATTAGGAGGAATCAGAAAGGCTACTGTCATAATTCAAGTGAACAGTGACATTAACCTGCAACAACACAATATTCAAAATAAGTTGAAATATAGTTCAATAATGAATACATTCTGAAGATGGCAACAAAAAGATTCCTAAAGTTAACATGCAGGGTAAAGAAGACACTTCATAGAACCTTTCCGAGAATTTTGGGAAGAACAACTCAACAGCTGGAGTTGCCATCTGAGACCCCCACAGCAGGGTCAGGTTGCGGGAGGTGCCAGAGGACATGTCTGAATACATTAAGGCAAGATGCCTTTGAAAGATCCAACTGGGAGAGATCTGGTGACACTGCTTATTGTATAAGAACGTACAGAGCTCATGCGATCTATTTGTTTGCAGATACAAATGTCAGATTTTTAAATTTTTGGTTTATGCGGTCACAAGATTTAGTGTTTGTTCAAAGAGAAGAAATGTCAAAGGACTGAGCTCTGGGGTGTTCTTGCTATGGGACTATGAAACAGACTTAGAGAAAACAACGAAGATAGAAAAGAAATGCTCAACTGAAGAAGGGGAGGACCAGGAAGAAATACTGCTCTAGTTAGGGAGCGCATTAAAAGAGGATGCAATTTTAAAATGTCAATATGAGATCTAAGAATTTAGGAACATGAAATGCTTTGGGAAAAACATGCTCAGTGTAATTGTAAGATGAAACCCTAATAAAAACAGATTGAACACTAAATTGGAGGAAATAAATTGGAAACAATATATGATAAATAAATGGAATATTTGTTATAAAACTGGTAGATAAATGAGGGAGTATTCGAGATAACTGAACAGGTATGTGGGAATAAAATCACACACACACACACACACACACACATGCAAATTCACCTTCAAACATTGTTTGCAGACTCAGAAAATAATCTGATTGGGGGAGAGCTAAAAATGCAAGAGAGGGAACAGCTCTGACATTGTGTACTCAAGTATAGACAAGAAATAGGTCCAGAAGCAGGGAAATGGGGCTGGCACAAAGCATGAGGAGCTCATCTGTAAGACCAGGAAGGAGAGCTGAACATTTGGACAGTGATGTAGTACATATGACGGGAGGACCATGTGGGGCTCATTTAGTTACATTTTTAACAAAATGATCACCTTGTAGGTATTTACAGATGAACTTCCTTCTTTCTTTGAAGTAATGTGTGTTCCTATGACCTGTTTACCAATGAACTCTGTCTTACCAAAGTTAGAATATCGAGGCCAAGACTTGACTTGACTTGTTCCTGAATCCCAAATCCTTGAAGAGAATGCACAAAATACTTATCGTACCAAAGCTTGTGAAAAGTACCAATCTCATAAAATAACTAATAGCATAATCAAGTAGTATTTAAAGAGGCTTCACGAAAGGACAATAAGCAGAAGTATAAACAGGTTTGAGAAGATCACAAAACTATGTTATGGCACCTTGAAACCAGCAGAATTAGAAAACTATTATTGTACATACACTGCAGAAACAAAAATGACAGATCATTATGGTTACAGTATGATGACAATGGAGCCATAGAAGAGTTGCCAGCTACAAGAAAATATACTTATAGAGGGTTGCAACCAAGTCAAGGCATACACCAAAGCAAGAAGGAATATCACAAGGAGAGCCTGTCTCCTACTCTACAGAAGACAAGAACAAAGATGCAGTTCATCGCAAGCTGTGCCCAAAGCAACCACATGGAGCAAAGATTTGAGAAGCAGGGATAGAAAAGGTGGCTCTATGAAGTAGCCCAGAGAGATAGGATTAAGCAAATATTCATTGATATCAGTAATCACTTGGACAAATGTACATATTATACATGAACGACAATAAAGGAGTGGAAGAACAATGTTTTAGCCAACTTATTCTTTAAGCCAGTCCAAATGGAATTCCAGTTAACCTGGACAAAATAGAACATCATTCGTAATTTACAAATTTAATAACATCTTGTTACATGATGCTATCATTCTGAGTTGCAAAAAGAGTTCAGAGCAGTTTGTCCTTCAACATCCCCTCTAATCTAAATACGCTCATCAAGAAAATTATACAACAGCAACATTTCCTTCCTCCCCAGAAGTCTAGCCAACCATTGCTCAGCTCAATCAATTAGCAATTTGCAGGGGGAAATGTCAACAAATTAATGCTGATGACTTGGAGCCACTAATTGGCTGCTGAGCTGTTGGAGTGGCAGCGTAGCTGCTAAATCAAATTGATAGCTGAGGGCCTTGAGTTGCTCAGCCTTCTGCTCTTTTCAGTTGGGGTTTCAAGGCCAAGGAAGAGCATTGTTTCCTGTGGCATTTCGGTTGACTGGCCCGTCATCATCACAGCTGTGGACAGACAATGCGTTTGATGGTAATTGTGGGGTTGGTGGTGAGGATGTGTCACTGGAAAGGTGAAAGACCGCTACTCTTCAGGAGATGCTCTTCTTCTGGGTGGTACTGCTCTTCCCGGCAGGGAGAGAGATGTTGGAAATGAACTGTGAAGTCGATGCTGCTCGCAAGAAGCAATGTGAGTTTTTGTTGGCTTCACATGGAGGACTAGTCACAGAGGCTGGGACAAAAGAAGAAGGATCCTTGGGAGAAGTAAGAGAGGAACTTGGCTAACACATAGGCCAGGTCTCTTGGGCAGTAGGCCAGGGGTTGATTTCAGTCAACACAGTCAAGTCACTGTCCATTCCCCACACTCTCTTCTCGTATCATGAATGAGAGAGGTCATTAAGAAGCCCTCCAAGTGGAATAGAGGGAGGATGATATATGACAATGAAATAAAGAACCCAATTTGCTTATTTATTTATTTTTACCATGAAGACCTCACTCACAAAAATGTAACTTCAAAACTGACATTTCTTCTTTGTAGCTGTCCTTTTTTACAAAGGTGTCACTTATTCCAAAGGAGCTGTTGTTTCTCAAGTCAAGTCTTGACGTCTTTTTGGAGAACTGTCAGGAAAGCACATACTTGTAGTAGCTCATTAAAAGATCAAGAAATTCTCAGCAGTTTACAATCAGTGATTCTTTGATTCTCTTTTTTTTAAGAAACAATTGAACATAGGGCATTTGCACTGAACGACATGTCCAGCTCTTATTTGTTGTTTGTTTATTTATTTGTTTATATTAGGAGACAGGGTCTCAGTAAGCTACTAAGTTTCCCAAGAGCTTGAATTTGTTCTCTTCTTGCCTTGGCCTCCCATAGTCCTGGAATTACAGCGTGCACCCCCTAGGCCTGGCATAGTAGGTTTTCCTAAGCATGGTTAGTTATGTTCAAGTTTCTACTGTACTGGACATTTAGGAATGACTGGAGATACACTGACTGTCACCAAAGGGCTACCGTTAATCAGTAAGCAAAGGCTAAGGATCTAATTAACATCTTACAATGGATAGATAAACCCCCCAAAGCAAAGACTTATCCAAAGTGTCAATAGATCCAAAAGCAGTAACCCATTTTATTTTGATGGCTTTCCAGGAAAAATGTGGTTAGTATTTTGACATTACTATCCAAAAGATAGTTATGTTTCAAGATCAAAGTGATTCATGAGTTCAAGTATATACAGAGTGGTTTTAGAGTGATGAGACTGATTCTCTTGCATGTCAACTTCCAACGTACACTCCTCCGTGAAAGAATTTTGAGCAATATAGTCACCATTTTAATCTTTCTAGTTATTAAATTTTTCTTAATTATTTAACATTCACTGGGAGCTGATTAGCAAAGCAAAAGTCTAAGCTCAAGCACATCATGGCTTACTGACATACAGAATAACAGACCAAGCTTTTTCAGGACCTACACTTTCTACTCCTTTACTTTTCCGTTTCTCTGAATGTTGTTTCCTATAAAGATTATATAAATTTTTACGTGTACAATATCTAGAACAGTATCTTCCACATAGTAATCACTCAGTAAATGCTAGGTTTTAGTTATTATGATGATTACTGAAAGTGCAATAACCATAGGTGGCTTTCAAAATAGATTTCTTTGGGGAATAAATATCCATTAGATTCACATATTTGTGTATCCTAGCTAATTTACATATATATCTAATTGTACATTTTCTGTGCTTGGCAAAGATTTATATTCTTCATAAAAAAACATGTTTACATCCTCACTGGAGATGATGAGTTTAGGACAGGGAGAATTAAGCATTTTTCAATATATTTATCTACTCTTTCTAACGTGAAGATATTATTCAAATTAATGGGCTGGATATAAAATAATAAGTCAACCATTTCTGTTCTCAATGATTTTCAATAACCTTACAAAGATAAACCATAAGATAATTGACTTAAAATTAAATGAAGTCAAAATGTGGTAGAGAGATTTAAAGAGAGGACACTTCTCAAAGGCAAAGAGGAACACTTCCAGAGGAGCAGCAGTGAGGAAAAGAATATAAAGGAAAGAGACATGTTCGTCCCTTCAGTCTGCTTACCCATGAGGTCATCGGGCAACATAGAAGGGTATTAAACCAGATAACATGCCAAGAACTGCCAGGAAATTTATAGTAAAATAATGAAAAGATGAATGCCGGGAAAAACAGGCAGGTGCAGAAGGAAACGCATGAGCCAACTGAAGGCTAGGAAATGTGGTCTGAGTGCTGACTCAGAATCACCTCCAGCAGAGTCGATGGAGTCGTGAGGACCTAGAGTGGCACCCTGGAGAAACTCACACTGGGTGCACTATGTACCAGAGCCTCAAAGTTTCAGTCATTTCTTAAAAGCTTGGTTCTCTTCTGGATTAGGAGCACTTCACTGATGCTTCTGAGATCGACCATAATAGCTGGCTGGAGTATCTGTTCAGTATAAGGCAAAAGAAGGGCTGGGAAACGGTGGTCTGTGAATCAATTGTCCATCATTCAAACTTGACTTGAGCTGATCTATAGGAGTTTATTATTTAACAGAAATTTCTAACACATTTGTTTTAAAAGCAAGGAAAATCTTGGGGAGTGTCCACCTCACCCATCTACCCAGCTGCGAGGCTTGGAGAAAGACACTCCAAGTCTCTGACAGTCGTTAAGATTCCTCATTATAAATGAACAGACTTGTATTCTTGACCGTTCTCAAAAGGCTGCTATAAACTTCAGATGAGTTAATCTATATAATACAACTGGTTAACTACATAGTGGAGAGCCAGTCTAGTTCCTTGAAGATACTTAGTTTATATCTGACTGGTTCTCTTAAAATAAAGCTGCTTCCTTTTAAATCGAATCATTGTCTTTCACGTTTAAAAAATTAGATTTTGTCAAAGTCATGTGATATAACAAATCTATCATTTTCTATATATGAACTAATATCACTAAGGGCAACTGGGATCAAGTAATTTAGACTAAACAGTGTTAGCCAGAATATACAAGGGAAACAATGTCCTGTGCAGTAGAATGCACCAAAGGATATTTATAAGTAAATACCAGAGTTCTCATGTACGTCTAAGCAATTTTTATTCTAGTTTGAATTTGCGTTTAATTTGAACACATGGTAGAGATAAGACTGTGTGGTGAAAGTACTCCAAAGCTGGCAAGGCCTTCTCTAAATAAAACCCACACATGTTTAGCTTTCGGTTTCCAAGAGGTAAGAAATTCAAATTACTCCTAGTGTTCTATTCAGCTCCAGATTATCTGGTGCCTGGAAGGAACTCCCTGATGAATGGATAGTCTAGGTTAGCTCTAGCAATCTGGCAAACTAATTTCTTTTTTTAAAGCTTTAACACAGTTTCAGGAAGCAATGGAAACAGATGAGCCATCAAAGAGAAAAACGAGATTTTTTTTTTTGTCCCTCCTTCCTCACTGGCAGAGGTCACTGCTCATAGGCTGCCCAAAGGCTGAGTGTTGGTGGCGAAATTACACTTTTCATCTCCAGGGAAGAAATAGACAACTATCCGAAACAGAGAACACAGCCTACTGAAACCCCTCTTTATTTTTTTTTCACATCTTAACATACTAATGACAACAATTATGTCTCAGACAGTGTGTCTATCTGACAGTGACAAATTTCAATCTTTACTCTTCAGTCTCAAGTATCTATGTGCGTAGGCGAACTGAATGTGCTAAAATACGTGAGCTGAAATGAAAGATAAAATGCCAAGTCAAGCCCATGCCCAAATCGGCCATGGAGAAGAAGGCACCAGGTAGCCACCTTTCGCTAGGACAACGCGGATAGTCACAACTATAGTCCTGACTGTAAAAGAGGCCCTCGTATCGTAGCTACCTGTGGGACCCACCCCATACGTTTTATTTTGTCAAACTTACGAATCACCTCGCTTGGTTCAGATGCTGTTCTACGTGCTAAGATGCAATGATAATAAAGCACATTTTCAAAAGAATGTTTGTTCTGGAAACCTTAATTCTAGACGAAAGTAATCTAGAAAGTGAAAGCCAATGCACGAGAAAATGCACAATAAAATATATCAGGGTGGCCAATGCAGGGGTAAAACTGAACAGGCTCCATCTCAACTTTGCTCATTTGCTCATGTTAATAACATGGATTTGCACAAGGTTCACAAGATTTTCTGATCAATGCAAGATCATAGGGTCAGAAATTGCTATGTCGGGGGTTGGCCCCAACTCCCTAATTTTGTCTCGTATCATGCTTCCATCTCTGAGAAGCTTATTTTTTGGCACTTGCACAGAGCTAGACATTTGCGCACCCTTAGAAGCACAGCCTCACAGGGTAAACTTGACATTAATGTTGAACACACAGTACTGAACTTTATAAAAGAAAGACTAGAGTCAGATGGATCCAAGTTTCAATTCTATCTTCTCCACTTACTGCCCATGTAAAGTGGGACTTATGCAAGCCTCAGTTTGACTGTGAATAGCAATAATAGATCATAGGTTGTTGAAAGATTGAAAAATATTTTATTTTATTGTTTATTAATTCCTTGTACAGAGGACAGCAGGATTGGCTAAGTTAGGATCACCTCTAGTGCCATGATTCCAACATTTTAGGCACTGGGGGCTGGTTCAGTTGAAGATGATTTTTCTCAAGGACCCACCATGAAGAGGTGTTGGGTAACTTGTTATGCAAAAGGCAGTTGGCAGATAGATTTGTAAGGAGGAGCAGCGGCAGGAGGGGGGAAGGGAGGAATCCTCCACTAGCAGGAGGCGGATCTTTGCTTCCTGCTCACTTCTTGCTCACTGCATCTGTCCCAGGTGCCCAGTCTTTCAAGGCTACAACTGATATCAGTCTGTAGCTTAGGGGTTGGGGAAAAGACCCTCGCTGTACGGTACAGAGCACAGTGTATTTCCTGAAAGGCAATAGAGTTATCCTATGAAAAATTTCAGGTGTGATCTTAAAAGTTCAATGCCAGTTTTTTATATGTTAGAATATTGATGACTTGGTTTATATGCAGAAAAATTTTTAAATTTGCTTCTCTTTATAATAACCACAGGTTAAAACTATGACAAAATATTTCTATACTAAAAACCCAAGATTATTATAACTGTCATTGGAAGTTATCACTGAATAAAGGAACTAAAATGAACATTGAAATAGCAGTGATACTAATTATTATTGAGTCAAAATTTTAGATTTTTTGTGGTATATTTTAGTATTCCAATCATAAAGATCAGGTCTCTTCTGTCTACTAAGTGCTGAGCTACGTTGTTCAAGCTTTCAGCACTGAACATAGAGGCTTCTCAATGAAATGAGAAAATGAAACGTACATTTGTTGGCAAAAAAAAAAAAGATTTACCTTTTCAGCATTTTTTTGCAACTTTTGTGTATACCCACAGTCAGCTGAGGTTCTAAGTGCAGCTTATAAATACCTTAATATTATTTGTAAAAAAGTCAGTATTTTCTTCTAGTATCTGTATTGCAGTTTCTATAATTAGAGAATACTAATAGACTTTAACTTAGAAGCTCAAGTGCATAATTCCCAATACACAGTTGTTTTGGAGTTCTAGAAAATAATTTCATTTTTGTCATGTACTTAACATGCTTAGTTCATAAAGAAAAAAGAAAAACAAAACCAACACGAAAGTTACCTAAAAGCAGAAGTTGATTTGCTAATGATTTATAAAGGTTTCTTTATTGAAGGTCAATGAAGAGTCTTCTTGGTCCAATAAATACACAAGCTAGTGAGGTGGAATTTGTTACTGATCACCGTTTTCTCTAGTTTTTTTAATCAGAAGTAATTTCCAACATCATTTATAAGTTACTGAATACATATACATTACACATACACACACACACATACACACACACACACACACACACACATACTCATTTGTAAAGGAGCTTAATTCTTGGCCTTCCTTGAATATCCATGTATCATTGCCAGCTCTACTTACAGGATGACTGTCTAGCTTATCTAACACTTTTACTTCTTATAACTACTACTGTCCTTTCCAGTTTCCCACTGATTAAGCACATGGTAGCTCTTCTGGTTACGAAGCCAGAATTCAGCCGATGTATATTAGATCAATTATTTCTGGACCTGTCTTAATTTCCAATCTCAAAGTTAACATCTCTTAGAGAAATGGAGACGAGCCTGCTTCCTGTGTGTAACTTCTACTAGATGTAGCATTGGCCCTGAACATTTCAGGTCTAAATGAATGCTTGGCACTTGAGTAATTTTCTCTCCAGAGAGCAAAAAGTAGTAATGTAGAATTGCATGAAACCTTAAAGTGTATTTTAGTTACTTTTATCTTGTGTTTTTATTGTTTCAAAAAGCTGTGAATTGTTTTTTTTCCTCTTAGAGCCCACAGAATCTGGAATCTTTTCTGGTATTTTACTGTACTATTTCTAACTCATGAATACAAATGTAGGTTTCTGGACATGACCCTGAATTGTGCAGAAGCTTCAAATCAACAAGGTTCTTTTACTGAACGCTATTGAGCAGAGACCTTGGATGAATTTCCCTATTTGTATGAACATTAAGCCAGGAGAAGGTCTTTGATTAGAATTGAGTTTATTCTGTGGATTTTTTGTGTATATTGTTAAGAAACAGGCTGAGATGCTGGCCAAACATTCTTTTTGTTTTGTTTCTATTTTTATATTTCTGTTTAATGTATCTTATTGTGGGATAGTGTGTCTCATCAGCACATTGGAAATGCGATTCCTACTATATTAATGGATGCCAAATTAACTTTGATTGAAAACCCTTGCAGACGTGTATTTGGCTAAATTCAATCATTTTCTGTAAATTCCCTGCTTAGGTTGGAGAAAAGGGAGAAATGTCTTCTGCTTAATCTCAACTTCTGTGTCTTTCTGTTTTTAATAGTGCAGTTTAATGGCTGCTGTGGGAGAAGGGCTAGGGAAAGGAGAAGTTCTGTTTTCAGCAACTCCAAAATACATAGCCAAAGGATCTGCTCTAACTGTGTCCCCAGGCTCTGTGTCTGCCACCTCCCTGAACAGGCAGGGTTGTTTAAGGCCCCGCATTCCTTGAGGACTGCGAACAGTACAGATTGGTTTTATTACCCTGTAACCAGTAGTTAGATCAAATACAGCTTTGCTTTTCAGCAAACACTTCCCATACCTTTAGAACCATTTCTAAGCAATTACATTTTACCTTAAACTTTGACATTGTGCTGTTGAACTACCTAGCATTGTGTCAGAAGCTAACGGACTTATCCTGTGACGATAGCCAGGAATCGATGTCCTGTATAGACGCTATCAGTCCTATTAATACTTTCAAGTAACATATAAATCTTAGTTAATGGTTTGTCTCATTGGTATCGCTTTACCATATATTCTGCTCTAAACTGGGTCCCTGGACAATATTTTTCTTGTGCTGAGAAGGGAATCAACACTAGAGGATTTCCAAACACAGTGAGATACCTCAGCCCAACACACAGAGCTGGGCCACCAGCGCCTTAAAGGGTCTGGATTAATAGGCTCTATTGCTAAACGTCAATAAACAAGCTCTTAGGTCCACATATGCTTCTTCTAGCAAAGCTCATGTTGCCGTTTATCATTGCCACCAGGGGACCAAAAACTCCATTTGTTTTCTCTGCTCCTGACAAATGTAATTTATAGGCTTTAAAGACCTCATTATTTTCTATGATGCAGGCTTAAATCTGAGCACTCCTTCCTGGAGGGGCAAAAGGGTGGCGGATATTTGGAAGTCAGGAGCCTCAAACTGTGTTTCAGATTCTCAGGTTCTCAGGTGAGAATAAGTATCCAAAATGAAAAATGAAATGGCAAGTTTAGGTCAACGTGAAAGGAGGACCAAAAGGTTCCGATGAAATCAGTGTCCCAGGGAGTCCTTACTCCACAGTGAATTCCAGATTCCTGTCTACAATTTATATTAAGCCCTAAGAAATAAGCACCTTCTCTTTTCGGTTCACAGCCATCTTCTCCAGTCCACCACTTCTCAGCATCCTAAATCCTTGGTACTGAAAGCCATTCCTTAGCTCTGGCTCGTCATCCCTCAAGAACTCGTTAGAAGAGCAGAGTCTCAGCTTCGAATCCGTGCTCACCAAGTGCCCTGGGCAGCGGCTGTAGAGATGAGCCCTGGGGTGGTCCTAGCACGCCACAGCGGGAGCACCGTCGCTGCACTGTGGCTGCTCCGCTACTCGCCTTCACCGCACTGCTTTTCTCTCCCGCCCCCACCCGTGTCACCTGTCTCCATCGCGTCATCTTCCTCATCCCTCTCTGATTCTGTTGTCTTCACATTACCCCAGCTGACCCGAGACTTAATACACTAAAGTCAGATTACTTTTCATAGTCAACAGACAGTCTTCTAATTGAGGTGCTTAAGTGCAGGGAAAAAAAATAAAAGAAGGGAGCAGATGTGTGTCCGCAATGCCTGCGACAAGAATGGATAGCAGAGTGTCTATTTCATCCAGGGTGGAGTTCCTATACCAAAAACTTTCCTATTTATTTCTCTTCACATAGCGTCATCAGGAGGTCCGTGTTCCCTCGTACCTCTCCTAGAAGATCGTACGGTTATTGTCTGGAAAATAACCCCAAAGCTTTTCCTCAAAACACAAATTTGCTATGTGCACAAATGGAGGTACCGGCAGAAGAGAACCCGGGTAGCTCAGCCAGCAGCCCACAGTCAGTTGTCCTCACGTTGCCGGCTCCTGCTCACGGCTAGCTGGAGCATCTCATCCAGTGAGTCTGGTTTTTCTCTGCTTAATTATACTCCTCCATCTGATTTCATCTGCTCCATCTTGCAGTATTTACCCGAAATAAGTAATCTCAGCTGGATGCTTTTATTCATTTGCAGTACCGGTGTAGCATTTTCTCTGACCTCAATATCTCTGTCACCCAAGAGCATTTGATATTATTCTCTGAACCTTTATTTTCAAAAACCATTCCCCCAGTCTCTGTAGATGGGAAACATAATGTATTGCCTTTTAGTAACGAGTCTTCTCTGATCTTAACTATTTTTGTTGAGAAACTCCAAAGCCAAATCTATTGTTCTGACAACTCTTTCCTAGACTTCTATCTATTCATCCAAGTAACGCATAGCATCCTTGCTTGACATCAAAAAAAAAATTTCTGTGATACATAAATGCTACTTATTCCCCTTCCTCACAGCCTGCACCTATTGACCACCAGGGTGAATGCGGAAGCCCGGACATTAATAAGATGCAGATGTTCTGTCTTATCTGTTTCTTGCTTCTGCATGTTTTCTCAGTCACCAAAACATCACGCTTGCTGCTTTCCTCTCTGATGTCCCATATTATTTCTTTCCCATATTATTCTGTTCTCTTTGGCTCAAGCTACCTCTTGCCTGGAACACTGTGTTTGACTGCTCTCTAGTTTCCAGAATGTACCCTCAGCTTCTGTGTTCATCCTCCTATTATAAAACTGTGACCATTCTCAGTTTGGAGGAAGGGCTTGCTCAGAAAATGGGTCACTGGGTTCATGACCTGGAAAGGTATATACTGATCCCAGATCCTCTCTTCTCTCGCTCCTTCCTGAGAGTGACGGCATGAGCAAGAAGGTGCCATGCCCTTCAGCCACTGGCTGACAGAGACTGCTAAAACCGTGAGCTAAACTAATCCTACCATATTTAAATTTGTAGGTGTTGAGTACTATATCCCAGCAAAAGAAACCGACTAAGATAGCAAACATGATTGTTCAGGACATGAACCGGGTTTTATACTTTTGTACCCTCAGTACATTGCACATTTGTAAAAGCATAATAGATTTGAACCGAATTTATTGAAATTGACACTTGCTTTTAGATCAGAGTGATTGAAGGTCAGAATTTAATAGGGTAGTGAATATTATGCTTCTTTTTCATAGGTCATGAGTGTGTAGGAGGTAACACATTACCTAATATAACTATCAGTAAGACAATTAGAGGGATAAATTAGGAATAAATTCCCACATCTAAAATATGCGAGATACAGGGCGAGTTACCATTCAAAAAAATCAGTTTGTGTTTTTGTCCTTTGTAAACTATTCTCTGTACAAATTCCAGGTCAACTATATTAGATCAGCATTTGAGTTTGTGGGTGTAACTTTTCAGATAATTTGACTGGATCTTCATATCTAAGTCCAAGAAAGTACAATAGTCATTTGCATGTAGCTGCGTTGATTTACACTATTTTATTGTCATAACTGCTATTCATATTAATATAAATCAAGTAGATTATTACCTTAAATTCTGATAGATGCTTAAGAATTTGGGGGATGGCACACAGTTCAGTGATCAGAAACTTTGCCTAAGAAGCATGTGGCACTGGAATTTCATCTCCACCTAAAAATTAGGCAGATAGGATGACGCATGCCTATAATCCCGCACTGAAAATATTGAGACAGGAAGATTACCATGAATTCTGGGCCAACCTGGGCTATGTACTACATAGTTCAGTGAGTTCAGAACCAACCTGGACTCTAGGGTGAGAGGCTGCTCAAATAAAAGCAAAAGAATTTGATGGTTCTTATTTAATCCTCCAAGAATTAACCTCTAAATTCCATTACCGTCAACATTTACACAATCTTCTTTTTTCATAGAAACAAGGTAAATTATTTGATAGGTATATCACTTCATTGAAAAACTAAGACCAATTAGAAGTTTGAATATTGTCCAAGGAAGGAGAATTAATAACATTAGATTACAGAATCAGGATCCAAAGAGATACTATTTTTTTTTCTGTTTTCAGGGCCCATAATACTTAAAGTTATACTATTCTGAGTTCTCTTCCGCTTTCGATGAATGTTTGTACTTTCGGGCATGTCCAAGTGGCTCGTAAGCCTCTTACTGCATAAGGAAGTTAAAAGCACAATGAGCATGCTTATCCATTGACTCAGAGAACTGATGCACCATATGAATGTAAGTTCTATGAATGGAGTACGAAAATATGTTTTTGCCCATGATTACAACATTTTCTAAAGCCTAGGCAAGAACTGGTCTCTGGAGCCATTCTCTGTCATATTTTTGTTTCTTTCTGTTCTTCTACAGGACACTTAGGGGGCCTTTGAATGTTTCTGTTCTTCTACAGGACACTTAGGGGGCCTTTGAATGTCTCCACCTGCAGATTAGAGAAGTGCCTCTACTCAGATGAGCTCCTCTGAGAGACTGGGCTCACCCATCTGTTTTCATAAAAATTTAATTCCAGACAGAAAACTTTCATATATTGTTTTGTCTTAGCTTAATTTTTATTTAATTTGTCGTCAGAAATCAGACTTTGGTAATCTGGCTGCAGGTGCCTAGAAAAAAATACACGATGTGGTCTACCCACAATTCCCTAAGAAACTGTTGGCAAAGGCTCTGAGTCCGTACACACAGTAATAATTTGAAGACTTGCTAAAATGCTGATAGAGGCCTGGGAGCTTCACGTGTGCTTCATCTGCAGGCCAGCGGTGGAAAGTTTCATTATTAAGCTGCATAGTTCTCACTACTCAATGAAGGCCAAACAGCCTGAGTTGTGTCTTCCCTTGCCTTCCTGACTCTAGTGCCCCACAGGAGCAGAGCTCTCATGCCACCTCTTCACTGACCCCTGCTCAACAGCAGGGAGCACAGTCGCTCTAGCCTTTAGCTGAAACTTCTCTGTGCTACTCAAGTTTAAGAGCAGTGTCAATAGCCTCTGGCATTACTGTAATAATTCTTCTCATTGAGTTGAAAGGAACAGTTTTTGCTCAATTTTTATTATATGTTTCTATAATTTCCAGGAAACTGTCCCCAACTTTCCTATCTCATGCTGTTTTCCTTCTACTCAACCATGGCACATGGAATTAAACATGACTGTCCATGGATCAAAAGTTGTAGAGTGGTTGCAAATTCCAAGCTTTTCCAAATAAGAGGGAACCTAATCTTTCACAAATAACTAAACATTACCTTTTGGTCAGAAACTATGTGGCCTCATTCAAAAAACTCCCCATCAAATGAATTCCCAACAGGAACAGTGGGGGAGACATATGTATGGCTGATCACTGAAAGCGATGAGCTCTTGCAACTAATATCGATTATCTGTGCATTGTTATTACTGGTGATGATTTGTAATTGGGGTCTATATGTAGCATAGACTTAACTATAAGACCAAGGCAACCAAAAGATAGAGTTCATTAAATTTCAATTGTAAATGTTATAATAATATTTTTAACACTGGGAAGATTAAAAATATAAAAGCATAAGGAATGGGACTCCACTAGAGTCAATAGTTCTAATATTGGACAGCGGCAAAGAAACAGGGCAACTCCACTGCCTTGGTGCAGGAATTCACAAATCAAAATTTAGCATGAGTTAAAATACCATGATGAGCTGCATTAAAAAAAATTACTAGTTGCTAGATCCAAGCCCAAGTCTTGCTGAAGCAAAGCCCAACATTTTCTTTTCTAATAAGTTTCCGAGTGAGGTCAGTGCTCCCTGTCTTGCCCACACACTGCTTGCTAGCTGTTCTCAAGTCCAGTGTACCTAAGAATTACTTGGAGAACAATTAAAAAGCAAAGATGACTGAGCCCCACTCCAAGGCAACAGATTCACAATTCTCATGGCTGGTTCTGGGCATTGTTGTTTTCCAGAGCTTTTTTGGCACTACTTCAACACTTAGCGTAGGGTAAGAGCTGCATCTCCACTCTCATATGACTCCACGGAGCTGGTGAATCTATTATTATCCAGTTTTATGCATTTGCAAGAAAATACATAAGGCCACTACTACTGTCCTTGCTTTCTCATCTCATCTATTCCAGAATCTTCTCTAATAAACATCTCAGCTTCTCGGATAGAGAAAAGACATTTACTGAATCAAAAATCTCACACGGTGTTTTGTGAAATGACCATTATAGAAAGATGGGAATCCCTTTCAAGAAGAGGAAATAAATATCCTCTGTATCTGTCTCCACCTATCTTTTCCTCCATCCTTTCTGCTGCGGAGATGAACTTTTTTCAAGCTCCTGGACAGAGCTGACAGAGGTCAAGCAAGGACACTAAGATTCCTGCTGGGTAATATACAGAGTTCAGTACCTCCCCCAGAGTACATTCAGACCCTTCCAACAGCAAAGGGTTCAGCTAATTGCTCTATACTGGAGAGGCAACTTGAAGTCAGAAATTCAGCTGAATTAATTGGCAACTCTATTATTTCTGCTGAAAATAATGGCTTGTTGTGGTGCTGGGACTCAGCTGGAGAGAGCACATCGCCACAGAGTAATTAACTGTCCCCCAGAACTCGCTGTACTCCTGCCTTCCGTTGCATAGCTCCTCGTAGGTCCTCGCCCCCACACTCACTCGGGCTGGGCTAGACGCAGACAGCCAGTGCTAACGGTAGTTTGAGCAGTTCTTTTTAAATTTGATCAACTAAGAGGAGACTTGCTTTGAGCCTGGGCTTATGGATAATGAACCAAGTGAGCCAATAAATCATACAGTCTAAAGGGTTTGAAGTGTGTTCTATATTGTATAGGATCTCTGGAGTTAGAGATTAGAGGACTTCAGAGCTTTTTTGAAAAGTATTTATGGACACTTTCTAACTCTGCCTCATTAGGAAAGGTTTATCTGAGCTGAACTACCCAAGACCTAAACTCATTTTCAGCACTAAAAGGTTTGAATTTTTGAGAATCTGAAATGTGTTCGTTCCTGAAATATTGGCACAGTTTTCTTCTTAACCTTACAAAAAGTCTAGATAAGCCTGGCTACAAGGAGTTGTTCATTTTATATCCTAGTTTGTTGGTGCTTTTGTCTATACAGGGCTTTTCCAAATTTATCCCTTTTGACACTTGGAATGAACAATTCTTCGGGTTTGTTCCTGAGAAGGGAGGCTGGGAGTGTTGTCCAGTGAACTGTTTTTAGCAACATCCCTGGTTTTGAGCAACAAGGTACTGGTAATGAACAAGACCCCCGACTCTCAGTTTTGACAACTTCCTGGGAATGAGAAATTACCACCTTTGTAAGCCATCAGTCTAAAACCTGGTTCCAGTTTCTTTTTAAAAGCTCCTTATGGTTTTGATGGTTGGCATGTGTAAGGAACTTGGTTATCTTAAGGATATTTTTGTACACTTGTTTATTTGAGAGTTACAAGTCATGTAAAAGGTTGGATAGGAAAACAGGTGATTATACAGATCAAAAGGAATGGAAGACTTTGCTTACAAAAACAGTGCCGTATTGTGCCGAAACAATATTTCAAATTTATAACAGAGTAGGATAAGATCTTAAGTCTGCAAACTTTAGGCTCTCCCCTGTGTCATGCCCATGGTACACGAGACACTAGCCTGCCACTGTGATGTCATCATCACACTGGGAATGTATGACTGCCTTGAGTTTCTCCTTGCTATAATGTCCTTATTGACAAGAGTGATCCCATTCCCATGGGTTCTCATACTGGCTAGAATCAGCTGTGGACGGAAAATATCTCCCATTTTTTCACACTTGTAGCTTGTAAAAGAAAATGTAGGTTGAGAGAAAGTGATATATTTTTCTATATATTTTTGTCAATTGTAACGTGCTTTTAAAATATATGTTTAGTACAGTCTCAAAAGTCAAAGACAGCAAGGGCCATGCACATACTTAATTTCTCTAAGTCTTTGTTTACTCACCCTGAACATACTTTTGAAGTTTACTCCTGACTAAGGCATTTCTCCATAAACTCTGATATCATCTAGCTTTACACCTTAGTTTGTCAGCCACAATGCCCAAGGCTCTGCAAGTACAGTAAGTTCTCTAAGATCACAACAGCAGTCAAAAAAGTGCTTTAGCCAATATAAAGCCTTCATTTCCTCTCTGCTTAATCTCTTCCCATGCTATCATTTACTTAACTTATGTCTAACTTAAATCAGCCCCCTTCTCTTTCACAGACAAAAGAACGCTGCGAGAAAAAAAGAACAATCTCAGTTAAGTAGAATGCTTATTTTATTCAACAAATAAATATCGGATATCTTATACAGGTAAGGTACTGGCAATGCTTCCAGCCTTTAGTTCCCTTTAGGAAACCACTTTAAGTCTGCACTGAATGTTCAAAGATGTGCCAAGAAGGGCAATTATGTATTTCATTGTTATCTGTTCAATTTACAAGCCTTATTTTATTAGCTGTGCACACATATACATATATACTCATATCAAGTCATAGCTCTTGGTTTTTTAAGGGTTTCAAATGGCCCATTTTTTAAAGTCAACTTAAGAAACTTGCACATCAAAGGAGTTGAACTTTGTCTAACTTCAAAGAAATAGTTTTGATCTCATTATTGCCATTGGAGAGACAAAATAACGGTGTCGATAAGTAATGTTGTTAGCATTGTACTGACAAAGATCATGTCTTTCCATTGGGCATGGCTTGCCTAGATTTAAAAAAAAGGAGGGGGGAGTACAGTTCTTTCATTTTCCTGCTGTTACAAAGAAGTGTCTTCTAACTTGATGCCTTTTGACTGGAAGGGATTTGATCAACAACAGGAGAGAAGGAGGATTTATTAGGGAAGCAGCCTTAATTTTTATAGCAGCTGAGATTAATAAACTAACTGCCAGCCCCAGGTCTTCCTTGATATACCAACCAACTGAGACCAGACAGGTAAAAGCAGATGTGTTCTTACTCCTCTTTGATCAAAGTTGGTGTTCCAGCGCAGCATTTGTTATTTGTCCCATAAAGTCTCCTCCTTATCATGCTTCCTAAGTAGGAAATGTAAGTCAGCAGAACTTTCAAAATCATGTAACTTTAAAAATTAAGTTTGAACTTCTCTGTGCTTTATTTTTAAAGCCTAAAGTTTTCTTTGAAGAGTCTTAACAGGGGTAAAAATACTTCCTTTTTAAAGAAGATTTTTTTTTGACCTGAGTGAAAATATCTCTGAATTCTTCAACACATATACATTCATTCTTCAGTGTTAACTAAAAACTAGTAATGAAGAAAATGAATATTTACCATCTTTTCTGATACAATAGGCCAACAGGATTTTTACTTTGAAAAATGTCAAGCTGTTCTAATGCCTCATTGCATATTTTAATTTATAGGTCTTTTATTTGTTTGCTGTGCTTAACTCCCCACCACACCCCATTCTTTAGCTAGAGGATTGAAAGTGTTGAGTTTTCTATTTATCTACTTAGCCCCCAATTTTGTCTTTTTTTTTCTTTAAGAACTTCACTGGTGCTTTTTACCGTTTTTAGTTGGGAAAATGAACAAAGCCTTTCTAAATTGTGTCAGCTTTATGTTAAGCCTTAATTTAAGGAGTGACTTTGAGATTTGAAACAAGGTAATTGGGGGAGTAGCGAACGCTGTGGGAAATGCTTTACGTGAACAAGAAAGAGAGAGCTAGTTAACAAATATTTATTTAGCAACTGCTGCGTTCAGAACCCTATGTTCAGAAATTCAGGAATAAGGTGGTGGTACAAAAGAAACAACCCTGCCGAGAAGCTTTCACCCTGCAGGTGGGGACTGGAGGGCAGGAAGGCAGGTAAAATAATTTACAACGTCTCGTAACAAAAGGCAAAGTTATGCAAGGCAAGCCAGAACAAAATACACGAAGTGAATGGACCCAATCAATATTTTTTTTATTCTGTTACAGCTGCTCTCAAAATATGATGTTAACTTGAGCAGCCACATGAACTTCGGAGATTGGCATAGATTATTGAAGCATCATTTTGTTAAATGTACAATAAGCATAATACTCAATGTGTAGTAGAGTCAAAGACGGCACCACATCTGCAACAACATCTTGCACGTTATCTGGCATACGTGGCTAGGCACACATGAAACAAGGGACTGTGGTAATGGTGATAGGGACTGAGATGATCCTCACTACTATTGCTGAAAAAGCTAGTACACCATTACTTTCATTACCATGATAGTTGCTTAAATTGGTTTCTCTTTCCAGTCATAATCCATGTGTTCATAATTCAAAACATTTAGAAGGGATTATAAAAACTTTAATTTGGGCTAAAGGAGGTGTGAGTATCATGTGTATTGTAAACTCTGACAGTCCAAAGATTTAAGTTTATAATGTTACATTTGGAATTCTAGAAGGGTGGCTTAGGAGAGAAGGCTCGTATTATAACCAAAAGAGAAAAAAAAAAAGAAAGTCAATATAGAATCCTCAGTTCAACTTGCTCCGTGGAATGCTAGACAGCAGAAGTGCACCTGGTAGGAAGCACGTCTTAGCTGCTCCAACATCTACACCACGGGCAACCTTTCCTCCTGAGGGAGGTGGAATACACGGAGGACAGGACTGTCTTGGAGGTGAAGACTGGACAGAGAGACTTGTGGCAGAGTGGAGCAGCTCCTCCAGCAAAAATGACCCAATGGAAGAGTTGCCCTGCCTAATGTGAAAGCTCTTAGTTTGGCAGAACTCGGCATTTCTCGGTTGGTCAGAAAGGCTGAATCACTGTTTGAACAGAAGCTTGTTTTTCCTGTGTCAATAATATCATTTATTTTCCTGGATTCTTCCTCATTCTAGCCTCAGGGATACCTGGAAAGACAATCTGGAAAGTTTAGGTCCATATTCCCTTTATTCCTCAACCTTTGATATACGTTAAGAATTCATAGTATTTTAGATTTGCCTATGGTGAATTTTTATTTTTATGTGGCTTACCCAACAAATTCTGATTTCTATGGTATGGACGGAGGTGGGAAAAACGACTACAGATAATCTTATTTCAGTGTAACTCAGGTTTTGCTACCAAATATGTTGTTGATACCTTAAAAAAAAAAACAGAAGAAAAACCAAAAGAAGGTGAGGAGAAGACTAATTTTTAGAGCCAATAAAATTTCAAATTAAAATTTTTGGGCCCGCTAAGTATTGATTGGAATACAGAGAAAATCCGTTTTATTTATTTAGATCAATTTAATTTTTATTATGGAAAAGCCTCATGTCATAGTCAGCTTTCCCACTGCCAAGATAAAATACCTGGCTCATGCATGTTATGGGAAGAATTTCTTTTGGCTTGAAATTTCAGAGGTTTTGGTCTATGACCAGCTTACCCAAGGGCACATACATCATGGAGGGGGTAATGGCAGAGGGAAACTTCTCACCTGAGCCAGGTAAGAAAGGCTCTAGACAAGATTGTACCCATCCAGGTGGTGCCCCTCTACCCAGTGACCCACCTCAGCCAACTCCTAACCATGCCCTCAGCTATGAACTCTTCAATAGATTAAGTTACTGATTATTACAGCTCCTCATGATCCAATGATCCAATCACTTTCCGAAAGCCCACCTCTGATCACAGGAGGCCTTTTGGCAACATATTTCATCCAAACCGTTAGCACTTTGGTGAACTGGCCTGTCCAATAATGGGATATGCAATTATGATGAACAAAAATTCTGGCAAAATTCTAATTAAGGAAATGCTAGCCAATGTAAGACAAAAGGCTTTGAATGTTATTCCTGTCACTGACATATCACAAGAGATAGAAAAAGCATCTCTTCCAGATAAAAACCTAATTGTACTATGCATATTTTTTAAAACTATGTCCATTAAATGAACCAGGTTAGCCTTGAAAAAAAGTAAGCCAGGTGTGGTAGTGCATGCTCATAATCTCAGCACTCTGAGACGCCGAGGCATAAAGATCTCAAGTTTGAACAACTGAGAAACCTAAGCAGACTCTGTCTCAAAATTAAAAGCACAAGAAAAGGCTGTGAATAGAGTGCAGTGTGAAGACCTTGGGTTTGGTCCCTAAGATAGAATATCTTTCATTACACACTATAGAAAACTTTCCTTCAAGATTATACATAAGCATTCCATTTTTGTTAATTTTGTTTTCAAGGTTTGGTCATAGTCCAAAACCTTCATTTTCAAGCAAAATATAATCTTTCAAAAAAGAGTAGCAATCATTATTAAAGCCTTAAAATGGCCTGTGATCTCTAAAGGGCTAAATGCTTTATTAAAAATCTATTTTAAGTGTCTTCTAATAATCTTATAATGTAAAAATGTAATTTTGCCTATTTACAAATTATAAAAACAGAGATTTGGAAAAGCAATGTTCCACGATGCCTGAGCCAGAATTTTAAAATCAGTATCTAACAATATCCTATTTAATTGCTACTTTTGTGCCACCCTGAATAACCTCTAGCCATTCTTAAACAAATAATAAATATATTTTATGTGAATTATCTCTGAAGAAAGTTGATTTGACGTTGTCCCTTATGTTGATCGCCTTTTTCTTTTTCTTTTCTTTTTTTTCTTTTTCTTTTTCTTTCTTTTTTTTTTTGTTGATGGAATGACCTTTCTTGAACATCATCTTTAAATCCTCAACTTGTCTTAATCTCACAAGAATCAGAGAAACCTGAAGGCCTTAGGCCACTTCTCTTTAAAGAGTCCAGTCTGATGTACTTTCCGTCCTGAAGAAATGCCTGAGGTACTTTCAGCACACATGACATCCTTTTCAGAACTGGTTACATCTTCGCTGCCTCCCATCATTTTGCCAACATCCCATGCCATGAGATTAGAGGATTCTCTGCTCAAAAGCGTGATCCTCGATACTGCACAACTTCCAATTAAGGAAATAACAGATATTGAGAGACAAAAGGTCTTGAGTGTGAGATCCGTCACTGACATAAGACAAGAGATAGAACATCTGTTCTAGATTTTTAAAAACATAGTTATTTTAAGTATATTTTAAATAAGTATTCTGTTAAATGAACTATGTTGGCTTATAAAATCCATGAACCAGCCATGGTAGCACATGCTTATAATCTCAACACTCTTGAGGCTACCATCTTCAGTGAAGTGAGCTGGACGCACAAGGTTAAATATGTTATGGTTTCTATAATATGAGAAATCCAGAATACAGACATTTCATAATTCCGGATGTGGATGAGATAGTGGAAGTTAATGAGGAGGAGGAGCAGGTGGGAGGGCCAGAAAGGGAGAGGGGAAGGGCTTGTAATTTTGGCACTATAAATATTTGCACAATATACTCAAGTTCAACGTAAATATTATGTATCTCATATATACATATCAATAAAATAGGAAAAAATATTCTCAACACTCTGAGAAACTGAGGCAGGAATATCTCAAGTCTGAAAACTTAGCCACATAATGAGACCCTCTTTTAAAATTAAAAACACAAGGTTGTGATTTTGATGAGATACATATGTGCACAAATACTCAATTCAAGGTAAACATTATTGCATATTATATTAGTCAGGGTTCATTCAAAAGACAGAATTAGCAGGTTTTGTCACAAAAAGGTCTATCAGGAAGGCTTACAAATCCAAGGATAGAGGTGGTCCAAGATGGCTGCTCAGCCGTGAAGTAGATCTCCCATTCAGGACTGCGGAACAGCTGGTGAGGTAAGAGGCTGCTACAGATCTCCAGTGTAGACTGAAGTCTGAAGATTAGCAACTGAAGAGCAGCAGCAGATAGACAGGCACAAGTCGAGACTGGAGTGAATCTGTGCTGAAGATCTTCGATGTGTAGCAAGTCAGTGTCTGTAGACAATCACAAAGGCGAGAGCTTTCCCAGAGGAAGAAGCTGTAACAATCTTCCCTCTTCCTTTTATATCCTTGGAGTTCCAGTTGGCCCTCCCACATCTAGGTGGGTGCTCTTCTCTCATTGGCCAGCCCACAAATCACTCATACTCTAATCCAGACCAGTTCTTGATCCCCAATCTAGAGTGGTTCACAAATCCTAATGGAGGTGTTTCCTAATTCCCTCCAGTTGACTTAATCCCTCCAATGGACAAACATATCTATATCTATAGATAGATAGATAGATAGATAGATAGATAGATAGATAGATAGATAGAAATCAAATGGGGGAGGGGCAAGAAAAGGCTGTGGATATAATTTGGTGAAAAAACCTTGGGTTTAGTTCCCAGTATAAAACGAAACAAAACACAACAACATAAGCAAACACGCAAAAGTGTAATTGTAGACTTCTCTATGAAGTCTTCTTTGATATGCAACTGAGACTCAGATAGACATTCCCCAGATGATAAAGCAGGTAAATATGGTAAGAGGGGTTACAGTGCTTCACAGGAAGACCATTTCTCCCAAGCAAGAAATTTAGGGGTTCCTATTAAGTCTTCTACCTAACAGAAAAAAGAAAAGAAAGAGATTTTAAAGGATCCTTTAATATATTAATATGCAAGTAGGTGCAACTTTTAATGAAAGATTGTGAATATGCTATATATGCAGGGCCATCAAAATCTCATATTCTTTGGGAAAACTTCTAGTTGATGCATTTGTTAAGGACAATTGGGAAGTGGAGTCAGTAAGAGACAAGAGTTAGCACAAGTACCAATTATGTCTTCGGAGCAGTTACAAATACAAAAATTGTGGCCTCTACCGGTTTGATATCATGCACAAAGATAGGTCTAAACTCATATATAGTCGTTTCTTTTTAACTCATTTTTGTCTTCCTTATTTTGCCTCATTAACTTATATATGGTGCTATACCCATGGTTGATTGAACAATATAGTCCATGGTACAGAACATTACGCGAGGCCCTTACACAGTGGAATATTACCCTTCACAGATTCCCAGCTACACGGAGTGTAATTCCCCAAGGCCCTCACCTTCTGTGCTCTGAAATCCAGAACTGAGTTTCCATCAATTGCTTCCCGCCAATGACAGAGCGCTGCGGTGACACAAAAATAGAGCTTTCCTCAGGAGACATCAGTCTCCTCTAATACAGAGCTTTGCTCTGAGGCTGTCATGACTCAATCTGGCCTTGGATTTCTCAGCAGTCCTTGATTCTTCCATTCGACGATCCTGCCCATTCCAGCTCATAAAGGGAGACCTCCGCCATACCCTGACCCGCTCCTGACCTCTCCCAACCTCCTCCTCGTTATCTTTTACAGGGGATTTTAAGAGATCCTTTTATATATTTAACCCTTAGATGTTTTCGTATGCATAAAATAATCTTCGAAAGCAGACCATATTGTCCTCTTCTTCCAAAACTAATATTCATCTTAAAATAAGAAAAAGAAGAAATTGTTTACAAATCCTGGACCTACAATTATCTGCATAACCCGGTGCTACTGGGCTGAACTTTTATGATGAGAAATTAACAAAATGAATATGAGCAAAGTATATTAGGCATTATATTTCTTAAGAGTTTGGGGGAAAGACTGCAGATAGCAAGAAGACAAATGTTCCAGATGACTGTCAGCACTAGAAACCCCTTTCCCTGAGGTCCAGCTTCAGGCAGGGTCTTGTCAGGCCTTGGTGGTATCAGCAGTGCAGGCTGAAATGCCTGCCCCTAGCAGGTACAAGAGTTTTTAAGAACCAATTGTTTAGCTTCATTTGTAATACTATTTTTGATGCCTACGCATGTTTCTGGCTTCTCAACATTCTCAAATTTAATAATTCCCCCTTCACTTAAAAATTCTAATGATTCTTCCGATTATTTACAAATATGAACTCTGTATCAGTGGAGGATTTTAGCTTTAAAAGACACTCTATACTAGGAAGAAGAGAGTGGTCGTTATTAAATTAAAGAAAAGGAGAAGTTATTGCTAACAGAGACCTCCATTTAGCAATAAGATGGCAACCAGCAATATCAAGGAGTCAACACCCTTTTCAGCACTGAGGAAGGCAGGCTTGAGCACTAGAACTCAGAACCAGGTCTCTAACTGGAACACATGGCTACATCAATGATCTTGGCCTTTGTTGGAGAAATACAGTCAAGGCGGAAAAAGCAGGGAGAGAACTGAGGCAATACAGGACATTCTCTTTCCTCAATCCCCCATTCTATTTTTGGTATCTTGCACAAGGTGAACAGTGGCACATGGCAGACAAGAAACAAACGTGGAGGAAGAAAGCCCTTACTGACCTTTAGTGTAGAGAGTCATTTGTATTTTGGTCTAACTTAAAGTATAAATGTGGTTTCCTTAACATACCTATAAGCAGAATCTTCTGGTAGCACTGATCTTGTCAGTTGATTGTAACACGGGATTTGTTATAGTTATGCACAGTTTATGCCAAATCATTTGAATAAGTTATCTGGGCAGCTGTTTCATCCTTAATGTATATAATATTTTCACTGGGTGGAATTCTGGCTTGACTGTTTTGTAGTACATTAAAGATGTCATTTCCTGTCTTCTGGTCAGCATCATTTCTGAGAAGGTAGCTGTCATTCTTAACTGTCACTCTCTGCTCTACAAGATACCTTCTTTTTCATTGCTGCTTTTAAAATATTTTGTTTATATTGGGGCTTTAGTCATTTAACTAACTCGTGCTTAGGTGAAGTTTCCTCTATATTAATTTAGCCTGCTTAGTTTTCAATAGATATCCCTGTGTTTCACTTCGTTCCAGGCTGAAAGTCCCACATTGTTGTCAATGGTTATAAATTCTTATCCATAATCTTTAATTCATTCTGGTATTGAAGCTGTTTTTTTGCAAAAGTACTTATCCAGACCAAGTTACATGATAGAAGCGGGATGTCATGTGGATATTATTTTACCTATGGTTTTCATGAGACATAGAAGTTGTTTTGGTACCGTTTTAATAAATTATCCTCTTTGATCTAGATTTCCATTTTACCAGGTTCAATTGGTTGAATCTTGTTTTTATTTCTAAACTTCATCACTGATGTGTTAGTTGACTGTATTCATTTAATTAGTACTGCTCTCTACTATGTTTTATACACCTGCTGCTGGCTGACCATTACTCTGACCAATTTTTAAGTGCATATGAAGTAGAATCAAGACAAACGGAGAAAGTTTAAAGTTCTAATTAATTATTATAATAAAAAACACATTGCCACGACTACCCCTCAAAATAATATTTCTTGCTTCAAATGTAATTACATCACTCCTGTATGTTCTGAAGCAGTCCTGGAAGTCCACTTTTATGAAGTTTTATGAGGTGCAATTTAAAAAAACAAAACGTAAAAGCTGCAGCCAAATGCCACTCAGTAAAAAATCATCTTATTCATCAAAACGTGAACATGCAATTTCTAATTCTTTACTGAAATCAATGTTACTCTGAAAGGCAAATGTTTTGAATCAATCCAGGACATCCAGGCAGCCATGACAGAACAAACAAACAAACAAACAAAAGACACAAAATACATCCCAGAACCGCTTCAGAAAGTGGCAAAATTGGTGGGATAAGTGTCTGGGGGAAAAAAGGGGGGAGGGGAATTAATAGCAATGTGTCTTCTAATCTGATATCTTTTAAAATTTTACTTTTCAGCCAATCTCTTGTTCTATATTGTTTTCATGCAATCATTTTAAGCTACTTAGACTAGGCAAACCATACTTTCCATTATATTAAAACAGTGTCATGTGTGAACAAAAAGTTGTGGCATATCTATATTTATCTGAAATAAAACCAAATTACTCTCTGTTTACAAAATTTTCATTGGATTATTTGAATTTTATATATATATATATATATATATATATATATATATATATATATATATATATATGATCAAATCACCAGGAAGTGGTGGTTTTTACTTCAACGTGTAATGCTTTTCATTTCATTTGTTTAGCCGAATCTGGTCATATGCTTAGGACTGTGGTAAGCTGTAGAAGTGAAAGAGGGTATTTCTGTTCCCAACTTGAATCACGTACAAACACAGCCAATGTTTCTCATCTAAGAATAATGTACATTGGGGAAATACTAATTCTTGTTCACTTAAGTTTTCTTTAGGTTTTTAATTAAGAATGTCCCTGGGCATTATGAATATTTATAATATCATATAAAAATTCATTCATGGTTATTCTATTTGATTACATAATAATATGGAATACCTTTTAGATATTAAATAATGTTGGGTCATCTTGTCCTTAGCAAAAATCTACATATGTTTATGCAAATAGTTTTCTTCAATATGATTCTAACCTATTTAATAAATTTGTGTTTATTTGTCCTTTTATTTTATTCAGATGGGAAAAAATGCATTTGTTTCAATGTTTTATGTGATGTCTGTTGAGTTTTAATACTAATATTATGTTGGTTTCATCAAAAGAAAAAAGGATCTCTTCTTTTATATGTATGAAGTAGCAATTAGAAAAAATATCACTAAAAATACACACATGTGAAATAAAAACAAAAAATTTTGTAAATCTCACATGTTGGGAAAGATGTGGAACTAGGCACCCTGGTAGTATGAACATTTTGTAAATTATAGTAGATATTAAGACACATACACTCTACAAGCAATCAATTACACTCTAAGAAAAAACTTAAGAGAAAATCTTACATTGCTTGCAAGAAGACTTGTAAAGGCATGTTTTCCGAACATTTGTTTTAAGCAATTTTAATGTCTACCAATAAGAAAATGAATAAATCAGTAGTGTCATAAATATATTTGAACTAAGTAAATAGAAATGATCAACTTAGTTAAATATAAGAAATAGAATATGAATGAAAAACCATTGTGCATGAAGATATGTCGTTTAATTTCACCTACTTAAAATATCAAATAACATATTTTGAAATATATAGTTACATTACAAAAATATGCATTAATTCAGGAATGGATCTTAAAATTTAATGCCTTGTTGAATTTTAATATCATTAAACTTTATGGACAATGTTATCTTCTACTTTGGATTATTACTGTGAAAGATATTAAGAGATTTGATTTTAAAATATAATTAGATTTTTCACCTGAAGATGCATTTAAATTTAAAGTATTATATTAATATGTTGTTGAATTTCTATTTGAATTTTTTGCATAAGTACTGGACCATATTATGATTTCTAAACACTTTAATCACACTTCAGTAATAAACTCAGTGATTATTTCTTCAAATACACACAATTTTATTAACTATAATCACCATAATGGATATTTATTCTTCAAAATTTATGTGGCCAACATAACTAAAACCTTTACTCTTTGATCTACATCTCCCTTTCACTCTCAGCCTATTGCTTTTGATCAGCCATCATTAAATTTTCAGCCTCGGTGAATTTAAATATTTTATATTCCCCATTAACTGAGATCATGCAGTATTTCCTTTACTGTGGCTTACTTGATTTTACGTGTCTTCCAGGTTTATATGTTATTCCAAATGATGATATTTGCTCTTTTTGAAAGATAAATAATATTCCATAATATATATTTGAATATACACATACCACATTTTCTCAATCTGCCCACAAGCTCTTAGATTGGTTCTGTGTTGTGAAGAACATGAAAGTGCTGGTATCTCTTCAATATAATGACTTCATTTTCCTTAGACACATATCCAGAAGTGTGACTGCATTTGTTTGTTTGTTTGTTTCCTTTTTTTAAATCACTGCTCCACTTTCCGCACCGGCTCTACTCACTCAGCTCCCCACCAACAGTGCCCAAGTGTTCCCTGTTCGTCACATTCTTGCTACTGAGTCATCATCTCTTCCTGACACTAGCTACTCTCAACAGCCTCCTGTGGCTTTGGTTTGGATGATCTGAGAAGGCGATGAGCACATTTTGGTATTTATCTCGGCCATCTGTACATTCTCTTCTGAGAAGGATCTATTTCGATCCTTGCACTTTTAATGAGACTGTTTGGGTTTTGGTTTTTTATTATTTTTCATTTTCTTAGATACTTTAGAAATTATCTTTTATTAGGTACATGGCTTACACAATATTTTCCCACTTCTAAGTTATCTTCTCTCTGTGTCATTTCCTTTTCTCTGCAAAGACATTTTATTTTGATGCAATCCCACTCAGTTCTTTGCTTTTATTTGTTCCTGTGACTTTGGCATTATATCTGTAACATTATCTCTAGACCAGTGTCAAGAAACATGACTTGTATGTTTCCTTCTGGTAGTTTTACAATACAGATCTTATGTTTCAGTCTTTAATTCACTTGAGTTTTGTATGTAGTGCTGGCCATGAATCCCGTGTGTGTGTGTGGATAACCAGCTCTCAACACCACTTCTTGAGAAGACTCTTTCCCCTTTGCATAGTTGTGACACACATGTTGAAAATCATTTGAAAGTACAGATTTATTTCTCTTCTGTTCCAATACTCTATGCTTATGCCTATTTTTATGCTAGCACAATAGTATTCTGCTTACTGTAGCCTTGTAATTTATTTTGAAATCAAAAAGTGTGATACTGGGAGGGATGTTGGTTTTTGTTCTAGCTCAAGAGACCTTTGGTTATTTGAAATTTTCTGTGGCATTACATTAACATTTCAATTTTTCTATATCTGTGCAAATGCCCTTGGTATTTTTAAGAAGGATACATAAAAACTGTAGATTGCTAAGGGTAGCATAGATATTTAAATAATATTAATTCTTTGAATCCATGAATACAGTCTATAATTCCATTTGTTGAGACTCCCTTAATTTTTCATCAGTGCACACATTTTTCACCTTCTTTGTGAAGTTTATTTCTAAGTAATTATATTTTTAATGCTAATATCAATAGGATTTTCTTAATTTCACTTTCAAATATGTTTTAACAAAGATATATGGAAAACATATAAAACACATATAAAACATCAAATGAAATGTAATTTCTTCAGGATTAGTCTGTCATCATATTTGACGTAAAATCAATGCCACAAGAAAAATTATGCAAGCGTTAAACGCAAAGCACATCATGTCCCAAAAGTTGCCATAAATACAAAGACTTAACAAGATTTTGGATTACTTTTTAGTTCGCTATCAGCATAAATAAACATGGCTGGTTTCTATTTTGTTTTGCTTTGCTTGTGTTGTTGGGTAATGAACCCAGCGCCTTCACATGAAGCCACATCCCCAGCTTTTCTTTCTTTTGAAATTCTGTTTATTATTTGAAAGTTGTAACTGGAACAATATTGAGCGTGGAAAAGGCAGCAATGACTTAAAAGCATACTCATCAAAAATCATACAATAATCAAAAAAACAAATAAAGGTGAGACTTCAGTACATTGAGGGGTGTATTTAGGAAGTTTAAAATCGTATTATGTTTGCAATTTTAGCTATCTCCTTACCTAATTATTATTATGTATTTGTGTTCATGTATGATTCCCTTTAATGCATCAGATTTCTTTCTTTCTTTCTTTTTCTCCTTTTCTGACACAATCTCAATAAACTGACACATTTTCCAGGTTGGGCTAGAACTTGCAGTCATCCTGTCCCAGCCTTCCAACTGATGGGAGTATAGATCTGTGCCACCCTGCTCTACAGCTAATTTTTGTTTGTTGATTTTGTATCCTGCAACTTTATTTAATATGCTAGTTGTTACTTTTTTGCTAGAGCTTTGGAATTTTTTTGTGCAAACTCAGATAATCTGCAAACACAGACAATAATATTCCTAATTTCCAAATTCAATTTTTAAAATTTTTTCTTTCTTGCATAATTTCTTTCCTTGAGGCTTCCAGTAATATGTTGGGTAGAAGTGGTAGAGTAGGTATGTTTGTTTTTGTTCATCACCTTTAAAAAGATAATTTAAATTTTTACAATTGAAAGCTAGGGGTGTAGCTAAGTCACACAACACTTGCCTCTTATACATAAGGCCCTGGATTCAATCCCCATGGCCTAAAAGTCATAAATAAATAAAGAAACAAATAAATTTTTACAATTGAGTTGACTTTTCTATACTTTTGTCCTATGTGACTTCATTTTCTGATATTATTTTTAAAAGAATTTTAGGTCTGGAGAATTGACACAGCACTTAAAGTGCTTGCCTTGAAAGCACAAAGTCCTGAGTTCGATTCCCCAGCACGACACAAAGCCAGGTATGGTGGCACCTGTCTATAATCTCAGCACTCTGGAGGTTGAGACAGGTGGATTGCCTTGAGTCCCAGGCTAGCCTGGCCTCACCAGTGAGTTCAGGATCGGCCTTGGCTACAGAGCGAGACCTTGCCTGCCCCCCAAAAATAGAATTTTGAAGACATCTCTTCTCATATGTATTCAAGTAAGTTTAGATAGGTTTTATTTTTAATCTACTGCTGACCTCTCAGTAGGATTTACTTAGAAAACTCTTGATCTTGGTAAGTTCTAATACTGTAATTGTTCACTGCTATTCTTTTCCCATATATATATATATATATATATATATATATATATATATATATATATATATATATATGAAATTCATAATGGTTACAATGAGCTTGAGTACTTTGTGCACATATATATCATATGAATCTTACAATCACTTCACCTCCCGACCCCCCAACTCCCAGTATCCCACCCATTCAGTTCTATAGAATGTCTGTATTCTTGGTTTCTCATCTTAGAAAAAACGTGACATTTAACCTTCTGCATTTCACTCACTTCAGGAGCATGATGGTCTCAGGTTATGTCCATTCATCTACAAAGGCCTCAAATCTATTTATCTTTATGGAAGGGTTGTACTCCATTACAGACATGTGCCACAGGTTTCATACCCATTGGTCTGCTTACGGGTAGTTTGTCATGTTCCAAAGTTTAGCGTTGTTAATTGTGCTGCTATAAACCTGGGTATGCCTACATCTCTCTTACACATTGCTTTTAACGTTTTGGGAAAGAAATCCCGAAGTATCACTGGATTAAATGGAATATTTATATTCTTTTCAACTATATCATTTGATCCTCTTCTATGGGTAAAATTGGTAATTATATTTTCTGAGAAAAGTATTTATATCATGTGGATAAGCAATCTATATTCATAGATGTTGGTTGAGGATTTTTAGCTTAATAATACCCTTCGTATTCTAGTTATTTTCCTAGCTCCATTCCACATTTTATGTGCACGTTTTCTTTCTACTTTGGTGCAAGGAATGCCAACTTCTTTCCTAGTTCTATTTCTGGAGTGACAAATGAATAGACGTGTTATTACACTACTTTTCTTTTCCCTTCTTCACTTTTTAGTCATATTCTTAATATTAATTCCTTTTGCTGTCAGTATTAGTCACTCTAACGTATTGATAATAGCAGTTTAATGTTTACTTTTTACTGTCTAAGAGAGTTTTCTTTTTTGTCTCATATGTGAAATGTACATTTGTAAATTTTTGCTTTTTATTAATACAGTTTTAACTTCTTGTTATCTAGTTTTTAAAGTCTTATTAATTTTATATATTTAAGGTATACATCATGTTATAATGTACATAAGGATAGCAAATGGTTGTGTACAGTGAAGCAAATTAACTTTTTTGTTTTAATTTTTGAAATAAGATCTCACACAGTAGTTGTAAATCTCCTGACTCAGCCTCCCAAGGAGTGCTGGCATTACAGGTATGTATCATGCCTAGCCTATGTTGTGCCAGAGAATTGAACTCAGGGCCTTATCCTAGCTAGCCAAGTTCTTTAATGGCTAAGTTATGCTTCCTAACCTCAAGCAGGTAACTTCTTGTGTATATATGTGTGTGGTAAGAAGAGTTAAATCTACTACTCATTCAGTGAAAATCTAATCTACATAGTACTATTAGCTATAGCTCAATACTATACCTTAGTATTCCCAGGCTTATCATTTTTGACTAAAAAAAAGTCATATGCACCATTTCATGTTTTTTGAAACGCATTGGAATTCTGCAAATTATTATAAGATTAATCATATTAGCATCACAGTGTGCTTGAACACAGTATTTTTTCATGAAATGTACTGTTAGCTTTGTTTAGTCCATCTCAATTTTTGTCCTAAGTTTTCATGATCTCTTATAGACGTAGATGTGACCAATGTTATGTCTAATGTGTTGACTACACACTCTAAGCAGTGTTTATTGCCCAATAAAAGACTTTTTAAAAGCAACATCAACAATGTGATAAAAGGAAACAGTGTGGTTTTTTAGAGTATGTATCTGTGATGATTCAATAAAACACCCACTCATTTGTCTCACATGATGAATTATGTTATTTTTAAAGAAAACATAAACACCAGTGAGTTGAGTCATTATTGGTATTTACTCTGGTACGAGTGTGAGCAGACTAATTTAAAAAATTAATATGACATACAAATATAGTCATATACATGCAACTATCATATCCTCCGGGTTTCCTCCCATTTTTATAAATCACTCTGTGCAGGCTATCAAAACGGTCATACTCACAAGGCAAGTTTACAAGAGGCTGTATATAAGTCAGCACAAGCAAACACGAATGAGTTCCTTTCTTTTTTCGCTAGCCTATACACAAAATGAAATGAAATGGTACGTTTTTAGGTTCACTTTATGCTTCCTGTTGAAGATGTGCTCATTTGGTCTGTGGGTGAGTGAAGATGGGAACGTACATCTCAAATACTCCTGGAGCGTCCTCACACAGCTCAGCTACCAGAGAGCGGCCACGGATGAGCAAGGAAGTCAGTACGAAGGTGTTGACGTGGGGGAAAGGCCTGGACTGAGTGGTTAGAAGAAAAGGTTATTGTTCATCCCAAAATCGTCAGATTCTTTGGGACAATGACCATTCCCTCCACGTCTCATCGTTTGGCCGCATATGTAACTGCAATTGTATTTCTCTGTATGTCCTAACAGACTGGGTCACAAAAAAAGTAAGATAAATTTTAACAACTCTGAACCAAGAAGCCTCTAGACGAAAAATGGTAGATGATGTTGCTATTTCCTCCTGACTTTCTCTCTCTAGGGCAGGTGAATTTGCTGTCCTTCCTCCCTTCTTTCAAAGTATTGTAAGTTAGGTTTTTCTAGTTATACTAGTTTGTGTTTATCTTCTCTACATTTGTTTAGAAAATGTCCTTTGGCATGTTGGTTGGTAGTTTGAAAACCAAGAAGTTGTATTCCAAGAATAGTTTTTATTTAGAATCCCAGCAGCAGCTTAAGTCAATTTGTCATGTGCACCATTATTCTGACTTTTAATGCTTAGTTTAGAGCTTAGGACATTCGAGGGGCTAGATAAAGGAAGTCCACATACCTTCATTTGTTTAAATGAACATTTGATAGTGACATGCCTTAAGTCTTGTGATAGGTGCATGGGCGATACATAAAATTGTGTTACTAAATACAGCTCAGTACGTAAGCTATGAGTTCAGTCTTCAATACTTATAGAACAAAAAAAGGAAAAGGAAAAAGGAAAAAAAACTTTAATAATGAAGCCAAAAGAAAACTTCTTTCCATGTTGTGAATACTGAGGCCATAGGTAACAATATCGTATTGTACACTTAAATGGCCAGCTACAAGGATAAATCTTAGAGTGACTTTTGTATCGCAATAAACATTTTAAAATCTGCAATCCAAATTCATCTTACTGTGATCACAAAGAAGATCATGAAGACACCTGGTCATTCCTTTTTCTTTCACCAAAAAAGTTTTCTTATAAAACTAAAACATTAAATTGCAGGTATTGTTATATATAATACGTTTTGGTGCATATGTACATTGTTAACGGACATCGTTAAGCCTAGCTATTTAAAACAAGCATTGCTTCACATCGTTACTATGTTTGTAAGAACTATCATTAAATCCACTCTCAGAATTTGTTCCAAAATACACTATGTTTTCACTAACAAGAGCCACAATGCTTTACCTTAGATCTCTTTATATTCTCTACTACTGTGAAATCAGCATTTTTAGATACTGCCTGAGTAAGATACGAGGTAGTCATCCGTCTGAGCCCAGTGTTCCACTCAACACAACGTCTTCCAGGTCTATCCACATAGCTTTACCTTCCGAGTATATAAACGCACCGCTCTTAAAGAACTATTCCCAGTGTCTCCACAACTTGTTCGTCAGCAGGACATCTTGTATCAAGACCAATCTGGAAATACATAGGTAGCCAAATGCATAATCCAACATCATTCCTGATATTTGGAAGTGACTCTTTAGGAAAACCAATTCTTCCTGCTCTGAGAAACTTCCAGAAATGTATGTACAATGACCAGTTACTAGAGGGCTCCAAAGTGTCTAGGCAGCTCTTGTGTCCTCCTGTGTCTCTATTGTCATCCAGTATCTGTGATCAGCTTGGTGCAATTGAGTCCTCAGTGCTTAGTCTGACAAATCACCTTGTTGTTTGAAGGCATCTGTAAGATTGTATCTTTTGCGATGTGACTTCCATGTAGTAACTGTCCGCATTTATGAGATATATTGTGATTTTTCAAATGTAAAAATAGAACATGTCTTTCTCAAATCAAAGCCATTAGCATTTTCATCTTCTTTTCACTTCTTGCTTAGAACCTTTGAACTCCACTTTTCTAGTTCTTCATAAAAAATGCAGTAGGCTATTGTGAACAGTAATCACCCACTGTGCCACAGAAAGGCACAACTTACTCTTTCTCTGGCTCAGTGCACTTTATCCCCTGTCCCCACACAAGATCAGATTCTTTTTACACATATGTTCATACACACCTCAAGCCTGAATGTTTTATTGGAACATGCATGACTCCCTTAAATATCTCACTTACATAATCCATAAATAACTAACACGGAAATAAATCATTTTTAAATTTAGATGCATTTTTTAGCCTAACTTCTCTCTTTTCCATTTTTCCTCATAGTTGCTCTTGAACGTTCCCCTGTCAACTCTCCGAGCATTCGACTACAAAATATGCTTGGTAAATAATATAGAGAGATTAACTAAATGGCACATAATTACCACAAATTTAGAGTCCTATAAAAGAATATATTTTATCCATGATCAGAAGGCTTGCACACTTTCCAAATCCATTTTAATATATTTGACAGTAAGCCATGGGAAATTTTACACAGCAGACAACATTTATTCAGAATTCATAATGGCAGCTCCAGATTACTGCATTATTAAAGACTTCAGTGCATGAAGCTGCTAATTTGTTTCCTTTTCCTCACCACACACGCTCCCCCTCAGCCCATTGTTACCACCCCCATCAACAACTGTAAACCTCCCTATGTTGAAAGCTGCCTGAAATTGAAATTTAAGTTGATTTTTAAACTCTGCCACTCTAACAAGATATATCCAGTTCTGGCACCTGCTCAAAGAAGTCAATTAACTAAGGCAATGAAGCAGCGCAGGAAACTCTAGATTTTCTCTCCTTTTATTTTTTTTTCTTTATTTAATTGGACCCACTATCTGTGGCAAGGGAAAATGTCCATTCAGTAATTGCCTGGGCAGCTTTGAAATGTCACACACACACACACACACAAACACACACACACACACGCACACACACACACACACGCACACACGCACACACGCACACCCCATCATCTCCCAATAACAGAGCTGTCAACCACGCAATTGCAATGGCATTGCACAACAACAGAGCCCAGTAGGAGCATGCACACACACACTCACACACACACACACACACACACACACACAGAGAAAGAGAGAGAGAGAGAGAGAGAGAGAGAGAGAGAGAGAAATGATTAGCAGATGAATGCATCTTATCCCCATTCATTAATCCTGTCAAGCAATTGTGATCTTTTTAAAGCAGCGAACACCACTGAATCCCGCTCATGACTGGCATTTCTGGCATTGACGCTTCCAAGAGCCTGTGGCAGAAACCATCTGAGACTTGGTGTGGGTGCAGTCAGTCCTTACTTAGCCTGGGCTGGACACTCTGCAGAGGTGGCAGCCCAAGAGCAGCCTCAACAAGTAGTAACTGATAGATCTAGACTCCTTGCTGGTGTGATTTTGGGGCATATCCTGTACCATTTCCCAAGGGGTTCCAGCATAGTGATTTCCCATCCCTTCATTATTGACCCTCCCTCTTGGCTCACTGTCAAATCTACAGATGTTTCTTGGATCATTTCCTACATAAACGACTTGCATTCAAGTACCTCACTCAAGTCTTCCTTCCCAGTAGTCCGCCCAAAGGCAGAAACCTGAGGAGAATAGGCGTGGATTCTGAAGTTGGGCAACCAGGCTGCCAGGCTGCATTTGGCTCCACACCAGCCGCAGGGCTTCGGAAAATACACGTATTTTTATATCGCTTTTCTTCGATTTACTCATCTATTGTGGTTAACACATGAAATAATGCACGTAAAACACACATAAAATACCAGTTGGCACCTAACATATTCTGCTAATGATTGTTGTTATAGCCAAATGTTGATCTAAGTGATAGCAATAAAACAAAGAAGTCAATGAATTAGTTAAATAAGATTTTTTTTTAAAGTCTGGTTTCCATCTTTAAGTTACTCAGTATCTAGGGCAAAGCTGTGTATGCAAACAAAATCAGAACAAAAGCACTTATGGGGCGACATCGTGGTGATCGAAAAGCAGTAGCACTTGCAAGCCATTGGGAAGTTGCAGGGGCTCAATGAAGGGGCAGGGTGGGAAACATAAACATAGGAAGGCTACTTGGAGGGGACTCATATCAGACAAATTTCAGAAACAGAGGTGTTTAGAGAAAGAAGTAGGATACCACTTGTCATGCCACTGTTTATAGTCCAGAGCTAGAGAGCCAATCATGTTAGGAAAGGCTCTATCACCCAGGGGTAGAAACCAAGTGCAGAACTGGCTGATAGACAGCAACAATTGCCACTCAAGCTCACCTGTTCCATTTTGTTTTCCACTGGGACGCAGAGACCAAAGAGGATGACACTCACAGGAGAAGGCTGACAAAGCTAAGGCCACAAAGAAACACTCAGAGATAGGTGTCTTAGCGAAGACTGGCGATCTCTAAGAAAAGAAAGAATTAAGAGGATAGTTCTACTTAGAAACCCAGAGTCAGGCATCGAGGGATCTGAGTGTCTGAAAGTCATCAAAATGAAACCAAGAAAAACCAGAGTGTTTGCCCTTTGAGGGATTTTTCTCCCCAAGTATGTTTACAGAATGACGAGCTGGCAAGAACTCATGGGTGCCACTGGCTCTACAGATGATCAGTCCCTTTAGTCCCTTTGAAAACACATGCATTTGAAGCTCTGTTGCCTTTACACCCAGAATGCTGATGAAAGAAATTTTGTTGTCAGTAGCAGTGAAACCCACAATACTGTAACTTGAAAGTCCACCTGTACTTTAAAGTTGAAACCTCAGCCCAGCCCTTGGGGAAAAAAAAATTAAAAAGAGCAGTTATGTTCTACTTGGAGAAAAATCTCAAATTTCAAGAGTGAATAATTAGAGGAAATCACAGTTCTGCCTTGCTGATTTTCCATTTCTGTGTTCTCCTTGGCAAGACCTTGACATTACTGGAACTCATGATCTAGTCTATCCTTCCAGGATTACACAATTCAAACTGTGGACATCCCTTCATGGCTGAGTCACTGGAACTTGTGAGCTTGCAAAGTGTAGCACTTGGCTTTAGACACTCATGATTGACTGCTCACTTGTCCTCAGTAGGTGATCTTCCCACTGTAGACAACCAGGTGACTCTCCAGTACATAAAACAACCCTCCCAGTACTTTTCACTCTCAGCTTGACAGTATTTATTCTCTGGCTCTTTCCTGGCCTGTCCTCTCCACATCAAGTACTCAACTCAATTGTCCTTATCATCTTTCAATATGTTCATTGTTTTATCCTTCGAAGTCCCAACCAAATGCTTCTTATTTCACGCAGCCGTCAGATTCTTCGCGCTGGCAAGCCCTTTCCCTCCTCCCTGGATCTGTGCTCTGTTGTACATCCCGATCGTATGCACCGAATTCCATTTACTTTGCCACTTTCAGAAGCTTCCCCATGTGTGTGGGGATGACTCATCGACTTGCACTGGGCTCTGGTAACCAACAATGGTTGTTCCCTTACTTACAGTGATATATGATAGGTGGGGAACTTGCCTTTCTAAAGTCAGGCTTCTCTTGTTTGGATATACCAAAGCATAGGGAAAGCTGATGATTGGGAGTGGCCGGAAATTGGGAGATACTCATGGCTTGTCATTCTGTTTCAGCCATGGGATGGTGAACAATTCTGCGCAGGCTCTAGATCTGCTCTTCGGAAATTCACTAAGCATTCCTCTCTGTTGTTTTCCTACTGGGATCTTGAGTCCTGTCTAGCCAATCTGAGAGCAGAACCTATATTTGCAGGTCTACCTAGACCCTCAGTCACAGCCCTACAAAATAGAAAACAAGGTGATGGATGAATTTGTCAGGCAAATCTGGAAGATATCTCGACGATTCCCAGGAATTCCTCTGGAATTGACTCTCTGATTCTCATAGAAGCAAACTGGCTAATAAAAATCTTACCAGTATTCTTACTTATCTGTAGCACCCTTCTGCATTCCCTCTGTCCTTTTGCTCAAAGACCACTTCCCAAATAAAACACCCGTATCCAACATTTGCATCAGAAGAAACCAAATTGGGACTGTGGAGATGGTCCCAGGAAATAGATCCTCAGCATGCAATCCTGACATTGGAGCACCTGGACATCAATATAGACCTGAAGGCTGGTGTAAGTTAATTGAACAGTGGTGATACCAAATGTATTGTAACACAGTTATTAAGACTCTCACTTTCAATAGGTTGCAATATAATGCAGATTAAGGACCAGCTCTGGATTACACTGTAGTTCTAGCCCTTGGCTGGTTTGGCAGAACAGCAATTTTAAGAATTATGAATCTGGCTAACTTTTGTTAAAGGTACTTTGAAGACAGAATGGCATTAATTCCATCCAATACGTGTTGCATTGGTGTGCTATAAAAGCAACGTTTCTGGCAGCATTTAAAGAGACTCCCATCTCCTGAAGCTGGAGGAGGCTTTTGTTGAAATCATTCTAGACGATAAATGTAATCCTGATGTTAGTCGTTCTCAAAGAGAGCCGAAGGCGTGCGATTGATCATTCATTGTACCAGTTACCACCATAGTGTGAAGGCAAGGACAGACCTAGAGAGGGAGTGTATAGACTTTATTTCCGAGTCAAAGGGCTGAAGAGGCACCTTTAGGAGATTAAAGAGGAAGAGGAAGAGACACACAGAGAGAGGAACAGAGACAGACAAAGAGACAGACAGACAGAGAGAACAAAGAACTGAGAGAGATGCATGCAGATGGGTCCTACAAACAGCGTAAGTGTGTAGATCTTTGTGTCATACTTCAGTGTTCAGGTCAACAGTGCATCAAGCACTGAAGAGTCAGGTGTATAGAATGACTTACCCTGCGGGTGTCAGCTAGTTTTCAGGCTCAGGTAACCCAGGGCTTGTGTACCAGAGCTATGAAAGGGACAGCCACAGAGGCAGGGATAAATGTTCTGCTTGGGCTCTGTGTCCTCACAGCTACTGATAAAGGAATAGCCAGTCAAGAGCAGTGACAGCAGCTGGATGCACAGTGTAGGACTACCACCAGCGAAGACTAGGAAGCCCTTTCGTGTCAAGTCGACTCATCCAGACTCTTTCAAATATGGAGGAGCAGTGACTCTTCTCCATTAAAAATTAAAATTCCTTCAAATACGAGCTTGGCATATTTGCCACTGTACTCTGCCAGATTTCAAAGTCAGGAAGCTGACAAAAATTATTAAGATTAACCTGATATAGCAACATGGACCTTACCCACTATTGACTTCAATCAAGAGACTCATTTCAAAGCAAATGAGATGGGGCAATGGACTCATGACCAGAGCGTTAACTGCTCTTGCAATATACTTTATTGGCCCAAAGCAGATGTATTGATAAAATTGTAATGAATTGTTAAAAGTCCATCAAAGGCACCAGCTTGTATATGACAACCTATGGTGTGGGAAGTGGTTCCCAAGGATGCTATGTATGCACTAAAGCAATGGCAGAGCCAGTAGCTAGACTGGATCTGGCTGAATATATGAGTGGGCCCTCTCTTTATTACTCCCAAAGCCAGCTATAAAACTTGTACGTTCTGGCCTCACAGTGTTAAGCTTATTGTATTGAAAGTCCTCTTTCCCAGAGACGAATATTTTAGCAAGAGACATCGTGAGAAATCTACTATGAACCCGAAGTTAAAATTCTACCTGGTGACTTTGTGTTACGCAGACAAGTAGACCAGCAGGTAGTGTAGGGCTGAGTTTTACCTTAGACTTGTGTCCTGCCAAAATTCATTGTTTAAAGCTTTAATCTGATGGTGTTCTCAGGTGGGACTGGTAAGAGGTGATTAATTCATGAAAGGGAGCCATTGTGATTGGATTCATGCCCCTGCAAGACATGCGCAAGAGATAACCTTTTTTTTTTTTTTTTTTTTTTACAAATTCTGTTGCCATTTCCCAGTTCTGCTGGGCATCTGTACCATGGGGCTCATGTCTCAATGAAGTCACAGATGAAGTGAGGTGGATTGTGAGTGAGATACTTTTTAGTGAGGAATTTTGGGAAAAGGGAAGGAGAGAAGCTTCCAGTGAAACAAGAGCAGGTAAAAACGGGCCTCTTTGTCTGGTGAGATCGATATGAGCTGAGTGAAAGGGGGTCCCATGCACCAGTTTAAGATTCCTGTTTCTGAGACTTCCATCCCACCCTCCCCGGACCCCAGTTCTCTCCCCTATCATCTTGGTGACTAGTTTTGATGCTGACCCCTGCCGGGTGTCTCACAGAACACCCAGTCACTGAGTCTGTGTACCCTCCACTTCTGGGAGACCCTATCTCTTACTGCCTAAACCTGACTGTCCCCTGTCACAATCTCTCTCGGTTTACCCCTGTAATGTGAGGATGGGTGGCCGAGTCTGGTCTTTTGGTACACTGAACATGGAGCTTTCGCTATAAAGCTCTGCTAACACTGTATCACTGAGATGAAAAGGACCGTATTCAGAAACATGGAAATTTACTAGAATGAGTCTTTGGGCTTCGTGTCTTGTATCAACAATGAGTAAAAAAATAGAGGAAATAATCTAACAAGTACAAAAATAAGTCCAATGGATATCACCTCTCAGAGCTGAAGGACTGTGTCGCCACAGAATGTGTGAAACCTAGAGGCTGGATCTCTCTCGAAGGAGAGAGAAGTGTAGAGAGGATAGCAAGGAGGGACAGAACAAATACTAATCGTCCTCTCAGAACGAATTAAGGCAAGGAATCTTTTTCAGATTTCATTAAAATCTTTGTGTTACTTTCAGGGTTTTTTTTTAATTTTTCTCTCAGAGGTCCTTGCCAAGATCATCTTTCCTTGGCAACAGCTGCAAGGCAATTGCGTATCGTCCTAACACGGGTTTAGGTCTCTCCCTCCTCTTCTCCCTCTTCGCTCTCACTACTGCTCCTAAGAAATGTTTCTCAAAGAAAGGGGTCCGCGTCAGGTTTATCTCAGACCCTGTTCATCCTAGCAACCAAGTGACAACACTATCTTTACATTTTGCAAAACTGTATAATTTGATTTGAAATGCAGTATAAATTTAACATAATTACAAAATAAAAATGTACTTGTGAGAAAACATTATGGTGTGGCAAATTGCTTCTGCTTGCTCTGGTCACATCAATCTTAATATTTTCCTCAACTTGACTAAACTTTAAATATTCCTCTCTACTTCTATGTCCCTGACTCCTCCCTTTACTCATAGAATTTGGTTTAGAAAACTTGCAATTTTTTATTGGTTCTTTTAAGAGGTAAATTTTCTCTCAGGCTCTTGAGAGTGTTGCAATCTATAACAGTCTTTGTTAAGGACTTGGGAGCCAATCTTTTGAAGTATTTTCAAGAAAAATTGGGCTGTCTCCAAATCTCTATGGGAGGATTGAAACTCGATGCCATGGATGCTTGGCTCAGACCTGTGAAATTGTCCTCTTCAATGTGATTTTGCATTAGCTGACCTCACACTGCTTTTCTAGTTTCTTAAATAATCCTGTTCCGACAAATGCATGTTTCAGGCAGGAAGATAGAGACATAAACAACAAATATACTGTCCTATCATCTATTGATCTTTCCTTTTCAAAAATCTTCTTTCCAATCATCATTTGGATCTTGTAATAGCTTTCTCACTCCTGGATGCAATACTTGACACCTGCGACCCTTCAAGGTGGACAGGAGTATTGTGGCTCACAATTTCAGTGGGTTTGGTCCATGTTTGGCAGGCTCCAAGGTAGAAAGAGCGCAGAGAAATGGCGTTGGAGAAGAAAGATGCTCATGACATGGTGGTTGGAAGGCAGAGAAGGGAGAAACTACAGCCAAAAAATAAATAAATAAAGATGAATCCATGGATGAGTATCATGCCTTCAAGTTGTATTCCCTTTCCAAACACATGAGACTTATCGGAGAAAATTAGTTCTATATCAAAACGGATCTCTTCCTCCAAATCAACTAAGATGTTACACTCCTTGAGAAGTTTTCTGAACAGGAATGCTAGGATTTCCCCTTACGTATCTGGAGCTTCCCTTATTTTCGCACTTAATGTATTTACTTCTTGTGGACTTACTTCCTGACCAACTCTACTCTTCGCTCCAAACATATATTTTTTGGTGGTGACAGTCTGACTCTCTAGTCCAGGCTGGTCCTGAACTCACTCTGGAGCCCAGGTTGGCCTCACACTAATGGCAGTCCACCTGCCTCAGCCTCCCTAGTGCTGGGATTACAGGCATGTACCATGACACCTGGCTAACTTTTATGTGGTTTGGGGGAGTTAAACCTAGGGCCTCATGTATTCCAGACAAGAGCTCTAACTACTGTGTTATGACCTCATTCCCACTCTAAACGTTTAAGATCACAAAACACATTGTGTAATAGCCAGAAAAGAAATATCTGCCAAATAATTAAGAATCTTCAATTTTTGATCATGGTCATAGGTTGCTTTTGCTGAGTAATGTTTTACCTAATAGATAAGGGCTCAGAAATAGCAGAGGGAAGAAATACAAATCTCACATAAGAAAACATTTCTCATCAAAAAGAAAAGAATTGAGAATTTGAAAATGCTTTAATTTTGTTCTTTGCCACTGCTTTCATTCTAGAAATTACCCCAGACATTGGTGTTTTTTTGTTTGCAGTGTGTTTTCTTTTCTCTGATTGGTGTCCTTTCTCCTGATGTCCAAGAAGGTATTTTCCAAAGAAGAAATCATCCAGAGAAGCAGATGATTAGGACCCAAATTCCATCCACAAGATCTTGTAGGTTACAAGATTCACCTCCCAAAAAAGAAATCAAATCGCTTTGTTACTGACAGGAAATACCTGCAGATCACAGAAACTAAGCCTGCCATAACAGCCTGTCATATCAAAGAATGATGGTCAAGTGTGATACGATGATTAATCTTGTCAGTTTGATTATTGTACGGTATGCCTAGGAAATGCCTAAGATATTAGTAAGGCATGCTTCTGGGTATATCTGGATAAGTCATGGGGGCCTGCCTTCGCAGGCTGCATCTGTTCAACCCAGGAAGGCTGGGGGTTTTAAGAAGCCTAATCCTTCCTGTGTGCACAGAAAGCCTAAAGATCACATGAGGAAACAACAGATTTATCTGAAAGAAGGTCCGTAGAGTCTGACATACGAGCTGCAGAAGAAGAGGTCTGGGAAAGGAAGTCATCTCAGAAGCAGGATGAGAAACAGTAGGTGGAATGCCATGGAAGCCACAAGAAGGAATAAATCCAGAAGGATTTTCCAAAACTGAGTAGGAAACAAAAAGGTTGAACGTGGACCATGTAGTCCTTACAGCTGGTTGGAAACTAAACTTGATAGAATTAGAACTATTATTAACTAACCATACATATGCCAATTAATATAATTTGGGAATATGTGAATGACTTTTTTAAAAAAGTGACTTAGAAATAAATGGATAGACGGAATATGAAGGTAAATAATGTTAATGGTAGTGAAACATGACATAACTTTATCCTAGGAAAACCTTAGCAAAATTTGACAGAATTATAATCGTCTCTGCGGCAGGATAAGCGATCTCCTGTTAAAGTCTAATGAGTTAGGAGCAAAGATGCTATTAACCATCTTATTATGAATGAGGCAGCCACCACAGCAAAGAGCCATTTTTCCCAAGGTTCAACAGTAGTCAGCATAGGAACTTTGGTATCGAATGAAAGGAGACACTTACCGGGGGACTGAGCACAAGATCAACAACTAATTTCTCATTGTGTCAATAGGTAACGTTTGCACCTGTAGGTTGAATTAGATACTGAAGCAGAAACATCAAATGTTCAAATGGGAGAAGTTTCAGATGGATAACCAATATCCCAAGTGATAGTGCGTATGAAATCACATATGGGCAGCAGTGCCAACCTGTGTTTTGGAGAGTTAGCTTTCAGCTAGTACGCCCAGCTCAACAATTTCAAACTCACCTCCCTCTCCGTTCTCCACTCTCTTTACCATTCTCCTCACTTCCTTCCTTGCAATTTGAGTTCTGCAGTAGTCCTCACACTCACTCTGTCACACAGCCCTGACTCCTTGGACATTATGCTTCCCACGGTATTGACCTACAATATCACCAAACGTTGGGAGCAGCCACTGGTGCCACTCTCATTTGACGATACCAGATTTTAAAATGACTCAATCATGTCATCCTCTCACTGGCATATTTTTCCCTTCCTAAAAAGAGAATTTCAACGTTTTGTGTCTCTTTATACTTCCGTTGCCCTTTTCTCTTTCTCATTTTCAGTATGACACAGCCTCACTTCACTTGAAAAACAGAAATAAAATCTCCCTCAGATCCTGCCACCGAGTCTGTCCCCAGCATACATCTGCTCCCGAGTCTCTGTCTCTCCTCCACTTGTGGCGAAATGCTCTGTCCTTGCTCTCATCAAAGCCCAGCTGCTGTGCTTCCGCAGGTTTCTCTCTTTTCAGACATTTGATTTTCTTCACGATATTTATCCCTATCTAAAATGGTCTTAATCATATATTTGTGTTGAATCTAGGTTATCTCTTCACAATCAGAATTTGATCTCTAAAATCTAAAAGAATTCACTTGCTGCATTTCGAGGACCTAAAATACAAAAAAAAGAAAAAAGAAAAAAAAAATCCCTGAGGAAAATGATCATTTTTTTCTCTTACTTTGGAGGGAAGGGTGAAAAGATGTATGTTGAACAAGAATGAAGTTGTAGATATTTAAATTATTTGACCTCTCTTTTGACACTCTATTTTAGGTTTTGTTCATCAATCACAATGCCTAACCCCGTAATGGGAACTTACTAAATATATCCTTTAACAGACTAGAATGGAAGGAAAAGACGTCTGTTTCAGAGATCAGGTTTGGAAAAGCAGAGATATGACTTCAAGAATAAATGCCAAGGATAATTTGGGAGACTTCAGTTACAGAAGGTGCAGCTGAATATTATAACTTTATTACAAAGTCGCAACACTCTTAGCATATATGAGTCCTGCATTCACCCCTAACACCACAAACAACAATAATAATAACAAATTAAACTTTAAAGATAAGAAAATACAAATAAATAAGTCCCGACACCAGGGATGCACTATTATCCATCAAAAAATACTTTGCTCTTCCCCCAAAACACAAGCATATTTGACAAAATTGAGCTCTGAAAAAGCTACAGCTTAAGAAAATTAAATATTAGTGAATGAACATTTTCCATTAGCTTCCAATAGTTCCCTGAGCACCATTTGCAGTCTTCAGATGAAACAGAACCATCTTGGTCTCTGGGATCAATCTCAGCCTAATAATCATTTTCCAAGCACTGGACTAACTGGACAAGAAGCTCTTGTGACGTGTCTGTGGGGCTCAGCGTCAGGCATGGCCCTCTCAGACTTCTACCCAAGAGTTGGCCATAATTGGCATGAGAGAAAGAAGCATTGGCCCAAAGGACTGAATAGCCTCTTCTCAAAGATGTACCTGCCACAGAAATTTAGGCACTGATGAAAGAATAAATGGAAAGAAGACAGCATCTTTTGTCACTTGCCTTTTCAGAAATAAAAGGGTGATTCTTTAAAACTAGCAAGGTTGTCCCAGAATTGTGAATTATTTGAACATCGGATAACAATAAACTAAGTAAAAGAGATTTTTGCAATTTTTTTACATTTGTCATCTATTATTAACTTAGTGTTTGTGTCCCCAAAAGTCATATGTTGAAATGTTGAACATCAATCTGACAGTATTTGAAGGTAGAGATGTTTGACCATTAAATAGAATTAGTGGAGGTCATTAGGGTGAGGTGCTAAGAATGAAATTTATACCCTTACAAAAAGAGAGAAAGAACTCTGTCTCTGTTCTGTGGCATGTAATGAGACCATACAAAGATTTTGCCATGTGCAAAATAAGAAGTGAGTTTTCACAAGACGTTGTACCTTCCGGTTCCTTCATCTTGACTTTACCAGATAGTAGAACTACTAGAAATAAGCCTTGGCCATTTAAGCTAACCAATTTATGTCAATTTGTTATAGCATCCCAAACTAAGACATATCTGTCTGTACTTCTACCTGGTACATTAACACACATACACATGAAGATATTACCTGGCAGTTTCTTCTGTGGTTTGGGGAATAGAGCAGCCCTGTAGAATTTATTTTCTGAAAAAATATTTAAAACCACAACAGCCAGACAAAAAGCTTTTAAAGTTCATTATAGGGAATTTGGCTCTGTTGTTTGGTTGGTTGGCAGGTTTGTTTGAGGTTTGTGTGTGCGTGCGTGCGTGTGTGTGTGTGTGTGTGTGTGTGTGTGTGTGTAAGGCAGGGTGTCTCTGTAGTCCAGTTTGATCCTAACTCACTATGTAGTCCATGTTTGTTTCAAACTCACAGCAATCTTCCTGACTCAGCCTCTTGAATGCTGAGATTATAAGTGTGTGCCACCATGCCCATTTTATTTATTTATTTATTCATTTATTTATTTATTTTTAGTGCTGGGGAAGGGAACACAGAGCTCTGAGGTTACTAAGCAATTACTTTAACCAGTGAGCTACACCCTCAGCCACTTAGGGTGGAGAATTTGGAAGCAAAACAGCTACAATATGAGTCAGAATGAGGCAGAAGTGACAGACTCTGAGTTTCATCCAACAACCAGAGAGTAGGGTCAATTAAAGACGAGGAAATCCAACCTAGACCTCACAAAGTCATACAGATCTAGATGGACCAATCTAAAAGCCCATTGTACAGCAGACAATGCAGAAGTCAGAGCTGAGACACTCCAAGGTCTCTGCTGGAAAGTGCTCTTGAAACAGACAGGCCCGTACCTTTCTGGAGATGAAGTACAAGAGGCAAACAGAATAAAATTGTCAACAGCCCCCAATTCCTTGCCTTGTTCTTCACAGAAAATATGAAAAGGGGGGAAGGGTCCTCATTAAATTCCAGTTCTCTAAAGGTCTCTGCCTAAAACAGTACAGCTTATCTGTACATCCTCAGAGGCAAGACAAGATGGAGCTCCTGATAGGACCTACTATCCATAACAGAAAAGTAGACCTTCCAAAATGGCTGTAATAGTGTGCATCTGTGAAAGGCTCAGGAAGAGATGACAAATTAAATAATTAAGGATCCTATTTCAATCGCAAACACTGAGGCTGCCTTCTAATCAATGATTTGCTGGCTCTTAGCAGCAGCTTTCCTATTTCTCTGTAAGAAAGATCATTTATTATGCCCCATAATGGATGCTTCTGAGTGAAGAAAAAGAATGCTTCCAAACCAGTGGCCATTCCAGAGAAATGTGTTTAACTGACTAGTACTTAACCCACACTTTATGACTAGCCCCGTGTCACATGCTGGGCATGTAAAAGGGAAGAACGCATACAGGAAACTGTCTGCTTGGAAGTTTCAGGAGAAAATAAAAGTAAGAAAACAGAAAGATACAATGTCCAATTGTGCCAAAGTATTCAACATAAAGACCCAAAGACCAGCTGAGATATCTCAAAGCAAATGTTGTCTTACCTGGCTCCTAAAAATTGAATTAGTTAGCTGGATGTAGAAAAGATGGGGCAATGATTTTCTGTGCAGAAGAAAGAGCATGCGCAAGGACTTTGGGATAAAACTTAATCGTGGATCAGTTGAGCCACAGGAATAAATCCGATATGGCTGACTTGTAGCACAAAAGTACATTACAGATGAGGTGAACAGGAAATGAAAGACATAAAAAGAGGGAAGGATAGATCACAAAGATCCCTGAGAGCCCAGATCTACTTTAGAAGCTTCATCCCATGGCTACGTTTTTCCTTGCAGTTCCTTCAACATTTACTCATGTTGCCAGAACACGGGACTCACTTCTGATATTGTCACCTTTGTGTGTATATTGCTTGTCCTCAGGTAATATAAGCACAGATGTAGAAAAGTCGTCAACAATTACCCTTCTTCAGGTGTTTTCCTGCCAACTATTTAGACAAAGGAGGACGTTGATCAATATTTATAATTGGTTAATTCTAGTGAACTTTTCATGAAATTCATTACTGCATACAAGATGAGGCAAGTCTCCATGAAGATCAGATCAAGGCTTGGAGGGAGAAAGTCTGCTAGGGGAGGCAAAACAAAAAGGAGAAGGAAGGATAGTCCAGGATAGACAGAAGATATAACAGAAAATGTAGCAAAGGCAAGTACATGTAGCAGCTCATAGGTTCTCTCCTTACACTGCACTATTCAGTGTTTTGTGTCTTTCACGTGCATTACTTTTCTTCTCAAAGAAGCACAGGAGGTTAGGATGGGTATTATCTTCTAGCTCCCAGATAAAGACACAGAGGCACAAAAAAAAAGGTCAATATTTCACCCACAGTCACACATCGTAAGTGCCCAAGCTAGGGCTCTAAAACAAGCCTTCTGCCTCAGCAGTTCACCTTTCACCCCTGGGCAACAAAAGATTCCAAGATCAGAAACAAGCAGAAACAATCAGGGAAGACTGTAGGAAAACATTCATCATGCCCAGCTCTTAGAAATAGGATTTTATGGTATCTTCAATTTTTTTTAATTATCTACATCTGCTCCATCTATATTGCCTGTGTACCAGAAGCAGGGCAGAGAATAATTTGAAGGCTGCAGAACGTCAAAACATCAGATTGATAAATGTTTTAGGAACACTAAAATGTAAGGCTACAATCGGAAGGATGGTACCTACTGAGGTGAGGGGGCAGGTACCTTATTCCTACAGTGCCTGTGTTCTTTGCCAAGCTCTTCTGGGTACAGTGGTTGTATAGTGAGCAAAGCAACTGAAATAGCAAAAGGCAAATGTGTCCTTCGGTAGAATTTTCATTCTGCAGGGAAACGCTGGCAATAACAATTTTAAAAAAAAGATAGTGCCAGGTAAAAGCAAGTTACTGAGAATACAAGAGGTGAGGAACGGTGCGTTTTGGCGCTGAGGGCAGTTCCTGTAGAGGGGTGGAAAGAGAAGCTCATCCGACTAGCTCAGGTTCCAGCGCAAGGCGGTGGGAAACCCAGTGAGGGCCGGCTGCAAGGTCACCAAGACTGGGAGACCCCAGCCTGAGATAAGCCTACAAGTGAGCGAGGAATTCTGGGGAGCTGGAACTCAGGGAGGGAGGCTGAGAGTGAAAGTGGGAGTGTCAGTGCCTGAAGTAAGAACTTTGGGGAGGGGCCTGGGCAGACGTGGAAACCACTGAAGAGATTGAAGGAGAGTAATGTGACTAGATTTTTGTTTTACAAAGAGCATTCTGGCAACTGTGTGACAAAGGTAATGGTCACATGGACTTTGGTAGAGTGATGGCGGAGAAGGTAGTTTCTTAGAAGCACCAGAAGTGAAGTTCTAGCGAAAGAAGCAGGATGGGTGACATGCTGAAAATAACACCTGGGGTCCTTGACTTTTCAACTAGAGTTCTTCCTAGTATTTCATCAATGTAGGGGGCAAAGAAAAAAGTTGATGTCGGCTAATAATTTGCCTGAACTTTGTCTCACATTTTTGAAAAAGACGAAGAAAAGCATTAAAGGAATTCTACGTGTTTCTAGTTCCCCCAGACCTCCTTGGAACTCACTACAAAGGTAATTAAGCTTAAAAGCTTTAGAGAGGCAATAACAATCTCATACACACACTGAAGGCCTTGATATTTATGCTTTTGCGTTTGCGGAAGCAGCGGCAGCCATTTTTAATCCTCTCTTTTCTCTGGTAGGAACGGCAGCTTTTTCTTATTTAAGCTGCTGGCCCGGTAAACTCAGGTTGAACAGAAGCATAATGCATCAGCTGCAGTTGGGGTGTGAACACAGAAACCCGGAGAGCTGCTGCTTTCAGATTCCCGAAATAGCTTTTGGATAGTGCGCTCATTCAGGCTAGACAGTTTCATTTGTTCACCTTGTCTTCGTCTGGCACCGTCTTTTTTCCTGTCCTCTGAGATTCTGGCAAGCGCAGAAATTGATCTTAGCTGGGCTTTTCAGAGTAGATTTGGAAAGAAATGATTATTTCCAGTGAGACGCCACTGCAGGCCTCCATATTGGTGCCCTCTGTGAACAAAACCTCCAGTTTCCCCCCGGGGTCCAGAGGTTCTGTTCCTATTCAACCAGCCCATGAATCCTATCGAAAAACCATCACTAAGCCAAATGCATCCAGTCTGAACCCAGAATCATTTCACATGTGAGAATGTGAATCTATTACCTGTAATAACCTTTTGAATCTTCATTTCTTACAGCTCCGAGAGTGATGGTGATTTTTTTCTTTCACTAGTTCTCTCTAAGGCCACATTTATTAGTGCCATTACTGGGGTAATAACCGGTGGAGAAGAACGTGGGCATTTTATTCCTCATCTTTCACTCCCTCTCCTCGATCGGGAATATGGGGCTCAATGAAAAGAACATTGTTATGTGTCAGCAAGAGAAGACAAGGGCCTCTTTAGGGCTTCCTCAGTGAACCAGCGAGACTAGATGGTGACCTTGCCCTTCCTAAAAAGAAAAAAATAATCTTCAGTAAGAATTCTTTTTTGTGCGTTTTTCTTTTTACACTTCTGGGAACCCCTGAGATTGGGTCGGTTTCCTTAGAGGAAGAGAATGCAGCCTCTAGGAGTCAATGATGTTATTGTTTTAAACAGTACTTTGATAAATTCAGTAAGGAGGGATGGAGATGGTTGAGAACTCTAAGTCTCGACGTTTTAGTGCAAGTCTTTGAGAAATTTAAAAATATATATATATACAGTAAAAAGCTGGATAGGAACATGGTCAGTCCCCCCCAATCCCCACTCACGTGAAAGTCACTCTACCTCTCTGCTACTGTCAGCCTGACCACGGTTCCTCAGCCAAAGCCTTCACAGAGGTGAGGTGGGGGGAGATCTGGGTTTTCTTCTGAATGGCTACTCCAGGCCAGCTGCTTGAGAACACAGAAGTGCTGCTAGATTTGGGCCAAGAAGAAGAAGGCAGGGAATGCTGGGATGATTTGGAGGTTCCCCAGTGGCCCAGACTGCGGAGCGGCAGTAGAATTTCCAGCGAGCCCCAGAAACACGGGAGTGTGGTAAGCAGCAAAGGTGCTAGAAGGCAGGATCCCCGGAGGAAGATGGGAGGGAGAGTAGTTCTCAGAGAGGACAGAAGAGTTTGAAATGAGATAAGCTCTGATCAACTACTCTTTCTGTCACTGGCAAGCATCGTGACCTTGGCAAGGAAACTTAGGCTGAATTGCAGAAGCCCAGTCAGTAATAGAAGCACCTAAGTCATAGTTATTGGGATGATTAAAAGGAAGTGCTCATGCAAGGACCCTAAACCCTGAGTCTCACCGGCGGTACACACTTATGGATGTCCAAACAGCACCATCATCGCCATCACAGTAACAGATCCATTGGAACACTCCACTGGAACTGGCCAGGGGGAGGAGGATTAAGGGCGGTTCTCACCATAATGGAGACAGAAAGCCTCATTAGAGAAAAACAAGTCCACTTAAACGATCCAAAAGTGCTCCCATAAACCTATCAGAACTGTGGCGCTCACCCAAATCTCCTGAAAGATTATTTTACTCATCCAGTTCCCAGGGACCTTGGAGGTCATCTAGTGAAATAATTTTTGAAGATGATATTCCTGTCTTTCTGATTCTATTCTCATATACAAGAATCGATAGGGAGTGGACCACTAAAAGGTTCCAGGAAGCCTCATCTCCAAGCAATTCTAAGTCAACAGCTCACCATTGTCAGAGGCTCGGTTATATTGATATTTTAGGCAGTAAAGTGCACACTTGAAAGAACAAGGAATCCTTCCAGCCCATTCATCACAGAGGAAGAAAGGAAAGCACAATTCCCGAGAAAGGGCCCAATGTATTAGAAAGCCAATTAGCTTTGGAAAAGAAGAGGGATTCTACCAGGTACTCAATGGGTTTGTAAGGATACCGCCTTGAGAAAATGACAGTGATTTCTAAAACTCGGATTTCTCATCTGTAGAATAGAAGAAATAAAAATAAGGATGTGAAACCAATAGTGAATGGAATCTTCTGGCAGCTGAGAACCACATAGGGATAGACTAGGAGGAGAGTTTCACAACAAAGCGATATATTTTCTCTTATGTTATGAAAATTACCACAAATCTAGTGGCTTAAAACAATACAAACATATTCTCTTACAGTCCTAGAAGCCAAAACTCTGAAATTCCCTGGGCAAAGTCAGACTGTTGGCAGGGCTAGATCTTTAGGTGGCTCGGGGAAGGGTTTATTATCTTGTTTGTTTGTTTTCTCATTTCTAGAGGTCACCTCCCTTCTTTGGGAGTGACTGTCTTACTCACAGGTTTCAACCATTCTGTCTACTACTTTCCTTCTATAATTACATTTCTTCCCTCTTCCAGTTAGGAGGATACATGTGATTACTCCGAAAATGCACTCAGATAATCCAGAATAATAGTCTTATATCAAGGTCCTTACCTAATCCTATCTGCACATTCCAGTTGTCATATAAAACAATATTCCCAGGCTCCAGGAATTAGGATGTGGACATCTTGGCACGCCATTTGTCAGCCTAACACAGGAGATATTTCCTTGTTTCTTTACTTATTCAGTCAAAGGAACAGTAAGCAAACCTGTGACCCAGCAATCAAGGATATAGGAATAGAAGACACCTAAATTTGGGGATAAGGAGAAGAGATAGGCTCAATATGTAGATAAGCTTTAATAAAGATTTTGAGGAGCCTGGGAGCCTGGGTTTCAGAGGCCTAAAATGTGGGAGATGGGCCCATCACACAGCAGAGAATGAACATTAACCGCAGCAAAGTACACTCATAGCTACTGAAAGCGAGCATTTCATCTCCCATATCACCAAGACTGAATTACTGACTGACAGCTGCTCCCTGAGTGAGACCGTTCTGAGAGTAAGACCTCAGTTACATCTTAAAGACAAGCATAGGCATAGATATCATAACTAATGAATAGTCAGAATTAACTTCCCAGTGAAAACAACATCATATAAGCTTCTTTATATAGAGATTATTAGAGACAAAAAAAGAAGGGCTAAAAGATGAGAACAATCATGCTTTTTGAACTTCCTAAAATCATGACTTTCCAACTACTTATTTTCCCATGTGTTGTTAATCTTGTACCTAAAATTCAGTGTCAGATCGACACAGAGAAGCAAGGCCCTTGAAAGCAGAGACTCGCCTTGTCGAACACGCCCTTCCTGGTGCTCTCTTCTGCTGTTGTGTTCTCTTCCAGGCTAATTGGGATTCGATGGTGTCGTGCCCATTTGTGGTAAATATTCTTATCTCTTCGTTAATACTTAACCAGCTTACTGCACTGAGGAGCTACGAGTTTGGCTCTTGTCCCAGTTACCTCTTACCATTCAGAACATAAGATGGTCTTTTTAGGCACCGATTCCTGACTTGACTCACTTCTAAATTCACACAAAGTATAATATTTCAGAAACATATTGGGGCAAAAAGATGACACCGTCCATTTCTGGACTCCTGGCCCATGGGCTCGGTTACTCCAAAGTCTGTATGTCAAAGGCCAGAAAGGCCAATATCTCTGCACATCTGCAACCCATGGTGATGCAGTGACGTGACTTGGCACACAGAGGACAAGATTTCCCTGTAGATCTAAGAGTCAATTGGATTGTGGATTGGCAATCTCCTGAACACGTGACCTTTCTTAGCTTTAACCCATTCTACTTTGTTATACCTCCTTGTCATCCAAGTCTTCAGTGACATGTAAAGAAAGAAAGATGGAAGCAATTAGTCCCTTAGGTTTTGCATGTCCTATGCCCACTAGGCTGAATGTCAATATTTCAGTTATCTAGTCACATAAGCTTATTTTGTTTTTTAAAATATCTGAATTTTGGAGAATAAACATCTATTTTCAAAATGCAAGCCATCCAAAAAATTAAAAGAGGAAATTAAAACACTCCAAGTTTAATTGCGTAAAGGTAACCACTCTTTACATTTTTTCAAAATCTTTCCAGGTATTTTCGGATGCTGATGGCATATTTGCATGTGATTGTGTATGCGTGCAATCATCTCCACCAGTCTTAGCTATTTAGTTAATAGTTATGGATGTGCATCCAGCCTCCCTTTTAATGACTGGATAGTATTATCTTGTCTAAGTTATGTCTTTTGACATTGAAGTAACTTCTATTCTTCCCAATTCTAAAACAATATAAGTAACCATTTTTGTATACTTTTCTTTCATCCTTTCACAATTAATAGCAAAATAACACATAGAAATGATATGGCCCATATATATATTTGGATAGACGCTGACTGAGCCAGCTATGGAGGCCATCGGGGCATTCTCTCTGAATGTTCTCCATATTCCCTGGCATTCTATTTCTCCCTGACACCTACAGCTACCAAGAATGATATATCCCCAGGTCTCATTAGTGTGCCTGTGAAGATTTCTCATTTTGTTCAGAAATTTAACCTTTCTTCTTTAGTCCCCTGAAAGACCCTTATGCCAACCTCTGCTGTGGCCCTTACCACAGGTAGAACATACATTCTCTATGACTGTCTCATTCATGGCAGCTGGCCCTAACCGCCGTGATCATGAAAGGAGGAACATGGTAGTATCCTGACCTCTAATTTCCAAAGGTCTGGGCTCAGATATTCTGTGCTGTTTATCATTTGTGTAGACTCTAGCAAGCTGTTTTCTCTTTCTGAGTTTTTGCCTCATTATCTTCATAATAAAAGCGCAGATGGTGTTTATTTCATTGAGTAGATGTGAGAATTCACATAAAATGATGTGAGTGAAATGGAGACAACGGTGAAGGAAACGGTCAGCTGGACATCATGGTCCTCTCCTCTAATTTCAGAGTTCTGGGAGACAGAAGCAGGAAGAGTGCAAGTTCAAGCCTAGCCTAGACAACGTAGTGACACAGAGAAAATGTATCACAAAATGAACATTGACAAAAGGCCAGTGGGTAGGAGGATGGTGGGGGAGTATAACTCAGTGCAGCGGCGCTGGGTTCAATCTCAGTACAACAGAAAAGAAGAAGAAAAAGAGAAAGAAGAGAAGGAGGAAGAATTAGTTGAGTGCTCACTTTGAGCCAGGCACCGTGCTATTATTTAATTGGTACCCTCTGTATTTTCAATGAGTAAAGAGTTCTTTATTGTAATCTTCATTATTCTGCACCAACACTTTTTCAGTTAGCACACAATCTGAAAACAGCAACGTTTTCGTGGGGGTTAATTGTGTGCACACCACCTTACTTTTCCATCCTCTCCATGTGACTCTTTTGCTAGATCTTGGACATCAGGAGTTGGGCAAGACCCTGATTACTTGCTCATGTTTTATTTATATCCCTTCACTATAGGATGTTATTTTTGATGTGAAGCGTATTCCAGAATGAAGAGGGAAGTAGTTACCCGTTAGAAATAAGAGAAAAAGAGTGCGGGTCTATAAATTGCTTGGCTGGACTGTTAGTCAAAAGTAAGAATGTCCACCCCAGCAGCAAGGTCTTGCCAATTCTCTTGTGCTTACGTATTTGATTTCAAAGCAGCACAATGCTCAATCTCCCTAGTCAAAGGACAGTAACTAAAAACTAACACTTACTTGATCAGCATTCGGTTTCTCGAGCTACTCTATGCCTCCTCACCCGCTTTCTTCTCCATCTGAGAATCTCCTCTGCCTTGATCTGCTATGCTACTTTGTGGTAATACAAAGTTCTGCCTTTTCTAGGAACTTTCTGCTGGCCTTCACTCCGTTCTGTTCCTACCTTCCTCCTGCTACATAAAGTAGTAGCCATTTTCTGCCTTGTATTTTCAGCCTTTACAAGTGAGTCATTTCCTGCCCACTAGAAGTGAGACCCCAAAATGAGAGAAAAGCAGCGCAGTAGACTCATCTGTCTTCCGACATGACTGGCAAGGTTACTAGAATAGGCCGTGTGTTCCCATGTGTTCCTTTATGCACGTATGTCCTACCAGATTACTAAAAGGTGGCATTTTCGAGATAATAGTATGTAGAAGATGCTGTTAAAGACTTTACATCAATACCTCTGTCTTCTTCTCAGCAACTCTCAGATTCCATACTCTTATTGTCTTCACAGTATCTTTGCTCCAGGTGAGAAAATCCAGGCACAGAATTACCTAACTATCTTCTCAAAGATCACCCTGATGTTACCGATAAAGACAGAAATTGAAGCAGGTCAGTCTGACTCCAAAGACATTATATCAGCCCCCACACCCCCTTGAAGGACATCAGGTTTGGAATGTTGCAGACTAAGATCTGTATCTTTGGGGAAAGTACATCAAGACCTTATACGCACCTGGGTCCAGAAATACCTAAGGTCTTGTGCAAAGATTAAAATTGCTTTCTGGAGAAGAAAGATACCATCAGAAAAATGAGAATAATTTAGATCGCATTGCCTGGGGCACTAAAGCAGCAGGATATTAAAGGTATTCACACAGAAGGAGGCAAACAGGAGCAGCCTTAGAGAGATGCCTATCCCCTCCGTGGCTGCTCCCCAACCACCACAGGATGATGCTACAGCACTTAGGTCTGCTCCTAATTCAGTGGAAAATAACCGCCTTCTCTCTCATTAAGGTTCAGAATTCAGAAACACAGTGATGTCTAACTTAGATCCATATAAAGCTTCTGAGTAATGCTGTTTCAGTCTTTGGATCCACTTTAAAGAGGTCAATAGCAAAAGGGTTGATAACAATATCAAATTAGAAGAAGAGTGTTAGAAATACCTTAACAGAACTAGCTCAAGTGCACGTGACTATTAGTGGCAGTGGTAGGGACAGAACACACAATGTTCTCTGTTCTAACGTGTGTTCTGCTGACTGACCTCACTGTATGTGACTGGAGCCATAGAAGTCTTCAAGGAGTAGGTACAGTTTGAGTTAGCCTCTAAGGTTCTGATAGGGATATAGGATTACTAAAAAAGTTCCACGAGCTTGGAATATCCTGCGCTGGTACATAACAAATCAACTCAAATGCAAATTGTTTTTGACATTTATTGTCCCTATTAGATAAAAGAAGAGTTTAGGACAGATAGGCAGGCAAGATTAAGATGGGGTGTTCCAGCCAGCCATGGGAGCAGAAGTGGAATTAAGGTGGAGTCAAGGTCCTAGTCAAGGCCCCGGCCTCTCCAGGGACAATAAAGAGAAGTAGCTAATGTAGGCAGCTTATCTTCTGTCTCCTAGTTTCTTCTTGATGCTCTAAGGTAATTAGTGGACTTACATCATCCTTCAACCCCCACCACAGGAGAATGCTTGAAACCACCTGAGTAAAAGCTTCATAAAGGCTCAAGTCCTCCATTCCTCCTGTACCCTCACTCGAGACCCCTTTTCAGCCTCTTCTCAAGAGCTTACCCTTCTCAACGAACTCCTTCTTGCTGTAAGCCTTCCGTGTGAACTCCAACTAAACCTGAACATCAGGCAAAATCTATGGCTTCTCTACCTCTAATCCCTATCATTCCCTAGCCAATAAATACACATTGCTGAAAATAATGACAATATACTGTCACCTGCCACGTTTAGAGCATCTAGATGCCTTCAGGCAGTGACATTGGACAGGAAAGAGGTCTTGTCAGGGCTTCGGTTATTCCACCTGAAAAACAAAGTGAGCCGGGAGGAAATCCCAGGACCCCAAGAGATAATGAATGCTTCTAATGTATATATTTAAAAATTACTTTAGAGTAAAGCTGGGCCTCTTGAGAATGATGCTGGACTTCTTAAAAAAAATACACATTCTAATTTTTATCTCATATCTATGAAAATCTGACAGGGTAAGAGAGGGAAGGAACAAAATGGGAAATAAACCAGATATTTAGATGCAGATAGGAACCCCTTGTTCTGCATTAAAGAGGTACAGGATTTGACAATCATTACCCTAGAAACGACTGTAGCTCACAGCAGATCTCTTCTCCGCCCATTTCCAGCGACAGAGCCATCATGAAGAAGGATGTACAAACGCATCGCATCTATAACCTTCGCCAAAGGCACACACAATCTTTGGAAGGAAGATTTTTATTTTCCCTGTCACCTTTAAGGCTGGGTGTGCCAGCTGAAAGCTGAATTCCAAGTATAAGTCATTGCATGGAGACTTCCTAAAGACACAAAGCTTGAAAAGAATTTTTTTCTGAATGTCATTCTCATTTCCGCTCATATTTTCCTGATCCAGCCTAGATGCACTAATTGGCTTTGCTGTCAACAGAAAACAAAACAAAACAAAACAATATTCACCGATGTTCTCCATGGAGGCGGTCATGCCCACCATGAGCCCAAGTCTCAGGTCGAGGTAGCTAATTGAGATGCACACAGAAAATGTCTAATGCACAATTTCTTTGCTCACAAATTCTATGACTGGTCATGTTCCTTCCCTGGAAAAGATCCCTGTGCCCTTTGTGAGAATCTTTGCTCTTGCGCTAAACATAAAAAAGCCATCGTCTCAAGCTGATGGCCTGCTGACCACAGCTATCTGATTTTTTTTAAAGTCTTATTTCATATGGGTAGAATTTTAAGAAATAAAATTAGAACATTAGCTAACTTGCAACTAAAGATTTTGCCAACATACAGAGGCCATGGCAGCGGTAGGGCTCCATCAATGCTCAGAAAGTGGTCAAAATTAAGTAGCTTTTACTTCCTTTCAGCGAGCTGACCTTTTTAAGAACCATCTTCTCAGTCCTGTGCACTTTTCTGTGTGACTCATCCTGTGGCCCACAGACCAGCAGATCAGTGTCTCTAGGGAGTTTATTAGAATTGCCAATTCACTGGCCTCACCACAAACCATCCAATGAATCCAATCAGAATCTTGGAAACTCCAGGAGAAACTATCCCAGCAATCTGAAGTTCATCAAGATTCTCAGGTGATTCACAATCATCTTCGAGTTTGAAGAATTGTGTACTGTATTTATTTTCCCTCCTAAATAAGGTTGTCATTTGGGCTTATACCATGAACCTGGGCCCAACAAATACTTTTATTTCTTTAGCTTTCATTATTTGAGAAATCTGGTAATAGTAAAACTAAGAACATTGATCTTTATCTACTGCATCTTCATCGAAATTGACGTGTTCTTTTTCCTTAGCAGGGATTATATTTTAAACATTCAGTTGCTTTGCGACCTGCCAGAAAATGTTGACTCGGTAATCATAGGTGAATAAACGCCATTGACACATTCGGTTATTAGCCAGGGAGGTATCTCTGATTTGTTTTGCTTCAGAGGATCGCAGGATATGGCCGGATTTATTTCTTTGTTCTCGGGAGCTCACTTATTGTGTCACTCTGATTTTATCTCTTCCTCAAAGGGCAGCAAAGGAGTTTCAGGCTAAAGCCAAAGTGAGAGAGAGGAGACCAGCCTTTTCTCATCCCCAGCCAAGTTTAATCCCTCAAGTCCTCTGGCTGGAGCCACTTGACTGCTTTAGGGTGCAACGTGAGACCTCTCCCAGTAGTCACTGAAGCTAAGCATCCTTCAATCACTATTCAAAGCTGGATCCCTTTGCCTAGAGAAAGCAGCTCTAAATGGCAGTCCCACTGAGCGACATCATAGGCTGATAATAGCTCTGTTAGATGCTATGTAAAGCGTCTTGGCTAAACTCTTCATTACCATTTGAAAACATCAGATGCTTTAGAATTGCTTCAGGTCTTTTAAAATCTCATCTTCCACTCCTGGCAAGACTAAGAGATTCAGTAAGCTAAAGTCACGCTGCAGCCCTGAGATTCAAAATCACGATGCCATGTAATAGTATTTCACATCTCTCTCTAGATCACCCAAAGCTGAATAGTCTAATTGTTCATGCTCAATTTATTTAGGCTCCCCCATTGCATTCACAGGAGCAGCATGGACAGTGGAAAGGGAGAGCAGAGTGTAAAAAGCATTCCAATTAGCAACTGGTAGTTACAGTAATTGAGGAACCAGTCTTGGGGTGAAAGTATCGACTCATTTGGATAATATTATATATAGTGTGAAATTTTCTGATAGTTAAACCACCAAAGAGATCTACCGAGGTAATATTACACACTTAATAATATTTCACACAACATCATACATTTTAAAATGCATTTTTTCAGCTGCACCAGGAGTGCGCATGCGGGGATTCTGTGAACACTAGTATCAGCTCAGCATCGTGGGATGGAGCCAAGGATTTTTGTATCAATAACTCTGCAGTGATTGAACCTGACTCTTTTTAAGTAAACTGAATTTGTAAATAGTTCTTCATCTCAGAACCAAGGCCGGGATCGCTGTGGCCACCTCCGAACATCATAAAGAGACACATAACAAAAGGATACTGACAGGATAACATTTTAAATTGAAGGTTATATTTTCCAGGGAGTGAAGAGATACTTCATCCTCTTCCTTGGAAAAAAGATACAGACAAGGTAGAAGAAGGGACAGCAAAAGGAAGAGGAAGCACCAGACAAGGTGTTCTGTCATGCCAGCCCCACAGAAGGGAAACATTGCTCTGCCTTCCCCTCTCCCCTCAAGAGCAAGATATGAAACTCAAGAGAGTAGGGGAAGGGCAGCAAAAATATCCTATGCACAAAGCTACCCAAATGACAGCAGTCAGGTAACTTGCTAGCCAGCACTAGACTTTATACTTCATTTTATAAACAAATCTATGACTCCTCCTCTCTGGCACATTCTATAAAATTCTCTGACACACTAAGGCAACCTGGAAGGATGAAGAATTTTGGAGAATTATTTTTACTATCCACCGCATCAAAAGCTGGCCTTGAATCAACTTTTGCCTGTTTAACATAGTAAATCGTCTCCTTCGATTTGGTCAATGTGACCAGTACACAGGCAGATCTGGATAATTTGGCTTTTAAGTTGCTGGTAACAAAAGAAACATCATAGATTGCTGCTGTTGGAACTTGGCTCTGAAAATTGACTTAGCCTATGGCAGCTACGTTTATTTGTCCTTAAGTAAATGAGGATAGTAGAGATGGATAGGAGAATAGTTTAAGACAGACAGGCAGGACTAAGACAGGGTGTTCCAGCTGCCATGGAGGCAGGGCCACTCAAGGTCCTAGTCAAGGTCCTGGCCCTTGGAGGAAACGCTAAAGGACAAGTAGCTAAGCCAGGTAACTTTCCCTCCTCCTTCTCTTTCCTGTAGATCATTTTACAATCTTCACCACAAAGGACTGCCTGAAACCACCTCCCCAGAAAAAAACCGTCTTTCAGGTAGCTGGGCAGATAAAATGTTTTTAAAGGTTTCCAGTCTATCATTCTTGGGACCCTCACTCAAAAATCCCCTCTCTACCTCTCCTCAAGTCTCTCATGGACTTCAACTAAATATTCTTAATCATATTGAGAGTTTCTGAAACTGGACGTCAGGTGACATCAGCAATAATACTAATCTCCTGGAACTGCTAGGGAGGAATGCTACGGAGGACTCGATTTTGGAGAAAAGGCAGCTGACGGTGTGTTTTGGGTCTCCATTCTGAAAGGCTTCATTCACACTCTGTATCCTAATAGTACATCTCAGAAAATGCCAGAGGTCTTCAGAAAACAAACCTAAAACAGCTTTGACTGGTTCTGAGTAAAGTCCCAACTGTTTACTTGGTGTCCAAGCTCCCTGATTTCGGTCTCTGCTTTTGACTCTGTCCTACTGCTCTGCAATCAGGACCACCAGCTAAGGGAGCTAGTCTGCCTGTCTTTGCCCACAGAGATAACTCCCATCTAGAGAGCATCACTCTCTCTGCACATCTGAAGCTTATCTTTGCCCTAGTTTTTTCAGAAAACATTTCTATAGCTCCTGGCCTTGTTATTGGTTAGTTCCCTTGGTTTCACTCTCAGTGAGTTAGGCTATGTGGGCATGCAGTAAATCCCACACAGTCAGTGGCCTTGTTGCCTTTTGTGGAATATACTCAGAGAGCATCTACCCTTGAGGAAGTACATCTTCCGCTCTCTGCTTTGTCCGTGGCTATTACACTGGGGGAAAGGTTCTGAATATCAAACAAGAGCTTCACTCACCATGTTGAAGGGAGGAGTGTCTATCTTACTAGTGTTGCATAAAACTAAGTATGCAGGCAAGGAAATAGGAGGCAGTTGGTGTGTGAAGTATCTGGACTCATGAAGTTTGTCTGGCATGGTGAAAGAACTTATCTAAGTCAGAGCAAAGTTAATATATTTGGAGCTGGAATAAATCAGGGAATCTTTGAAGAACTCCACCAAACATTCATGCTATGTATGTTCTGTGTATGACCTAAGTAGCAAGGGCAGAGCAGTTTTTCCAAAAGTTCAAGCTAAAGCTTCCATAACTTGGATGAGACTGGCTCTGGTGGCTTGTCAATTCAACAAATACTTTTGATTATCTATTCAATGACAAGAGATATTCTAGGAGGATGCAGGAGAGGAACTGCGTCCAGGCAAATGATTTCTGCTCAAAAGAACCAGTGCAGTGGTAAGAACACTCCCCGGGGCTTAGGGCGTTCTCTGCCTCTGGGGTTCAGATACCAGGAGAACGTTTGAAAGATAAGTATGCGTTTGCCAAGAGGGGACAGTATGCACAGAAGCATTTTGAGAAATCCGCGGCTTATTTATAAAATGCAAACAGAAGCTCAAAGTCAAGAGCAGAAGCTGTAATCGTCAGTTCCCTCTTTTCCCCCTTAGTGGGAAAGATTCAAATTCGTACTAATCCGGATCACTTAGAATCACAGTAGTGCGGTGAATACAAATTTTCTCTGGCTTTTCATTCATAGCTGAATTAAAGCCAAAAATGTACTAAAAATAATCTTCTTCATTGTCCATTCTGGCTTCAGAAACAGCGGATAGTAGAGTGTATATATTAAAGGAACACCAACAACTTTTAGGTTCTCTGTCAGCTGCATTTCCCACCCCCTCAGGCTCACTTTGGGGTCCCACGCACTGTATTATAACTAGTGCTAAATAATCTAAAAATAGGCCCGATCAACATACAAGAAATACAAGAAGAGTATTACCAAATGTATTAGCAGACCACATCCTTCATGCTACAAAGGAGAAGCCTTTCTAATGGGGATTCACTGGATGGGGCATTTGTTCCCTACACTGCCTGATTACCTCCAAAAATCTTCATATCCTGATGAAATACATCAGTTATCTCGTTGAATTAATGTGCCCAATGGTTTTTAAAATGGTGTAACAATTCTTTAGCTTTGTTTATCATGGTGTGCAGGGTAAATATTTTATTTTCTCGTGAGTGTTCGGGTTTTATTAGCATGAAAATGAGGGCAGACCGACTAGAGGTATGAGTCAAGATGCTTAGCATCACCAGAGATGATACGTAGTGTAGTTGCTAATGAAAGCTCCGGGGGTAGTTTTCCAGACTGTTGAATGTAATTTCTCACATCTCCAAATGGTAGTAATAGGGAAACACCCTGCAAAGAATTCTCTAATGGCTGTGTGTGTGTGCAGCAGAGGGTCATTGAGAAGTCAATGTGCTATGCAAAGTAGACACTCATTCACGCCCTTGTTACAGAGCAAGACACACAACCCAAGGGCAGACCTTTTGTCCCTGTCTACTCATTTGGTTTCTGTTCCCCTGACCCCATTCTGCTGCTAGCTTCTCTTCAAAGATCCAGGCTAAAGCTCTTATCTGCCTTTTCTAAGTACTTTCTCAAACTTCTCAGGCTGATTCATCTCTACTCGTAAAGAACCTCTCATAGACCTTCGCTAGAATAATTAGTGCATCTCTTAACCCTTGGTTTACTTCCATGCATAGCTCCCTGGATTATAGTTGTTTATGAAGAGAAAGTATGCTTTACTTTATATTTAATCTCAAATTCCTTTCACGATGCCTTGTAAGTTACACCATCTGCTAAATTAATTTATCATTTTTCCTGCTGTCTAATAAAAGTGTTTGTTGAATAAAAAATGACAATAAGGCAAGAGATTATGGTCAACTCTACTACAGTAATCTGTTTTTCTTTTATTGGTATTTTCAAGAAGAGAATTCAATGAGTAGTTTCATGGGCTAAATTTTATTCATATACTAATTAACTAATTCATTCATTTAATAAGAAGTATTATGTGATAAATAGGAGCAAGATACCTGGAAGATGCAAGTATTTATTTTCAAATTCCCCCAAAACCCAGAAGAAAGCTGGAAAAAACCAAGAACAAGCAAATATAAATGAATGCTATCCAAATTATCCAAATAATGCAAAGAAAACACAAAGTAAGGTTACAACAATATAATTTTGTCTCACACTTCTTAGGACAACCAATGACTTCAGGAAATATTAGGTGTGAATAATTTTCAAATATAAGGCAGAACACAAAATGTGCCAGTATTGATTTTTTTTCTTATGTCCAATTCCAGATTCTGACACCAAGTTGATGTGTGTATGGAGGAGAACATAGACCAGCTAAATCTAAGTTGTTGAGTCCACATTGAGGCTAGGTGATCTGGCCCTAATCGGTGCTAAAGATGGACTTCTGGCACCTGCGCCCTAGTTTGTACACTTGTACGAGCTCTCAAAGTCAATGTCTCATAGACTGCAACCCTAATTCCCATGAAAAGCCTAACGACTGTGCCAGATCCATTTCTTTCTTAAAGATCTCATTACACATACTATATAGTCTTTTGAAATAATTTGGCATAAATACTATCACTATTGTTGCCAAAGGAAAAGAGAACACAATAATTATTCATAGATCTCTAAGAAAATTAGTCATTCCTCTTTTTGGTTTCACTTACAGCAAAATGCAGAGCAACCTTACAGGGTATCCCCACCCCAACCCAGAAATAGCAACATCCCCAGCAACTCCCTACAGAATGAGCAATTTGTTGAACGATATTGCAAGCTATGCAAATCCTTCCATGATAAAGAGAACTTGTTTCATGTTTTCTTTTGCAGGCCGAACATCAGAAAACGCAAATATTAATGACTTAATTGTCTGCAACACCAACTGCTGATATTTTTTGATGTACACTCTTCATGCAAGAAGACAGGAAGCCAGAGATGAGTAGCTCTGCTCACAGACTTGCCATCTGTATTTCTAACCAAAGTGGACAGCAAGAGTAAGCCTGAGGAACTGCCGACCTCCTGGCTTTCTGAGGAGGAAGACTTAAACATTGGGAGTTGCCTAGGTTTCTCAAGGAAAAAATAAATAAATGGAAGTAGAAAAATATTGGATCACAACAACTGGGTGATAGAAGTGTGCTTCCTGAGTAACAGGCGTAACCATTATTATCATTTTGTTTTGCTTTCAGAACAGTCTGAGCAAGTATAGAAAAGATGGCTTTCCATTTCCTTTCTTCCCAGTCTTTTCAGTTGGGATTCGATCTTCCGTGCCAACCATGGCCTCCAGGCCCTTATGTGACTTGGCATATGCCCTGCATAGGCTTGCTCTGCTCTCACTGCTCACATCTCACAGGGGCCTCCCTGTTGCTGTCCTTGTGTTTTCCTTATCCCATCTTCTTATCCTATCAACTAGCATGGTCCTCAAAACTTCTGTTTTGTTCTTGCCATGCCAACTTATCAAGAGTACCCTAAATGATGTGTTATTTAAAGTTACATACTCATTAACAATATTCTTTTAATTATAAGATTTCTTTTATGTTTCTATTATTTGAAGTCATGCCAATATCCCATATATTCATCACTTTGCTTTTTTTGCAACAGTTAACACAAGAGAGATTTGAGTCTGTAGGAATGTGGAAATAGATGAATGAATAGTGATTGCATAGTTTCCGCTACACAAATGAGAATCAGTTCACCTCTGGAAACAAATGATTATCATGCATACAGAAGCAACTACCACCAGGAGCTAGACGACAAAACACCTTTTACAAAATGTAACTTCTCTTACAAATTTTATAGATAAGCAAATTAAAACTCAAAGATAGGTTAAGTAACTTGCCTAGGAGCATATTTCTAACCAATGACTGAGAAAGGACTTAAAATAAGATGTCTACCTTGTTTCCTATCTGGACTGTAGAAGTTCTGTAAGAGAAGGGGAAAGGACAAAGCGGCCACAGCACTCACCTTCCCCACAAACAATCCAAGGTAACTTGAAATTTCAGTATAAAAATTCCAAACCTGCTTAAAGCACCGCTCTCGTTAAAAGGCAAACACACGGGAAAGTGAAATGATCAATGATCACTTCTCTGTCTTTGCCATTTGTTGTTACAGTGCTGACTTTTGATAAGTCAAAAAAAAAAACAATGTGTCACAAGGAAATAAAGAGCTCACACTTGGATGAGAAATAGAATGGTACTTTGATGTTTGCTCCTAAAACTGTGTGAAGTATGCTCTATTTACAAATGTCCCCCCAAAAGTGGCCATACCTTTTAAAAGTCCATTTCAAACTATCACATTGAAACACCTCTGGCTTAACTCAGTACAAAGCTCAACATTAATCCCCACTCGTAAAGAGATGTTCATGCCATCTGTTGATGTTACCTATGGACTAGTTTCACAATAGCTGATTTTTGGTCCATTTGTATTTCTTAAGGATTTTTAATAGCGAAAGTTTTGGCTTTCTTATAGGTTTCTGATTTTTAATAATTCGGAATAAGCAAATTCCTGCTATAGCATTTTAAGGAGCACACACCCTATAACTAAGCGAGGTAGCGACTAAAGAACATGGGAAGGTTCAAAGGCCTTAAAAAGCTGCGTTAGAAACAAAAAGAAAGAGAGAAAAGAAGCGAGGAAAGGAAGCAGGGAGGAGGAAAAAAGCAAGAGGAAAGAGTAAGATCTGGATCACTTAATTCTACCAGCAGGCTATTCTGCTGCTGATTTTTATAGACTTCATACGATATTGTCTATACAGCCCTTGTGGGTAGGTGGAAACATACCATACCTATTTTTATTGGAAGCTTCCACCTTTCTCCCAGTATGACTGCACTCTTCTATTTGGGAATATCTTCATTACCTATGAGGATTATGAACATTTTTTTTTTCTAAAGAACATTGGTAGAAGCCACATTGCTGTAACAGATCCAAGTCTCTGAGAAAAAAAAAAAAAAAGGTGTTCTTGTTACTTTGTTTGGGTACTATCATGTTGACCTAAGTGTCTGGGAGTAGGCTTGGATAACTGGATGTCTTAATATTTAATAGAATTATGATATTTTAGAAAATAAATTATAAAACTCACCTACCCTATATGTTTGCTTCTTGTATTATTTATTTTTTTGGGGGGGGGGAGCATATGCAAATGTCATATATGGGAAATACAACCAAAATGCCTCACAGTTCTCTCTGTATATGTAGATCCTCATGTGGTATAGAAGTATATGGTAGTCATCTAATGATTATGTTCAAAACCACTGAGTGAGCTTCTAGCCTAAGAATCTGAGGAGACAGTGACATCAGATGTCTGAGACAGGAAAAACAGTGAATGAAGTTATTTTCATAGTGAACAGGGACTTCACACTCATCACCAGGTCTTCAGGGTACATAAAGATGAAGCTTATTGAGAAACAGAATATATGCATTTTAGAAGCTGGACTTCATGTAGGATCTCATAAGTCAGACAACAGATAGAATTTTTGAGCTGTTTAGTGTATGTTCCAGAAGAGAAAGAGATCTTGCTTGCTTAACGTGTATAGGAACAAATCTAGGAAAATCCACCCAGTAGGGGGGGCTGTAGGCTTAATAGTTCTATCTGCCACGGTATGCAAATAAGCATATCTGAAATTTGCATTTATTGGTGTATCCCTAAGAGATGCTTGCCATATTAAGATATATACTTAAAAATTATATATACAATGAAATCTCTGTGTGTGTGTGTGTGTATAGTACTACATATATATAGATAGCATATACATTTTATAATATTAGACATTATGTCATCTACTTCTATTTGTATAACCACTGTCATACTACAAAAATTAGACTAGACTTCTGAATGGGGGATAGGTTATGGAAAGTAAATAGAAAGAAGATTGTATTTCACTTCAGGAATACAACATGGCGGGGGGACATGAAGGAACTGGAAAGAAATACCCACTATATCTTTTTTTTAAGCCTAAAAATTTTTTGAAGTTTCATAGGAAGCTCAAAAATTCTTAAGTGAGTCAAGATTTGTTCCCTGTGTAACTGTTGGTGAGCTTGTGCTGCCCTTAGGAAGGTGGGACTTACTATGCCGTGTGGTTTATAGAGTTGGGACGGAACATAGTGGTCTTACTATATGAATATTTATTTTCAAATTTCTAGCACTAGTAAGTATTATTTAGCTTGTTTTGAAAATAACTCATATTCACGATGTAGAGATAAAGACTAAATAAAACGATAAAAAAAGAGACTTAGAAATTGGCAAGATATTTGAAATGATTTCTGGAAGCTGATGCTTAGTGGAGCAGACTGATTGGTTGTAACAAGCAACTGTCTTCAGACCAACACATAAAGTAGTCATTAAGCCCACGTCTCCAAAGATACAGAAAAAAAATTAAGTGTAACTTGCAGGAAAGCCATTAATAGCAAATGGAGCAGTGATCAGGGGTGCCCATGCCCGGCATTAGCCCCACCCTTTGGCAGGCCTTGATGCAGCATAGTGCAAGGCCAAGATGTGTCACCTCAGAGACCAGCTGAACCTCTTTGATCAGTCCACTTTAGTGGCTCCCAAGAAGATTGTGTAAGGGCTCAGCAGCCTTCCGCTGCAGGAAAGAATTTTAAAGTCCTGGTTATTTCACTGATGGCAGCTCAGAGCAAAACAGATTCCAACCACCTTCAGTGTTATTAGTCATATGTTTAAAAAAATTCTCCTCCAGCTACATCTAACTAAAATAGAATGCATGAAAATAATAAATTGAATTTTGCAGGTTCATGGATTGCCTTTGCCAGTGAAGACATATTAAGTGTTTACTCTGTAGATTGTCCATAAGGGAAGTGGTTATTTCAAAATATTTTCAGTGAGTTCTTTATAATAGAATAAGAAAATGTAAGTTTTTGCAATGACCTTTTCATTTGCCTTTAAGAGATTTCTTGAATTGACCAACTAATGAAATCGGGAGCTTGCTGCATAATTCAATGTCACTGCTCTCGTAGAGTATGATATTCACCCTCTTCTTGCTTCCAAATTCAACAACAGCTTTTATAGCAATCTTTAATAAAAAACCAACACTTGGAACATCAATTTATATTATCTTAAGCCTTCCATTTCTTAATATGTGGAGGGAGCCCAGTAACTTCACTTTAAATTGAAATAACTATAGAATTAAGAGACTTTAGAAAATATATAAGTTAATGCAACCATTTGTAGATGAAAAAGAGAAGGTTATTTAACTTTTCTAAAATAACTCCACAGAGCCCAAAATACAATTTAATCTCTAATGTCAAGTCCTCTATTTTTAAGAATAAAGTACATTTTCATTTAAAAGTTGTGAGATGAATAATAATGATAATTCCAAATGTTTGGTTACCTGATTTTTAAGTACTTTTGAATGTTTAAGCCTTTGAAGACAGTGTTTCAACTGTAGACATATAACTCTAAATTAAAATGTATTTGAATTATCACTGGACTTATGAAAAGATATTTAATTGTTTGGGTGAAGATGTTTAAATTTATTAAGACCAGCAAACCGAAGAAACTAATTTAATGATTTGGATTATTAAAAAAACTCATGGCTCTCTTCGGAAAGGTTCCACTTAGAGGGAGGAACAGACATGCATTTCCCTATGATACCAGGAAAGGAAGAAAAAAATCAGTTTGTTTTTGTTTTTGAGACAGAGTCTCACTTTGCAGACAAGCTGGTGCTGAATTCACTATGTATCCCAGGCTGGCCTCAAGCTCACAGCAATCCTCCTGCTTCAGCTTCCTGAGTGATGAGATTACCAGTATGTGCCACCATACTTGGCTAGGAAGATAAAAATTAGTATGTGTGAAACCCTGATTTTCATCCCTGGACACGTGCAAGCCCGCGCGCATGGCGCATGTGCGCGCACACACACACACACACACACACACACACACAGCTCTTAAAAGGATTCATAAGGATTATTCCACCAAACTATTGAATAGAATGGAACCCAGGAAGCAACCAAATTGGACAAGCGATACATATGCCACATGCGACAGTGAACATGCATTGCTTTCCCTGTGCTGGTCTAGTAATTGAGTATAGCTAAATGAGCAGCTGCCCTACCCAGGTTGAAAATAGCTGCCCTCGACCAACAGAGTAGAGTGAGGTCCCTCGTAAGAGAAGGCGGCAAAAATCAAAAGAAAGTGTTGCACCATGTTCATGCTGGGCTCAGCCAAGGAGCGTGGTGCCTTGTGAACAGTATGGAAGAACAGAACGTTGGAAGCTCAGGGACCCGATGCAAAGCTTCCCTTTCCCTTCTGTACACTGTAAGCAGCTCACAAACCTCTTTCCTTCTCTGTTCTTTCTTTTATTTTTATTTATTTATTTATTTATTGAGACAGGCTTTTACTCTGTAACCCTGGCTGGCTGGTCCTGAAAACTCACAGTGGAGCCCAGGCTGGCACTGAACTCATGGCAATCCTCCTGGCTCAGCCTCTCAAGGCTGGGCTTACAAGTGTGCGCCACTACACTGGGCTCATTGTGGTGCTGGGGAATCGAACTCAGGGCCTTGTGCTTGCAAGACAGGTGCTTTTAACCACTGTGCCATTCCTCCAGCCCCTCTTTTCTTCTCTGGATTACTTTTCTCTTTATTTTTTCCTTCTCTCAATTCACTTACTGGCAAACTAAGGAAAGCATGATCCCATCAGTTATGTACATACAAGTCCTGAATGATAGTCACCCCAAACATACACAACACACTTGTTACGTACAATCCTTTTATTCATATAATTATTAATTTTTGTTCAACACAAAGAAGATCTGCTAAGCACCGACCATGCTGTTTGGTGGTGACAGAAATACGGAGACTGGTTTTAATCTCTTGAAGTTATAGCTCTCATTAGAAAGCTGCTATAAAGACACGTATTTTCTGTGAGAGAAGTGGGCTTGAGAACGATGACCTAGGTGGGCACCCAGCAATCTACACCATCGGTAGCTTAAAAATTAGAAATGATCAACACAATCTATTGAAAGCTTTCTAGAGGATGTGATGAACTGAAGGAAAGGAGGCGATCACAGCCAAAGTACACAGAAAAGGCGTCACGAGAGGGTTTGCGTGATTTCAGGGGTCGTTCATTCTCAGACAAGGCAACCTTAAGGAAAATGAACATGCTTAGGGAAATCATCGTGATCTTAACTGAAAGGATCTTTTAACAACAAACTGGGAATTTCCCTTGCCGTGCCGTTGCGGATCACGGAATTTGCCATCATGAGACACACTTGCCTAAGAGGAGTCAACAGGTTCCTTGCCCCACTGAAGCAATGCAATAGGCACAAACTCTCCCATAAAAATTACAGCCAGGCTCCCTAGCACTTCAGAAATAGTTTCTGCAGACTGAACTGATGCCCATATAAAGACAGCCAGGGACCTTAAAGATCAATGGAATCAGATAAATGGAATCAGAAAAGAAGCAGCAACCCAAAAGAATGGTAACCACTCCACAAATGAAAGAACATGCAAGGGAATAAAATATGTTGTACTTAGTTAAAGATTTTTAACACAATTTTCTTCAAACTTGAAATATTGTACAGGATATTACTAGAAATCTATTAAAATCACCCACATGTTACTAAAAATCATAACTGCAAAAATGAAACCTAATTATCAAAGAACTGACAGGTTTAGTTCTCACACATAAAGTTTGGAAGTCATCACTGCTTATCACAAGAAAAAAAAACTGAACAAACTAAAAACCAACAAGTTTTCTTGGATGCAACAGAGAACTGACGTCACAGAGAAGGCCACCTCCCCTAAGATCTGGACAAACAGACAAATATACAATCACAGACCACATTTCTTTACGTGAGACAGAAGCCAAGTGAGATGTAACTCCTAGGGATAAATTTTGTAAATCTGATGAATTGCTGGAGGCTGAATACAGAGTAGATTGAGAGTAGCCATCTCCTAAGGGATCTGTAATTTTATTAGCGCCTTATAATTGTGTGGATTTTACCTGTGGGAACTTCACCAAATTCTCAAAGTAAAGAACAGTGAAAGAATGCCTCCCCGTTTTGTCAAAGGAAGAGCAAAGTAGCCATTGCGGAATACATACGGAACATTCTCCAGAATAAAGATCTCATTTCTCAGGGAAAAGGACTTTACCAGAGATCTGCCCCAATACCTGGGGTAAATGCTTCTCTCCCACTCTTGCTTTCTCAAGCCTTCCTATCTCAGCTGAGTGGGGCAAACAAAGCCAACGGCCACATGGAAGAGCACACGTCCTGAGATATGACACATGCACTTTAAAAAATTGGGGTTGAATTATATTACAGGATATATCTCTGTACACTTTAAGAGCATGTAAATAGGGATTTAGCATAGTAATAAAGATCTACAGCCAACAGAGCTACAGGATTCAAGTTATATCTGAAAATGATTTTGAGGGATCCTCAAAGATAACATGGGGGGGGGGGATAGGGATACTAAAGAAATTTGAGGCTTTAACACTCACAGCTGCAGTAAATATACAGTGTAGCATGGTTTCTAGGCAGATAACATGAATCTACACACCAGAAAATTTAGGGAAAGATTTAAATTTGTAATCCAAGATTTGTCATATCCAGCTTTAAATAACAAATTATGTCTCATCAAAAGACAAACAAAAGCACAGTATTAAATTACCTTTCAAAACTATAGTCAGATGTGGTACAGTCTTGGAACTTAGGTTATACAGAGACAGATGATTACACATTTTAAATCAGAATAATCTGATTTAAACAAATTTTTGTACGTCGGTGATGAAATTGCCCTAAAGTGGGCTCATATGTGCAAATTCTTCCTCAACGGACAAGTTATTTGTAACCTAACCTAAAAATATGCTCGCGTAGGTAAGCAACTGAGTATGGACCAGACATAGAAGCAAGACTTTCAGAAAGTAATTATGTTATGAAGTTCTACCCTAATAAATAGGAGAAATGCCTTTACAAAGAGACTTTAGAGAGCTACCTGGTCCTTTCATGTTTCTTCCATGTAAGCACACAGCAACAAGGCTTTATTTTGGAAGCATAGTGAGTCATCATTAGATATTAGGTCAGCCAATAGTTTAGTCTTACACTTCCTGATCTCCAGAGCTGGAAGAAAACAGTATTTGTCATATGTAAATTACCCTAGCTAAGGTAGTGTGTTATAGCCACTGGGAGAATATAAACACTAAGACAGTATACCGAGACAGTACAGAATAAATAGCCATGAGTCCTACTGATATAAATAAATAAGTAGACAAATCTCCCACACCAAAGAATCCCAAATAATTTATATACATATTCCACACAAAGATACAGATCTTAATATCTTACTTCTCAAGTGTGGACTATGTATAGTAATTTTCTTCAAGAATAAAGTATGAAAATAAAAGAATAATTTCACATCTGGAGAATAAGGTATACATTACCTCAGTCAGGTGGCCAAGGTAAATATGAACAAATTACTAGTCGTATCTACAGCTTATGCTTTTGATATGTTGCGACAAAACCTCCATTTTACGTCTGTGGTCCTTCTCCAAAAGACATATAAGTTCAGTCTAATCATGAGAATAAGGACACAAAAATTACAACAAGGCGACATCCCACAATATTTCTATTTTTTGTAAAAATAACCATAAGCAGCCTACAGAAACCGAATGTGTAAAATAAATAACATGTAAAAGTCGGCAAGATGAGGGGGGAAAGGCACTTAGAAATCTCTTTTAAAAAATAAAAATATTTGTTGCGGACTTAATCCTATAACTAATTCACAAATAAGAATTCAACCATCAACAAAAATATCCAGAGTAGAAAGATTCAGTGGGCCTCTAAGAAGACAAAACACCACCTTGTGTTTGATGGCTTAGGGCACACCTCTGTTCCTTGATAGGGCCTTTAAAAAGAATTTAGGTTGATGTACTTCCATAAAACAGATAAGCCTCTCATCGTTTTACTCTATTTTGCATTCACTCTGCTAAACAAGAGCCGTTAAACAGGCACCCAACACTTCAACCATATACTTACTTCCTATAAGAACACTGAAATAAAATGGTTTCGTTTCCGGTTAAACTCCGAACAAGGAACATTCCACAACACAAACGAATATTTACTTAACTATTTTATAAAATGATTGAGCACCTGTTAAGGCCTCTAAACGTTTTGACATTCCTTTCCATCTGTCTTCTGGGATTTAGCAGTTGTGCCGTGTTCCTGAGGACATATGGGCAAGCTGCGCCCAAACTCCAGTCTGTTGGGATGAGCAATCCCACACCAGGTGGTCGGTTCCTTGTCCCTCGACTTGTGTGAAATTGCTTTTACAGGCAAAAGGAAGAAGCTTGAGAACACCACGCTTAGTGAAGTGAGTCAGAAGCAGAAGGTGAAACATCGAATGGTCTCTCTGATATGAGAATCCCAGAGTACAAACTCCTATGGAACTTAAAGTGAATAACAAAGCGAAACAGGGGGGTTGGGTAGGGGAGGAGGGAGGGAGGGGAGGGTAGGGGTAGGGACAAAAGGAGAGTGGGAAAGCCCTTGTCACCTTGACAAGGTGACATAAAAGGCATGAAAGGCTGAACTCCACTGTAAACCTTAAATTTTGCACGTATACATATCAATAAAATGGGGGAAAAATAAAAGAAAGGACTGTCCTTCCATCCCAGGATGGTCACAAAGGTTCACTGCATGGAACGTGGACCCATGTTCTTACTGTATTATGCATGTGACTGTAAGTTATTTGAAAAATAAAAAAGTGGTATCTTAACGGTTGAAACTACCAAACTAACTTAAAAACAAATATGGCGACAGCCAGTTAAGCACTAATAAGCTTCCTATCTGTGGTCTTACCCATTTCTGTTGTTTCCAAGTATACACTATTAGGGTAAGTTTATAACTTGAAATGCGAACGGTTGCAGGGGGGAGTGGGGAGTGAAGGCGAGGGCAGTATAAAGACAAACTACATAAATGTCTTTCTTTTTTATTTTAGAATTCTGTTTCCAAATTAGCTAGCAGTTTAGTTCTTTTTAGCTCCTTTGTATTTGAGAAGCTTTTTAGTTTCCGGTCCACTTACAGTGCACTCTTTGGATATAGGTAATAAGTAAAGCTTTCTGAAAAGCAATGTGAAAAGAAAACAAGGTAACATGGTATCCTGCATAAGATCTTTTTAAAATGTGTTATTGTTTATTTATTTATTTAGAAACAAAAGTCTTGCTCTACAGTCCAGGCTGGTCCTGAACTCACTCTGAAGCCCAAGCTGGCCTACACATACAGCAATCTTCCTGATTCAGCTTCCCAGGTGCTGGGATTATAGACGTGAGCCTCAATTTATATGGTCCTGAGGAATCCAGCCCAGGGCCTTGTGCGTACTACGCCAGCATTCTAACCACAGATCAGAGACCCCAGGCCCTTGCATAAGATCTTGGAACATAAAAGAGACAACAGAAAAATATCTATGGAAATCTGAGTAAAATACAGGGTTTAGTTTAAAATTTGAACAACAAAAAAAGGATGTCTGGAGAAACGAACATCAAACAGTAAGCCCGTTTATGCAATGACATGTTACATAACAATATGAAATGGAACAAAGAGAGTTATTCTATTTGATGAAACTTTAAATTTCCCCAAAATGAGTTTTTATGCACCAAGCAGTATAATTTTAAAATATTTATAAGGCAAAAATTAATAAAAATGCAAGGAAAAATACATTCAAAAATGTATTTTAAGTTTCACATATTTTTGTGGAACACCTGGGACTCTATGGTGAGGAGACTGATTTTTGCTTTCAAAACTATTGATTTTAAATTTATAGATTATACATAGATGATCTTCGTTATAAAAAAAAAACTGTGTGTCAGAAATAAAGCTAAACGATTTCCTGATCATCTTTACAAACTTGAAACATTCTCTGAGTATGGCATTATTCTTTATTTTTAAAGTGTGTGTGTGTGTGTGTGTGTGTGTGTGTGTGTGTATGATACTGGGATTGAGCCTAGGGCCTTCTCTTTTTGGTACATCTCCAGACCATTATTGTTTTATTTTATTTTATTTTTTGATATCTTCTCACTAAGCACAAAGTTGCCCACCTTGAACTCAAACTTGACCAACCTCCTGCTTCTGTCTCCCTGAGTACTACTGTGACAGGAGAGAGTTGGTACGTGGTAAGTTAGGGATAGAGAAGTCCCCCCCCGTAGTGGAGAATTAGCAGGAATTGCAGCTGGTGTGCTCTGAGAAGCAACAGAACGCAACTCCCTAGAACTAGTAAGGGCTCTATGTTAGGTGTTACATTGATCATAGGGTAAAATTTCCTACAGGTGGAAGACTTCAGGAAGCGCTCCAGGGTAGAGGACCTCAGCGGCTGCATACGGGTGGAGAATCTTAGCAACCAACCTTAATACCCAACCTGGTGAGTATGGGACTGTCCTCTCCTCCAGCTCATCTATAAAGACCCCTCGACAGAGAGTCACGTGGCAACCCTTTTTCAGGATCCTCTTCTGACTGGTGGAGGCTGTCATTCCCTTTCTATGCCTTTCTTGACAAAACTTCTCTACACTCCGTACCGTTTGGCCAACAGCTCCTTCCTCGACATTGTGGACATGAACTTGAGCCGAGACAACCTGCTTACACTAGGATTAAAGACCTGCATCATAGGCCTGGCTTGGGTTTATAGTACGTTGAATTTATCTAAGATATGGAGCTATAAAAATAAAGAATTCTATTTTTGTTTTGTTTTGTTGGATGTAATTTTTACACGAATTTTATGATCTTCACACAAAATAATCTGCATATTCCTCTTTTTTCATCAATACAGAAAGATCCCTTCCTGGCAGAGAGTTTTCCACTTTAGCTTATTGAACTGCTTTTATTCCAGTATTCTCCTTTTGGTTTTACTATTTTCACACCAGTGAACTTTCGAGTTTCCTTGAAAGTTTGCTTACTGGCAACATTATTATGCACGATACACTATGTCTATTTAATGTGTCTTCGTTAGGTATTCACACAGCTGGAAGTCAGGTTTGGGAGCTGAAAACTAGGCTACTGCAAAACGGACCCAGCTTAGGTCACCTTTCTATGTGTAATGTCTTTTTGCAGCTATCAATGTAGCATGAGCGTTTCTGTTTCCCCACAGAGTTGCCAACATTTGATGTTACTTACTCGTTTTTGCCAAATAATAAATGAAATCTTGTTATTGGTATAATCTTCATGTGTTTTGTTGTAAGAATTACCACATTTCATGTTTAATGTCTACTTGGATTTGCACTTTTGTGAGCCCGATTTGGCATCAGATTTCTTTATGGTTTTCATTTTGTTATCTTACTGACTTGTAGAACTTTTTATGTATTTGTATTAATTCTTTGCCTATTACATTTATGGCAATTTTTCCTAACAAGGCAGTCAGATTTTAGATTTGTTAATGATATAATTGCATATTCTCCCTTTCAAAATAAATTCATAAATACTTATTTTCATATATTATAGAGAACGAGGCATTATAAAGTTATTTATAGCAATATAGAAAATAAGAAGTAGATAAAATGCAAAAGAAGGTCAAAACATATATACACACATTCCCATAAACAGACTCACAGTTAGAAGATGTCTCCAAAAACGTTTTGGCCCAGGTGGTAGAATTAGTAGAATAGGGCTTGCTGGGTCAAACAGAAGCTTCCTCTTTCTCTAGAAAGAAGGAAAGATGAAATACCTGACTTAGAAATAGACATAAGTAGTGGGTAGGGAAAGACAAAATGGAGAAGCTCATACTTGCTATGTTTATCAAATAAAAATTTAGAGAAACCAGTTTAATTTGCATCTACCTAGTTAAATTTATACTCAGAATTGCAATCAGAATACAAATTAACATCTAGTTGAATTAAAAAACAATTTTAGTGGAAATACGTTCCAAACAATATTTGAATCTACTTACACATAAAAAAGTATTCTTTGTTTATGTAAAATTCAAATATTGCTGGATATCCATTTTTCGATAAACAAATTATACTTTGATGCCAGTCTTGGTCTAATCAAAAGTGAGCTATGAAAAAACCACACTTTAGTCTGAGAAGTGTTAATCTTTTCTCCATTTCATCAATATGTATATATGTGATACATAATGTTTACACTTGAGTACTTTGTACTAATATATATCAGGTCAGGGAAATGTTTATCTTAACATCTCTTAAGTGTTCCATTAGACTCTTCAATATAATATATTAAAATCTGAATTTCTGAATTAGTCAAGGTTGAAACCCTTCCCTGTTTTCTCCTGCTACCTCACTGTCAACGTCTAACTCAACAACAAGTAAGAACAAATCTATCCTCAAGATTTGCCTAAAACCCCGTTCATTTCTGTCACCACCTCTACCACCCTGGTTCAGGCATGTGTTTGTGATCCCTGACCTAAGTTAGTCAATTTGATCAGAGGGGACTTCACATCCTTTTGAATCCTTTCCTCACCACTTTTCACATAAATCATTTTACCACCTTCTCCCCTTCCCCACATATACACTGAGAGTTGCTTCCTCATAAATCCCTTACAAAAATGAAATTCCTTTCCATAAGCTCCCAGCCTGCACATGGGCCAACCCCTGCCACTTTGATCACTAATCTATTGTGTATTTTTTTTTCACACCAGCTTAATGTTCCAGAATCCATGTTCCTAGTTTAGATCCTTGGATTTGCTGATCATTTCTGCCTGTCAATGCATGTGTGCATACTGTACATTACTACACACAAGATTTATTTTTTTAGGTTTTAATTAAATGCTACCACTGAGAAGACACCTCCCATGCTGACCTTTTGTACAAAGTTTGCCCACCAACCTAAGCACAGATTTCACTTCCTTTGGTGATACCAACCTTAAGGGGAAAAAAAAAAAAAACAAAAACAAAAACAAAAACAGGAAGGAATTGAAGAGTGTATTTCTAAGCCTCACAAAAATGAGTGACCAAAAAACAAAATCTGGTTTCTAGACTTTCTTAACTTGCATTAGCTCTAAAGTTTCTGCTCTGCCAGAGCTAGTTTATTCACTTTTTTGGGCCATCCCTGTGCTTGTGCTTGCAGTATCTTTTACCTTGTTACATTATCTCCCCTGGGCCATCAGTTGCCCGTGTACTACTTTCTCTTGGTGAACGAGAGTTCTACTACTAGATTGTACATTGAATTCTGAAACCCCTCTCTTGGCCTCTCTGATTTTCACCTGCCCTGAGCCAGAACTTCCCTGTGTGTTTTGTAGAAAGGCTGAAGAAAACATGGAGCTAGACCCTCATGTTTTCAATGCCACCTCTCCCACTTACAAACTTAGTTTTTCGCTTTTCATAGCTTTTGTTCCTCAATTTTGTAGTACAGCTGAAGAGTTTGTGGTTAGGGTAGGAATAAAACAGTATAGTGCATCGCAGGACACTTACGTGAATCTCTCTCTTCCTCTTTCTCTCTCACTGGACATTGAACCCACAGCCTTGCACATGCTAAGCAAGCATTCTGCACTGAGCTAACTCATCCCCAGTCTCCTTTCCCGTTTTCTTGTTTGGTTCTTAGGATATGCTAACATCATACCTGCTGAGTTAGTATAGAGTGACAAGAGCACACTGATAAGGACCCCAAGTACTAGCAGAAATATTGGATGTCATTAGGCCCCGAAACATTTCCTTGCTTAGTTCCTTCCAGACTGTTCCCAAGAGTGAGGAGCTATCTTCCTAAGTGTGTGTTGGGAGGTCATGGTGCCGACCCAAGGTAAGAGACTCTTGAAGGAATTAGAAGCTGATATTTATTCCCGTCTCATCATAGAGACCCTTGAAAGCAGGTGAGTCTCCTCATCTGCATTCCTGTGCAGATGAACAATCTAATTGTATCTCATATAGTAATTTTGGTGAGCCAGGACTATTTTCTTCTAAGTATTTACCCTTTAAGACAAGTATTTTAAGAGATTGAAATTGATGTTTTTAAGTCACCTCTCAGTTATACATAATTGAGATTACCACACTTGTCTCAAAATTATGTTCACTTTATGTGAACAGCATCAACTTCCAAGTTTTTTTTCACTTTCAATGCACAGAAAATATTTTGAAAATAATTTAATGTGAAGAATACTTGCTTCTTTTTTCTCGGTTCATAGAAAGAAAGGATTCTCAATGAAGGAGAAAGATGAGACAAATTCTTTCCCTCATATTCTGAAAAGGAGCACACGTTTTAACTCTGAAGGTGAAGAAAATCAAAGTGTGGAATGGATATCAATTTTTACATGAGCGGTGACTAGAAAAGACCACCACCCTGCAGTTACATTATTGTAAGGTACCAGTGTCTAGCCATTGTCTTCCGTAATCACTAAACAAAATCTGCTTGGAGAATCTGCAGCTCTGCCTTAGGGAATCTTTTCATGTCATTGAGTCTTTGTCTAAGCCTCTTTTCCTTTCAATCTCCTTAATGGTCCCTGCTTGGACACAAAACAAGATACAAAACTTTCTCTGTGCAAATCAGATACTTCCTGATGCCAATTATACAATGGACAGATTGGCCACTACCCCAAGATTTCCCCTCTTATTCATCTTCCTTCCAAGCCTCTTCTTGAGCTAGAGGCCAGCAGAACTGGAGTGGACTTTTAGGTTCTACCTGAAGGTAATATGACTCTGAATTGAGTCAGTTTAGTAAGAATAAAAGAGGAAACTCAACTTGTCCAAGGGATTTGGTTCTAATCAGCTTTATTTGTTTCTCCAGGAAAATCTTTGAGTAGAAGAAAAGGGGCAACTTGATCCGCTGGGCTTGGGCACTCCGGGGGCCTATCAAAGAGTTCAATTTATTTGTATTTATCTTACATTTGTGCTCAGCAGGCAAACCTCTTGAGGAGAGTGCACCATCATACAAATTAAATAGCAGTTACATCCAGTTTTTCACACTCTTCAGAAAACACGATTGGAGCACAATAATATGGAAATGTAAAAATGCATTAAATTAAAATGTTGTTAGTTAAGGCAGTTGTAGGAATTTCTTATACATAATCATTAGGTCTGGTTCCCATGAGAACGTCAGGCAAGATGTTTTAGATAATTCCACCTATGCAGACCCAGGAAGCAGCAACATTATACAAATCCCTATTCATTTAAAAGAGATTTGTGTCACTGCTGAAAAGATCTGAACTGTCACTGCCCCATGTGTCTCATATGATAGGCTTTGTTTGGGGGTGAAAAAGCAATAAATGCCAACAGAGTGGATTCTCAAATCTGGATTGAAATTCACCAACACACTGAACAGAATAATGGCTTAGTTTTTATCACTGACATGAAACATAACCGTAAACTGATAATGGTTAATGCATTTTTATGTATCTCTTCAATTAGTGGTTTGCAGTGTGACCTTGACCAAGTTATATGTTCATTTTTAGGTCCCTCTTGTATCAAAAAATCAAAGACTTAAAGTGAAAAACAAAGTGAAATGGGGGGTAGGGTGGGGGGAGAGACAGAAAGAGAGTGGGAAAGCCCTTGTGATCTTGGCAGAATGCATACGTGCACAAAATGCTCAACTCCCTTGTAAACCTTAAATTTTGCTCTTATACATATCAATAAAATGGGGAAAAAAATCAAAGACTGGAATGGAGTAAGAGGAAATACTCTTTAAAGTTAAAAGGACCCAGGTGAGAGTTCCCCTAGTTGTAGATGCAAAATCAGTTCTAAGCCCGCTCCTTTGTGCCATTTCTCACAATCTTTTCCTGTAAGTTTCAGGAATTTGGGTAAGTGAACTGGGAAGATAAAAGATACCCAATGGCTACTAATGAGATGGCATTTGAAATAGCATGCTGAATAACTATCATTATAATATTCATGATGTGTCATGTACATTGGCACAAGTAAAAAGAGATATGAATTGGGGAAAAACATCAACTAATTGTGGTTATATCCTGCACCTACCCCAAAAGCAAATACTCTGTCAAAATACATAAGATATGAAATAGAAGATAAAGTCCAGCCCTTTATGTTTCCTTATAAAAGAAGTTCAACATATTTAATAAAATCAGAAGCAAATAAAAATGGCCACTGCCATTACAGTATCTAGTAAGAAACACACGTGCATCTCTATGCCACAGCAGTCAAATAATTCTTCACACAACACTCGGCTTTAGAGGAAGGGAAAGTTAGTGGAAGGGGAGGTTAGAAAGAAGAAGAAGGCTCAGAGAGGTATTTTGGGGAGCACAGACTAAAAGCAGTGCAGGTGAGAAGCACACACTCGCATCACTGATGCTCAGGGAGCAAGCAACATGGCTGACTTAGAGGCTCTATGGAGGCCCAAGTAGGAGGAGAATCAGGCAGCTGGGAATGGGCTTGCTGCCACACAGATTCTAGAACCACAGAGGTCCCTAAGGAAGTAGAATTTGGAGTCATTATAAATCAAGTTGAGTAGTTTTTTCAAAGTAGTAAAGATTCTAGAAAAAGAAAGTACCTAAGGTACTATCCTAAGGTACTCATTTAAAAAGGCAAGACTCCTGGGAGTGTCGAGGGGCAGCCTGGTGATGAGAAATGCCGAGAGTCAAGGCTTTGAGTCTCTCCACTTATACCCTTGTCTGCAGCACAGGAAGAATGTGGAGAGTACACTGGAAGGCATTGGTAAAGTAAGCCCATATTAAGTGCAATTAACTAAACTGCTGGAAACTGCCTAAAGCTCTGTATGATACTGGTAAGTTGTGAACCACCTGCGCGTGGACCCCGTATGACAAAATCACTATCTGCAGCCTTCAGACAAAGCCCTTGTATGACTGATAAGCAGAACCCCTGTCCACTTGTATGTGGACCCCAAGAAATTGCTATCTGTAGCTTGAGGCCATAAAAATAGTATATAAACCATCCTGGTCCTAAGCTCAGGGGAGAGGTAGGAGTCATAGACTCTGAACGCAACATGCGTCTTGCTCTTCGCGATCTGAGTGCGAGACTACAACTCCTCGCTTCCCGACAGCCCCTCCTGGAGAAGGAGTGACTGTCCTGCCGGCAGCTATCGGCGGGTCCTGATCCAGCCATCACTGGCGAACCCTGGACAAGCTCATACGCTGGTTGGCTGCGGTCGCCGATTGGCAAGAACACGTCGCACTGGTGAGCATAAGGGACCCAGGAAGGGAAGAGTTTGAGGAGGCAGAACAACGCTTGCTTTCCTGCTTAATTAATCGATTTATTATAGTTCGATTTATGAATTGGATTGTTTGGTTGCTGTGTGAATAAAGAACATTCCCAGATAAATTCATCTGCCTCTGTCGCCTCTGTCTCCTCTTATGGAGTGCTCGCGACAATCCTCTCTCAAGGCACACTGGAGAAGCACCCCAGGGCCACATGGCAAGCCATGCTCTACAGTACTTCACAGCCTAGAGTTTAGCATTGCTCGTTTAAGAGGCAAGCTAGGTTTTTTTCTTTCATCACTAACAAGAAATACGGTTCTTTGCTCTCCTATTTCTCCCCATACGAAAGAATTTACTTTCTTTTACCCACTATCTTTAAGCTTGTCATTCTTTTCCCAGAGAGCTTGAGAAACCGTGCTTTTCTCAAGCTGACGCGGGCAAATTGGTGGAAAGGAACTAAGAGTGAATGTGTGACACAAGGAATAAGGCCATTACTTCCGGTTCCCCCAGGCAGGGAGGTCTGAGCAAAGGACCTCCCAGAGGAGGTGGAAAGGAGGGGAGCAGGTAAGCAAGGAGGCAGTGCCAGAGGCAAAGAAACAGCCCTGGGACTGCTCAACCCTCTGGGCCTTCGTTTGCAGCGGTCTCGCTGTTTACTTTGAGCACTGATTCAGTGGTTGGGTAGAAAGATTGAAAACTGTGTAACCTGGCTCTGGAGACGGGACGCTTCATTAGGAAGAGTGGGAAAAACAGAAGTGAGGCATTGCGGTTATTGCTGTTATCGCTGGGGGCTCCTGCAGTGAACTGGCCCTCAGAAAGAAACCAGCTGTTCAAACTGGGCCTTGGGCAAAGGAGAAAAACTAGTGAATTTGTAGCCTAAGAAGTTCCTTTGTTCCTTGGCCCTAGGGCAGTGGCTCACACAGTATGATTCCCACATGGGAAGCGCTAGCACAGGCATCCTCTGGGAACTCATTAGAAATGCAAATTTCACCTTCACTCCCTGTGGGAACCCTGGGGGTGGAGCCAAGCCATCCATTTCAATAAAGCTTCCCAGTGATTTTGGTACATACTGATGGTTGAGAACTACTGCATTTAAGAATGTTCTGGGAACTTAAAGGATAATTTAGATCCCCAACCTAGGGAACTACAAAGTTAAAATCAGAATTCAAGTATCCTAGATGCCCAGTGATCTTTCTGCAATGCTTTGGTGAGTCTAATCTAGTATGATTTTTAAAAATAGTATTAAAACGATGCCGTTTCAAGCTTTCCAAGGTTGTCGATGGGAAAAATAAAGAGAAATCATAAAACTTTCCATCTGATGACAGAATTGCTCTTGAAGTCTCATTGTGTTTTGAAAATACACTTGAAGATTTTATTTCATTTCGGACATTCTGTTCTGAAGTAATAGGCACTTAAGAATGTTGTGGTCCTCTGCTTTTGCAGACAGCCTTTCTCGTCTAATTGATCTTTTTTTCCATCTCAGGAAAGTAAAGGATATATTTTCTACTCTAGAATGTATAATTAGATGTTGGGAACAAGCCTGGTCACGTGGACTGGCGTGCTATCAAATGGCTATTTCCAATTTGATCCTGTTGTGGTCAAGGATTGACTCAATCAGCTTTAGTTTAAAAAAGTTCTCTTTGCCCAGAGGTGTGCTGGGCTTCAAAATATGCTGAATGAAGCATAGGTCCCTTATTTTTTTATCCACCTAAGAAACAAATTCTGAAAGATGGATCAAATAATATTCAAGGGCAATTAATGTGGAGCCACCTGGAAATTTAAAAGAAATGCTCAGAATTTCTCACTTTCATTTAATTCTAATTGGAGAACTAGCCATCTGAATCAACCTTCATTTTCCCTATGATATAAATGCTGTTTTCTAGAACTATTATTCTTCCAACACTTGAGTCATTCATACTTTCTCTTAACTGTTTATACCTCAATGTCTCAATGATTCAAGTCTACCAATTATTGAAATTATATTTCAGAAATCAAGAGAACACCTCTTTTATTAAAACAAAACAAAACAAAAACAAGCAAGGGTTGGGGCTTGAGCGTAGGGCTGACAGGTGGTGAATGCAGGTAATTCCACACAAAACACAAAAACAATTGATGCTTCTGTACAATAGGAAATGGAATGAGATGAGTTTTTCCCCAGTCCTCTGGGGAAATCATTCAAATATACACTCTTATCAAACTCTAATAACATTCTTGCTTCTGCTTGTTTGCTTTGATGAAGCTGATAATAACAGAAATCTACATGTATTTGCATTTTTCTACTAGAAGTCATTGAAGCATCCAGAACATCATTTTAAAGTGCATATGCCAGTAAGTGGCAAAACATAAAATATCATACAAATGCAGGCAGGGGAGCTGAGAAATGAAATACATTTCAAGAATGAGCTATGAGTTTGCATCGCTCTGCTTTGTGTCCTTGAACGGGGAAGCAGGTACAATGCCTTCTTCAGACTGAAGGCATTATAAAAGCGTTTCTTCCCAGCAGTGACGCTACTGCTGCCCACCCTTCTCCTTTTAAGCCATCTCCCTTTCCAACCTCCCCGTTAATTACATAATATTATAGGGACACAAAATTATACTGCTTAATGAAATCAATAAAAAATAAACTCAGAAAGGGTTTTTATAGATCATCTACTCTGTTCATTTTCTTTTCCCAATTTTAAAAGTGAACTTAGAGAACTTAAATGACTATTCTAAAATCACAAAGCCAATCTAAAAAGTAGAATAGAGTGAAGGAAAAAAAGCTTTCCTGATGTAGACCGCTCCACCACCTCAGCTGACCTAAGCTCCTCCTTCCTTTAGGACCGGAAGTCATGTTAGGGAGTCCCGTCTGCTTTAAACATTTTCAATTCCACAGTTAATTCTATGCATTTCTCTAAGACAATCTCTCTCTCTCTCTCTCTCTCTCTCTCTCTCTCTCTCTCTCTCTCTCTCTCTCTCTCTCTCTCTCTCTCTCTCTCTCTCTCTCTCTCTCTCTCTCTCTCTCTCTCTCCCTCTCTCCCTCTCTCCCTCCCTCCCTCCCTCTCCATTTTGATAGGATAGTTGTGAAAGAACTCTGGCCCCTTCTACCTCTGAAGTCCTGGGATTCGTGCGTCAGGTTGATTTACGTGAGTTATTTCTAACGCCATCTTCTGGAGCTCAAGCAGAGCAAAAGGAAATGCCGCAGCCTCTGCGCCAGTCAGTCACTTCCCTCTCACACACCTGGGCCTGCGTGACTGATTTCCTAGGACTCCTACTGCGCGTTGGTGGTTACAGGGAGGGACCATTTTAAAGAGGAACTACAGTCACAACCATGGAAAAGTCACAAAAAGGCTTAACCGGAGTTAACAATTCAGGAACAGAACAAACTTTCCACCTCTACAAAGTACAGAAAATTTGGATAAACTTCTCAGAAAATGTGTCTCTTTTTCAGCTACTCACTCAGAGATGATTTCTTAGCAACTGAGAGAAGGACCGACAGACTCTGTGATAGAGGATACCGATGCCATCCCTAACGGTGGGAGAACTAGTTAATGGGACCCTAACCTGTCTAGACTAACTCCTTAACCTCTCTGCACAGTAACACCTTCATCATTGAAAGAGATGGTGATCCTGTGCTCTTAGACATGTGTTGCTGTCATAGACTTATACTTTTAAAGCCCTTAAAATAGCATGTGGAATGATATATGTTCAAAGATATTACTGATTTTTAAGTTAGTGTTATTATTAATGCTAAGAATAGATTGCATTATATTGGAAATGTCAGGTTTTTCTGCAAAACAATGAAACATTATTTGATACTTTTCTGTACACTAAGCCTTCGTGAGAGGATCTATGAGTAAAACACAGGGCTTTGCATTTTGACTACATCTCCAGCCCATTTGTTTTGTTGTTAAATTGAGAGACAGGGTCTTGTCAAGTCACTAAGTTGCTGTAGCTGGGCTAGACCTTGCAGCTCTCCTGCCTCAGCCTCCCAGAGAATACAGACATGCACTGTCATACCCAAATAGAAAGCTTTTTCTCCCTCCTCATTTTAGTTGCTCATTACAGCAAACTGTGAGAGAAGAGGCATGTGTACTGATATCTCCATTTTGGTGATTACATAAGTGAAAAGGGGCGATATGCCAAGTTTTACATCAGAAAATAAGAACTGGCTCAAGCTCATGTTCTTTGTTCTTGTAGTAGTTACATAAGAGCAAATGTCTCAGTTTCCAATTCCTGAATTAAAGCATAATATTTGAAAATTAAGATATGAAGTGATGACCCTAGGGACTAATGCAATGTGCTAGTTCTATATTACTAACAATCTAAAATTATTATTTACAAATTTTGAAAATTAAAAAGATATAACGATTACAAAACAATTTCCATCTTGCATTTAGAGATTTCAGTGTAGGGGCTGGAGGAATGGCACAGCGGTTAAGGCATTTGCCTTCCAAGCACAAGTTCCTGAGTTCAATTCCCCAGGACCACATGAAGCCAGATGCGATGGTGCTTGGGACGCTGATGCCTGGGTACAGAGCGAGACTCTGTCTCAAAAATAAAATAATAAAAAATAAAGATTTCAGTGTCAAAGCCAGTATCCAAAACAACCAACCTATTGCATTCAGGCGAAGTTTATGCAGGAATGAGACTGTTGTAACATTATTCTGGGATGTTGAGAGTTTGTTTTATTTGAGTTTTCTTGCTTACTAATATGTGTTAGGCATCGTTTCATAAAACATACCTATCTTTATCATTATTTTCAGGGTTATAGAGTCAAGCACTATATAATATACAGTGTCTTCATCAGTCTTTTAACATTTTAATATGGCTAAAATGCTTCAAATGTGGCCCTAAAAAGATTTTGGAAACGAGAATATCTTCCTTTTTGAAGTTTACTTTTCAGACCTAATGTGTTCAATTATCGCTTTGTGGCCACTCTTGTTTCGTGAGTTGACCCTTCCCGAGAAAGCCTTTCAATATTCTTAGCACTTTGGAAGGCTTCGTTTTATGCCCATAGGAACAAAGCAGCCAGTAACCATGAGGATAATGAAAAGGCAAAATAAAAACATGCAGAGAAGAGCTTCACATCTATGTTTCATTTTCTCCAAGATGATTAGGTCAACCATGGGGGGACCAGAACATCGGAGTCATATGTATTAATACTATCTCTAGATAGGGATAGGGATGCTGGAGATTCTTCAGGCCATTTGCATACCATCCAGCAACCAAAAACGATAATTATACAACATAGAGCGTATATTTTTCGAAGCCTTAACAAAATCTTACTCCGCAATTAACAATTTCCTTAACTTAAGGAAACTCCAGAGACAGAAACAAACCCTTTTCTATCATTTGAGTTGTTTAAACGTAATATTAGTTTTTAAAAGTTATTATATTAAATTATTATTTAGGTTGCTTATTTTGTATAATCTTTCATTGTAAATAACATGATTCTATAACATTTCTATTTTACAATGTTTGATTACTTCTCATTGAAATAGTTAAAAAAATTTTGCCTCTATTCCACACACAATCCGTACAATTTGTACAATCTTTTTTGTTTTCCACCAGTGCTGAAATCCTTCCAACATTATGTCATACCTTTGAGAGAAAATTAACCAGCACTGGGTTTTGTGTCATGATAACAATTATGTATGCCCTACTGCAGAGTCAAATGGTATTTGCTTACTGTGTGTGTGTGTGTACGTGTGTGTGTGTGTCTCTGTGTTTGTGTCCTTTAGGTAATAATGTTATCTTCTCCTCCAAATGTTGTGAGTTGTCAAATGCCTATATAGTTTTTTGTCCAAGTTCCAGGTTATATGCGATCACACCACCAGTTCTAATTTCTGTTTCCCTTGCAGCCACTCCTCTTACAAGTCTCCAGCTTCCTGCTTCCATGTAAACTGCTTGATTTCCATCCCTATCTGTGGACCCAAGTTACCCCATTCACCCCTCACCTCAGATTTCCTATTCCATGAGACACAAACTCCATTGTTTTTCCTTTCTTTTGACAAGTATGCTAGGCTCCCAAGAGGGATGCTTAAAAATAATGTTTTTCAGGCAGTTTTACTTGTAGGTGAGTATCAATTAGACCATGAACCAGTAATAGTGCTTGGTGAGTAAAGAATTTAAGTTTGAAGTAATCATTTGTCGACATTTTGATGGTAAAACTATTGTATCTAGGCACACGACGGCTAGGAGGGCTCTGTCAGTCTTATTTCTTGTCCTTGGCAGACTCCACTAACCTTCACCACTTCTGGTTTTGCAGGTGTACATGGCACAATTTCCTGGTGTGAGTACTTCCTTCAATGACCTCTTCAGTAGGGAGGATTCATACTCTGCTCTCCTCCACTGACTGATTCAAAATTCCCTCTGCGTCATTCCATTGGTTCTTTTTTTCTGGGTGATTTCTTTGACTCTTTTCATTGTACTTTGGTTATCTTTCCGGCTAGTCTACCACATTTTTAATTTCTAAAAGCTTGTTTTACTTTTGTTTTCTTATTTCTCATTTTGTTCATAGCACTCTATTTCGCAACTCTAACATCCTGTCCTAATTCTCCGAAAGAATTACTAATAGACTTTCCTTTTGAAATTTTATTCTGCTCTCTCTGCTGAGTCAAGGTTGCAAGACTTTTTTTTGTTTCTTCCTACTTTTTGAGGTTCTCTTTACACTTCTTTTAATCATTGGTAAAGATTCAAATACCTGGTAGAAATATTAAATGAAAAGAAGCTCTTTCTGATTTGAGGTCCTCAAAGAAGACTGATTGCATAGCAGGTTGGATCTAGTATATATATGCTTCATATGTTAGTGTGTGATTTTCCAGGGTTGTTCTGTTTCATTTAGAAAGTTCCTCTAGCTTGTTGCCCAGGTATTTCCTTGCATCTTAGTTGGGTGGCGTAGGGAATGCATCTTGCCCATCTTACTTTGGCTGGAAACAGACCAGGGTAAGAAATACAAGTAGCTTATGATCCACACATCTTACTTCACTTTTTCTTTCCTTCACTTTCTTTAATACTCACAGTTTTTCTCGAATACTTCAAAGCCACTCACTACCCACAAACTCCAGGACAAGTACATAATTAACACATATAAAAATGTGGAACTCCTTCTTTAAAAATTGTTAAAATTTTCAAAATTATGGTAACAGCAGCATGTTGAACGTGACCGAGGCTCTTCTGAATGTGGGACCTTGTGCCGCGGGGCAAGGGACCCTCACACAGCTGGTCCAGACAGACGCAGTTTCCCGTTCTGCTTATGTCACTTTCTCCAGGAGGAATGGCCGTCTTGCGATCCAACAAGATGATGTCAGAATGAAGATGTTGGGAGGGGATTTTATACCTCACTTCCACTTTCTATGATTCTTGGAACTTCCAAAAATCTAGTGTCCTGGCTCTATGAAGTGAGCCTGCTGGGTTCTCATAATCTCACAGGACTAAATGAGTTCTCCTCTTTCATTTGTAAATCTTCATTAGCACATCTCACCTGCTGTTTCCCCCTTTTAGTTTCTTCTCTTTGTGTCTATACCTTTATTTTCAGCTGTAATTTTGGGATCATATATGAAATCGACGCAAAGCATTTTTGTTTCCTAAATCATCATGTTAATCAAAACTTGAAATGATATTTGCTCATTTTCTTTTCTTGTTTTTATATAAGATAATAAGGTAGTTTATTGTATTCTCAAATTACTGAATATATTTCCACTCTTGTCTAATATGATTAATTTTGCTGTGTTAAATAATTTTATATTTTGATATCTAAGAAAAGCTTTTTGTTCTCAAATGCCCTTATTTCCAATTTCTTCTCCTAATCCCTTTTTAGAGAAAAGGACATTTTCTATAAGATAAAGTGAATTCTATGCGATGTTTATTGACACAAATATTTCAGGACTGTGACTGTTGGTTTAGCCAATTTGTTGGCTGAAGAAGATAAGATATTGAATTTTTAATTCGTAGCCATTATGAAACTAGCTGTTTTGTACTAACTAATATATAATCAGTGGGTAACTACTCTCCATTGGTTTCTAGACAAAAACTTCAAATTTAATTAGATATCGAAAAGTATAGCCAAGAGCTTGGTGACTGATAATTATTCAGACAGAACTACAACTTGAGCAAGTTAGATGGCAGTAGGAACCTTGAGTCTTAAGAAAATAAAATAAGTTATGTTGACCTTACAGCCATATATGCATATACATATATATGAAATTTTATTTTAAACCAGATCTTGGTTCAGGCGGCAGGCTGCTATTTCAAACTTGCCTGGCTAGAGCTTCATTTAAAATTAATATCAGTGTGCTGTGTCAGTACCCAATTGTCTAACATAACTGAAGAGACAGTAAACTATCAAGAGAATTAATTGGATGAGATTCAACATCTCAATGATCTCAGCCATCCCAGAAGCCAAGAATAACCCAGGTCTCCCCATAGGCAGTGTATTGACTGTCTAATTAAGAAGCAAAACTGTCTAAGGTGATTTAAGATGTTGCCTCATTCTATGGTGAGGTGGATGTCTTGTCAAAAATCTGATAAAATATTCACAACCACAACCTATTCGACCCAGGCGCCATTCAGTCAAATCGTGGAGAGTAAAGAAGAAACTTCGTTCTTTTTTTTTTTTCTTGTGAGCATTTTTTGTTTTGTTTTGCAAGCACTGCTCTGTCCCATTTTAGGTCCCTGGGACTGAGTGAACATCCTCACTACACTTCTCAGAGTTGGGAAAATATACGAGTACCTGTGAGTAAATGTAAGCCATTTTGTCAGATAACGACTTTGGAGAGAGATGATTAAGATTTCCTATGTGTAGTGCAACAGCCCCACCTCCCCTGCCTCTCTTGTGAGATCTAAATTCAAGTGGGCACCCAGGGCTAAAAATCTTATTAGCTCTGATCACAAAACACTGAAAACTCTGAAGAGGCCTTTTCTCCCCTCTTTCGGGCAAACAACCCTCAACCCTCCAAAGGTTCCTGTCCTTAAGTGATCTGTAGCTTTTTGGCCTTCATAACCAAGGCATCTCGCTCTCGCCTCTTCAAAAATAGAAAATAATTCTAAATACCCTTCACTCACAAAAGGAAAATTGGGGAAAAAATAAGACGAGTGAATTCTATTTATCTCACTTCTTTTTTCCCCACAGAGCACTGGCAACATGACTTGATGTTACCTGACATAGAGTGAATTTGGGAAAATGTGGAAAGACCACCAGGCACTGGAGAATTCTGGACCCCTATACAATTCCACAATCTAACCCTGCACTTTGAATCAATATTTTTGCTTTTGGGTCTCTCAATTAATTATCACTTAAGTTGAAGTAATACAACTACAACTTGCTAATTTTTTTGCCAAGGCTCATTAAATATTACCTCTGTATGTAATTCCTGCTGCACATTTTACCTAGTCTACTTAAAATGAGAGTTACTATTTTATTTTAGTTCTCATAGCAGTCCTATAAGTGTATGTGATATACAAAGGTAAGGCTTAGGGGCTGGAGAAACAGCACAGTAGCTTAATCTCTTGTTTTTGCAAGCACAAGGCCCTGAGTTTGATTCCCCAGCACCATATAAAGCTAGGCACAGTGGGGCATGCCTAGAGGCACAGCACTTAGAAGGACTACTGTGAATTCATGGATAGCCTGTGAGTTCAGGACCAGCCTAGACTATCAAGAAAGATCCTGTCTCAAAAGAAAAGTAAGCCTTACAAAAGTTAATAATCAAAGAAGAATGCATAGTTCACAAGGCAGGATAATCAAGATTTGCGATTAAGTCAATACAAAGACACAGCTTACACCCTATGCCATGCCCCTCTGCATCACTGCAGATAAACCGTCCCATCTTGCTTTAACACCAAGTCCTAGTTTACGAAGTGGAGCA
>PVKB01002265.1:263922-303038 GCA_004027205.1 Ctenodactylus gundi
AATAATGAGCCTTTTCTGTTAGCCAGAGCTCCCATGTTGACTTCAGAAAGAGTTGGGGCTACAGTGACTGGTTGTTTTCTGGACCAATCTCAGAAAGTCTCACATGGACTGAACACATAGTGCAAAGTTGGGATCTCAGAACTCTGAAAAGGCCTTTCTTCCTCTCTCCTGGCCAAAGTTACTACAAGTTACTATTCTTGGACTTAAGTCTGCAGCCTTTGGCCTTTATAAAGCTGAAGAATCTCACTTTCCCTGCATGGCCTAGAATTTGTGGCTCATATTAGCTTCCTTCTTTATCACATGAATATTGCTTTTCCCAGTTGGATCTTCTGGGTGATGACGTACTGTGTTACTTCTCAGGAAGGCAAGCCCTGTAAGACAATCCAGGTGGAATGGTGTTCTGGCAAGCAGAACTTCCTTCCAGTGTGGCAACTTACTCCTATAAATGGTGACTTGGTGATATAAGCTATTCTTGGTCGTTTCTTGTATGCATTGTGTCATTTGATGAGGAATTCTGGCGTGTCATCAAGTTACTCCCAAGGTTTAGGTGGCTCCTCACCTTCCCTGCCCTTCAGCCTAATCTGGAGCTCTAATCTCATCTCACGTGAGCAGGCAGCCACACGGGCTCTTGCAAGCCAGCAGGCACACTGAAGCTTGGTTTCTACAGCACAGCTCCCAGTGTGTCTGTCTGTACAGCTGTCAGGACTGATGTGTTTTTCATGGTTTTCCTGCAACAAGCATACTTGCCTCTTGAGCTGGTCAAATGCTTGTTACAGGTCTGCTCTGCTGTGTAACATGGGGTGACCTCTGACAGACAAATAGGAGCCTGAGCTATAAGACAGCCTCTAAAAATAAAAGTGTGTCCTTTCATCTTTCTATTTTAAAATGCTGCTTTGCAAGAGGCCCAGGGCTTACATTCATCCCTCACTACCACATTCCCCCATAGTGGGTGCTCCCATGAAATAATACAAGGAAGGCAGAGAACAGAATGACAGCACTGTTGGTTTAGTAGATGCTGCTGAAAGGCATAAGGGATGCTACGGCAACAAGTAGCCCTGGGAGAATTACTGGTGAGAAGGTTAGGGCCCCAGGCCGAATCCGCAGCCGCGGGAGGATACAGCTGGCTTATCAGAGCAGTCCTTTAAGAGGAGACAATAATCACAGCATGCAGGCTTCATTTTACTTCATTTACTTTGACAATGTGTGTTTTGATAGATTAGAACCCTAATGGATTCCTTAAAGTGTACAACAGCAAGCCCTACAGAGGAAGACTACAGGAAAAGATTGTAGTAAGAAAGAACAGACAAGGGAAGCCGCAAGAATGAAAGAAATGGCATTTGAGCTGGTCTTGGCGGTGCAGGCCTGTAATCCCAGCATTCTGGGAGGCTCAAGTAGGAGGACTGAAGGTTAGAGCTCAGTCTGAGCAATTTCGCAACTTCGTGACACAACAAGACCCTGTCTCAAAATTAAAACTATCTCAACACTCAGGAAGTGGAAGCAGAAAGATTATTGGGAGTCCGAGGCCAGCCTGGGCTCCACGGTGAGTTCAGGACCAGCCTGGGATACAGATCGGGATCCTGTCTCAAAATAAATAAATAAATAAATAAATAAATAAATAAATAACACTAAAAAGGTCCTGGGCTCCATCTGCAGTATCAGAATATTTATATAGGGCATTTGGAAGAAAGAACAGGTATGACCAAGGCATGAAATTTAACGACGAGCAGACTGTATGGGCACATTTCTATTTTCTAGCATTTCTACAGCATTAGTAGGGGTTTTATTTTAATTTTTCTTTGCTTGAATAGATACCTGGTCATAGATGATTGTTTTAGTCTCTGATCCATTTTGAGCAGTACAGTCATTGGTACATTCATTCTAGACACCAAAGCAGGAGAATAGAAGCAAATATCAAGTTAATGTAGCTTGTCAGGCAAGTTAGAAAGAAAAGATAAGTAAATAAGCAAGCAGCCTTAGAATTCACACTGGTCATTAAATAATAAATATAATATCTTCAAAATAACACCACAGGTTCAGCTAAGGACAGGACCACTGTCAACAGCATTGACAACAGAACAGGCTTACCACCACTTTTCCTTTAACTAGCAAAATATTTTATATTTTTCTTACTTTCAAGTAATGGAATTTTGTGAGGATCTGGAAATTTGGGGCAAATACTACAGTTTGGGGTATTTTTAGTTCATCTGTGCAATAGAAAGGTACTTTGGAGATGTCAAGATGCATTTTCATATTTTATGTGTAGATGGAAAATAACTTGTCCGTGCCCCCCACTCTCTCCTCTTGAGCAGGTCTGTGTAGGCTGGAAACCAATTTTTAACATTATAGATGGAATCAGTGAAGCTTTTTAATGTAAGAACTTCCTTTATATGAATATTATTTTGAATGAGAGAAACCTGACCACAGGTAAAAGCCCTTGGAGTCAGCAGATTTTACAAACTAAAATAAATTAGATTTATTTCATCAAATAGCTATTTATTTCTTATTAACTGTTTTTATTTATTGGGAAATGATGCCATCTGCTAATCTATAACACATAAGGACTCTTGATAATCAAAACAGCAAAACACTTTAAAATATCATTTGGTAATGATGTTTTAAATGAGTTTAAGATTTAGCAGCTCAGTTTCACTTCCTGTTATCTAATATAAGATTAATACAAGACCTCCAATTTAAAAATACCAATCTCACAAGCCCTAACAGCTTTGTGCAATGAGATCTCAATGATCAAAGATCTCTGTGTAAGAATTGAATTTTCCCATGTACTGACACAAGGCAGAATGACGGTCAGCCAGGGCAGATTGCCTTGCAAAGTAAGGTTAAAGACTTTTGAATGGGATCAGAGGCAGGTTGACGGATTTGGGATTGCAGATATTCTCATCACAAAGAGCATTACTATTCAGCAGCTGGAGCCATTGCTTTTAATTAATCTGAGTAAACAGTGGGGCTTTAACAAACAAATAACAATCATCAAATTAAACAGCTTTCTGTTGTAGGGGGAAGCTTCTAAAGTGGCAGTGCTGTCTTTGGGCTTTTGAGAGATTATATTTAATATGCTGCTCATTGCATTTATGAGAGAAGCAGTGGGACTGGAATTCAGGTGTTGAGATATACAGAAGCATGTGACTTGGAATCATGGGAATGTGAGCATCACAGCATTTTGGAGCTGGGTAGCACCTCGGTGATGAGGTACACTGTCATTTCTTATGGAGGCAAAAAAGGAAGAGAAATTAAATTGCAAAGAGAGAGAACAAAACCCCTCAAAGGTTTTATATTTCTATTCATAAGAATGAGTGCATGCTGTAGAAGTACAGAATATCTATGTGCATTTGATTCTCTTGACTAATAACGATATATGGAAAATATATTGATAAATTTCAATCTCAGACTAACAACTGGAAGTTTCATTAATCCATGATATTCACAGCATCCCCCAGAGGTTTCCCATGATGAAGCACTACAACATGTGTACTACTATGGGCAGGGTCATTATCAAGTGTATTTTTCCAAGAAATCCATGCTTCATGAGTGAGCCCCCATTACCTTACTCCAGAATTTGTGGTGCTGCATTAGAGTGTTACTTATATTTAACTACCTTTCTCCATCTACAGAATCCAAGCAATTTGTCCACAATAGATTTTAAGTAATAGACATCAATATATGCACCTCAACCGACATGATCCTGCCCACCACTACGCTTCTTTCTGACACGCACATAGAAGCCAGAACAGCACGGCCAGCCTTCTGTCTATCCTCCAGGGATGAGATTATTCCAGCCCGTGGTGAGGGTTGTGACACAACACTAATAACAATCCCAGCTGATTTATTCCACCTCCGGGAACCTCCTCAAACCCTTTCTATTTTGAGTGGCATTCAGTAGCAACTTTTGTCCAGGTATGAGAATGGGGAAAGATGGTCACTTAAATATCAAGCAAAATAGAGTGAAAAGCCACAAAGAATGCTCTAAATAATCTCTCATTGCCATAGTCCCTATTAATTTTGTGTCGTTCTCCTTGTAATTTTATTTCATCAAATGCTGCTTTCTTGAGGCTCCAGAGTGCTGTGTATTTCCAGGCATTCAAGTTGGCTTTTTTGGAAAATTTACTGCACAAAGAATATATAGGTATATTGTTTTAGTGGCAAGTGTATTAACATGAAAGCAAAAGCAATGATAGCTTTGCAGTACCTCATTGGTCATTAGCAGAATCATTTTATATGATCATTCACCATATAAATATCCATTTATGCAGGGGAAGCTCTTACAAATTGTTCTTTAGTCTTCTTCAATCAGGAAGATAGGTGTAGAGCATTTGGTAAGAAGGAGGAGTGAAGTGAGGGATTATTGCAACTAGAGTATGAAGCTATGGGCTAGAGGGCAGCACTACACAGAGGGAGCCAGTCACAAAATCATTATTTATTGCAGTTTTCTTTTCAGGAAAACCATCAACCCTCATCAACATTTTCTTGCTAGAAATTTTAGCCACTCCACATGCATACCATATGCAAATGTGCATGCACTCAGAGTCATGCACATACATGTGCACCATTACCATTTCTCTACCGAACGGGACATCTTTCATTTCCTCCTTCCTTTGAGCCAATGGTTACTTTCTTCTGTCTCCAAGAATCATCCTATATCTTCTGGATAATACAGTAAGTAGTTAACTATGTAGCGTTCTGTCACATGCCCTGATGACTTGCCAAAATGTTGCCGGTGCCTTCTGCAATTCTACACCCATGTTCATTCTGTGACAACATTCCTAGACAATTTTGGTTTAAGATACACAGGCATCTACAGAAGAAATACTTGGTTAAAATTAAGACACAAATGTCAGTATCCCTTCTTAATGTTTTGGCTCAAGTCCTGTTCACTGGCAGGAGAAAGAACTAGGAATTCCTCACCCTACCAGCATTAACCCCTAAAGAGCACCCCAGGTTTTAAATCCTTTGTTGACTACAAGAAATGCCTTCTACGAAATGGATTAGACCTTTTGATGTGATGTTGGTGACTGTGTGTATGATTATGTTATTAATGGTATGTGTTAAGCTTTTCCCCTCCAAAGAAAAATAGAACTTGCCACCACGAGAGTTTTCATCACATCTGAGTAAGGAAGCTGTGATAAACAGCATTTATCCTCCTCTCAGAGATAGCTATATGATAGTCCTCTACTGAAATTTCACAATTAATTTGCAAAAGGAGGTGAAAAAAATTCAGGCTACGTTTTTTTTTTCTTCTCCAAAATGCAAAATGTAGGACATGGATTAAGTAATGTGACTCCAAAAGTAGATTTAAGGGAATGAACTAAAAATAACTCATGTGCAATTTTTAATATCTACTATGTCTGAAGTACTATGCTGAGTGTTTTATGTACTTCTTCCGTGAACCCTGCAAAATGAGCCAAGGCTACACACAAATAAGTCAGCAGATTGTGTACCCACATATTTGTCATCTGTCTGTTGTGTTTTGGATCTGTAATGTCCCCCACAAGCCTGTATTTGGATGTTGTGGACCCATGTGCTGTTGCAAGGTGGGGCCTGGTCAGAAGGGGCAAACACTGGGGATTGGTCTACAAGGGGCAGATCACTGGATCAAGACCTGGAAAACTAAGTTAGCTCCGCCCTTTTCTGCTCACTTGGCTTCCTGTCTGCCGTGCGGTATTCCCTTCACTGGGCCTCTGCCATGTACTTCCGCTTTTGTCATCCACCCATGACCTTCAAGACCTCCAAAGCTGTGAGAAAAAATAAATCTTAACTTCATTAAATTGTGGTGCTGTGTATTCTGTCCCAGTAACAAGAGGAAAGGTAAGACGTTGTCTTTCTGGAAATCTCTTGTAGAACATGTCACACAAAGCCATGCAAGAAAAGTGAGGAATTTTAAACTAAAACACTCTCCAAATATTAATGCTTCTTGAAAAGAAGATGCTTTAGTTCTTTTTATAGTAAAATATTCACTTAGGGAGAATGTGAGAATTTATGGGGGGTACAGAAAAAAGCTCAAGAACAAACATTCTAACCAGCATGCTGCTCAGCCATGGAACCAGGAGAGCACAGAAAATGGAAGAATGCCACTCACCCAGGACTGTGTGGAGGGGGACTCTGAGATAGCAGCTGAGAAGTAAGATTGACGGTTGAGAACACCCAAGTTGTAAAGTTCTACAATTGTGCCAAATGCAAATATGATGACAGTCCCAAATATCCTATATTATACTGGCTTGCAGGACACTGTCCAAACAGTTACTAGATTTTCTGACCGCATTAACTTCTGGGTAACAAATTTTACACTTATTATCTTAGAGTTAAATGATACCAAATCTACTGGTTGATTTATGAGTGCTTTTGTAAAGAACACAGGAGACGCCTTCAGGGACAGTCTAGAACATTATTCTTTAGTCACAGCGATGATAAAAGAGTTGTTTCTTTAAGATTGAAGCTGCAGTCAAAAAACTGAGCACTACTAAAATAATTTAAAATAAGAGATGTATAAAACATCAAAATATTCAAGTCTTTATCCAACTACAATCTATTGACAGATTGTTAAAATTAAGAATGGGGATTTGTTCTGAATAAGGAAAATCTTGGATTTAGTAGACTTTCAATCACATGCCACAAAAATAATCAGAGATTCAAACAAAACAATGTCTTTTATCCAGAAACTACAAGTGAATCTTAGAAATGCCCTTAAAGCTTAAAAGCAGTGGTGGATGCCATCGCATCACTATCCTTTTAACTGTTTGTAAACGTCTTATAGCAGCATGCCATTAATTGGAAGCAATACTCTTAATCTCTGTTCTGCATGATATTTTATTATAATTCCATAGTTTATATTATTTTATGTATTATGCAGTTATTAACCAATATTAAATATGATCAGGATTATTTTGGATATCAGTAATAAAAATAAATCACCTGAAGCCAAAAAGGGGAATAAAGTTGAAGAATACAAGAGTGGTAGGATGAACCTATAGGCTGGACCTCCAGAGTTAATTGGAAGCACGAACTTGTCCGGACGTTTCCCATTTCCTCCTGGGGTGGTTGGTTGTTTTTGCCATGCCTGTATAGGTACTTCTGCTTCATTCATTTCACATCCTTTTCAGATCAGGTTCATAAATCTCAAATCTACTTGAAAAAAAAAATAAACCACACACACATGCGCACACCCATACACACACACACTCCAATACCAACAGACACAAGCCTACTCATACATACTCAACAAGTCAGAGAGAGCCTTAGCACTCTCGATCTCAACTGCAATGTCCCGGGGAAGAACAGGATTGGCTAGACTAGTTGATGTGCTCTCCTAGTTCTGTTCCCTAATAGCTGCATGTCTTGGGCAGATTATGAATCTCCTTTATTCCAAATGTCAAAAACAAGATATACAACATCTACTTCATTAACCTATTGTAAGGATTTTTTAAAAAGTGAATGTATGTAAAGGATGGAGAAAAGGGCCTAGTGCACGGTAAGCTTCAGGGAAATCGTAGCTAGGACTCAGCGAAACTTTGACGGCTAGAGCACACCCGTGAATCATCTTACCTTTCACAGGCTCCGGCATGGTGGTAAGTAGGAAAGAAAGAGAAGGGGAGCAAAAGAAAAAGAAAGGAATGGGAGAGGGAGGAAAAAGAAAAGCGAGAAATTCACAGTAAATCTTGGCAGGCAGACATACTCAACGCGTTTGTTTTCAGTGTTCTCTTAAACACAGACATAATTTTAAAAGCTAAATCTTATTTTATTTTATTTTATTTTTACTTTTAAAAGCCCATATTACTGAACTGCCTTAGATACTCTGTGAATGCTGGGACAGAGTTTTACACATCCACAAGTTTAGTGAGGAAAAATTCATTTTAGTTCACAGTTTCAAAAGGTCACAGTTCATTCATAGTTAGGCAGGCAGCTGGAAGGATTCCATAACAAAATATTCAACAAAGCAGGTGTCTAAACAATAACAGTGAATGTTCTTCAGTTTTGGAGGCTGAGAAGTCAGGATTAGGGTGTCACCAAGCTAGCTCTTACAGAGTGCCTCCCCACTTCCCTGCAGATGGTGCAGGGCTGGGGCCAGAGCCAGAGCCCTCACCTTATGGAGGAACTAAGCCAACTCCTGCAGGAAGGGGCAGGACTACTCTTCCAGTAAAGTCCCATGCATCCTCCAATTCCATGCCCCACCTCCCAACAGTACTCCATTGTCACTCCCCCACATCTAAGCACATGAGGATTTTGTAGAGCATGCCAGATTCAAACCACAGTGCTAACTATAGATAAAGACTTCTAAGAAAAGCTACAGTGGGACCTACTTGCTTGATACCTAATTATACAAAGCAGTCATTTGCACACCACTAACAGCTAATTCATTTTAGAAGACCATACATCTCCTAGATTAATCTCATTTATACTAATGTACTCAGCAAAACTTCTTTTCTATTTAAAAATAAAGCCAAGCTAAGTCAAATGCGGACTGTGAATTATAACCTTTTTTTTTCTGTAAGCTCTTGTAAGGACAGAAAAGATGCATAAGTCTTCTTCAGAGACTCCTTAATAGTATGTAGTGAGTGCGAGGCTGGAAGCTTAGCTGCCGCCCTTGCTCTGAGTCTGAGATGAACCTTATTGGGATAGACATTGACACACACACAATTTCTGATTCTACAATTCTAGACCCTTTATATCTCTATGCAATTCGCATCCCACAAATGAGTATAAATTTTCTCATTAAAATCAATAAAAACTGCGAACAGATACCAGACAAAAATACAGTAGAATTTAGGAGCCCAGGACCTCTCAATAAATCCAGAAATAACTTACTTTCTCCTGTTTGACAATGATTTCCTTACATTAGCCTGTAGAGCATTCTCAGTCCCGACCTTCTGGAGCAGTGGTGCTAATGGGAATGACTCGGTCCTTTTGTGTCAGCAGGTGTACAACCTTATAGTAAAGTGATATCCGGGAGTGAACTCGCTCTGAGAAATTTGTACCACCTGTTTCCCTTTTGTGATGATGGTAAAGACATCATTACCATGTCTTTACACACATCACGGCATTTATCTGTGTATGTTTTTCGTCCTTGAGTTCTCACATGTCTATGGAGTCAGTGCTGTTTTAACACCCATCTTATTAGATGAGGCAACAAGCTGGACTTACGTTTATACCAACAATATGCAATGGAGCTTGGACTGGCTCCCAGACACCGTGGTACCAGAATCCACCTCACACTGCTACCTCTGGTGGAAATTAAGCATGAAAGTGTTTAACTGGTTGGAAGTGCTGAAGAAAATTGTATCGCTTGATGTTTACCCAGTACTCATGTACCCAGCATTCAGCACGCATTTTGTAGAACCCAATGAAAGACAAATCAAGACATGTCACCTGGCTTTGTGGAAGTGAATGTTTTAGTCTGATCAAGATTCTATAACAAAATATGCAACAGAGCAGCTGTGTAAGCAGTAACAGTGAATGTCCTACCGTTTTAGAGCCTGAAAAGTCAAGATCAGGGTGTTGCCAAGCTAGCTCTTACTGAGTGTCTCCTTTCTTCCTTGCAGATGGCTGCTCTTTCTTTGTGCCCATATGTTTTTTCTTTATTGTACATGCAGGCGACATCTCTTATGATTAAGGCACAAATCGTGTTGCCGAGGCCCCACTCACATGACCTCATCCAAACTTAACTACTTCCCAAAGCCCCAGCTCCAAATATTACTACATCGGAAATTAGAACTTCAAGATGTAAAATGGAAGGAATACACTTTGATTTAAAATAAAATTCAAAATTAAAATTCAAAATTCAAAGGGCATGTTGGAGCATACCCATAATCTCAGCACTCTGCGTGGAAGCTGAGGCAGGAGGATGGCAGGTTAGAGCCTAACCTGGGCAACTTAACAATGACTTAGTGAAACACTTCCTCAAAATTAAAAAGGGCAGGGGATATAGCTCAGTGTAGACTCTAAATTCTATTCCCAATCAACAACAACAAAAATGTAAACTTCCGTTGTCTTTATTCTTTTGCTGCTGCAGATGTCTATAACTCGGGACTCTTTTTTTGATATGAGGCTGATGTAACACGCTTTGTTTCTGATGGATGAATCACACATTTGCCACTTATATTCATGCTGATGACCTACCAGGAAAACTCGCTTCCTGGCGGAAGTAGGAAACCCGGTATATTGTCATCGTCAGTACATTCTAATTTTATTTTATGTTCATTTACCCACAGCTTGGTTAGGGGTTCCACACATTTACTTGAATGTAGAGGTAAATCCTATTTGCTCTTTAATAAAGAGGTGAGATATAGATCATAGAAACAGCATAGGTTAGGCTTTTATGTTTTTAGGACATACCAGGTGAAGATGTCATTCCCAAACATCTAAACCAGTAAGAAAAATTAGGTTTGATTAATAGAATTTGTATATACAGAAGTCCCTTCAGAAGTACAGCTACTACAAGCATTGAAATATTAATATTGATAATATAATAGTTATGGGAAAATTTATTAATGACAAAACCTGTTGTGCCCTTAAAAGCTCACATGTTGGCTTGGTGTCAATTTCCCAGCAGCAGCCAGCCCAGCAATGAACATTCAGAAGATACAGAGGCCTGGTATACATTAGCGTCTCCGGCCGCACGATCTTGGCTCGACTCCTCTAGTCTCATCCTTTTCTATAAAATATGCAAATATTACAATCTTCCTTTTGCATGATCTGCAAACCTTCAGCCATTTTTGTCAGATAAAATTAGCTCTGTAGGAAATTTGACACAGTTGAGAGTCAGAAACTAAGCCTGTTTAGACTAATATTTGTGTATAAATTAGAAAAAGTAGCCATTTTCTGAAAGGGTAAAGTCGAAATGGTCAATCTCTTGGAACTGCTAAAGCCCTGGCTTGAAGAAGAATCTTGAAGAATAGAGTGGATTTTCCACGTGTTCAGTTGGTCTGAAGCTCCTAAGTAGTAAGTGAAGTGCACAAGCGACTGCGGTGGCCACGTACGGGGTTATAGTCACACTGGTGAGTTGTGAAGCAAGCACAGAATTGTGCCATATATAGTGACATATACTGACTAGTCCACAGCATGGAAGGAAGAACAGCTATCCTCCAAGCACCAAATCTACCTTTCTCTCCTTTCAGATGTCCCAACTACCCCTTGCGTGAGTGCTTCATGGGAGACAGAAAGAGCAATATTCCATGAACAGGGTCCTGTCTTCCTTAAACCTGATATCACCTTGTTGGAAATTTTCTACTCCAGTGGTACTGGACTGATTAAAGGGGAAGCCTCAGATGCTAGCCTGGGAATAGAGCTGGCCGCAGCAGGCCCCTGTAGATGCATCTCCTGCTGTAGGAGAGGGGACAAGTTCGGTTTTAGCTTTTGCATATATTAAATTTTATGGCATTTGTTTTAACATTTGTTATGCTACTTAACAGGCTTATAATTTTATCAATAAAGGCCATGTCTAAAATTGCTAGTTAGGGAAACATTTTTTCTTGATTTTTTTTCTATTAAGATAATGATAGCAAAATTGCTTACAGCAATTTTCTGTGAAGTAAAAACTTCCCAACTAGTGGGTTAGCTTTCTATTCAGAGACTGTGAATTGGTATTATAACCAACTAAATCTAAATTATGGTTTAGGAAACACTCATGCACACAGAATATTGAAAACATGCATGCACTGTCACACTCAAGGACAAACTACAGACAAATCAAATAATAGTCTGAATACTGTCCAAGTTGGAAAATTTGATGATATATTATATATAAAGTTTTTTCACCACAGCTAGTATAAACAAGCCCTCATACTTGACAGGTTTTTTTGGTATGTCACTGAAAAGAAGACATTCATTGTAAGATACACCATTATTTTATATATTTTGGAAGACAACAATATTGGGAGGTTATTGGGAACATGGTACTTAAAGCCATGATAGCCAGCGTCTCTGTGTTGCTTGCAAAGGTAATCTAGAAATAAACCCATAAAACACTCAGGGATCCCATGGAAAAACACATGTCTCAAATTGATACCAAGCAGAAAAAAGAGAAATAAAAATCCCCAGTGACTATATTTTTCATGCAGCACAGACTCATACAGGTTTAAAGTCCAATTATAGACTATCAGTGCAGTCCAATACCATTAATCAAATTAAACTGACCTCACCAGAGTAATGTCCCTAGGTGACTGACAGAAACCCATGCAAACCCTTTTTGAGGGGAAAAAAAAAACCCTCCTTTTTCAATCCAAACAGGCAGCAATTGTAAGACAGTGTTGATTTTAAAGCACATCATGATTTTGAAAAAATTAGTACATAAGAAATATATGCGTATTACAGGCAATGAAAATATGGTTTCATTTATCATCTAGCTTGTATCGCAGACGGAAAATGGATTTTCTTTACAACAGGCTTTGAGACGCTGTGGAGCAGTTAAGTGTATTCTGGGTATGGTTAAGTAATAATGATTGACTATATCTATTTATGTGCTAAGGAAACTCTGATGGGACAGTGGAAGGAGATTTTTTCAGCGCTGTATTCTAATGCCTCCCTGGCACTAACCTCACCTGGTTCAAAGAGAAAGGCTTTCCTTTTGGTGATTTCTCATCAATCTTCCTTAATGAAAAAGAAACCCTTTGGAACTCAGGCCTTTAGGAAGCCTTTTTTATGATATTAAGTTCTTTCAGCTCCATCCTTTGATTCCCTGTAGATCTCCAGCAGATGTTTCTATGCCTCTGAAGTACAGTTGCTGGCGTTTTAACCTGATTAAGCTGTCACTCAAAATCGCTGTTTATATCTTCGATCCAGCATCGAAAAGCAGCCATGCCAGGGATCTGACATCAAAAAGTCTGGGCGTGAGAGCAGGAGCAGATGGCATATCACAAGTCGGATGCTCATCTGCAACCCGCTCTGAGGACTGCACCTCTGGCCACGGAACCGGGGCTAGTTGTGGCAGACCCCAACTGCAGATTAACCCCGGGACATGTGCAGAGAAGACAGTGAAGGGTCTGAATCGGGAGAGAGTTTGAACCGGTAATTTCTCAGTGCTGCATTTGAAAAAAAAAATCTAAGCATTTTTTGTACTAAACTTTTTATTTTGTAATAATTTTTGATACAGAGAAATACTGCAAAGATAATAGAATTCTCATTCAGTAGAATTCTTCATTCAATTTCCCAGACTTAACTATAGTATAGTCATCAAAACTAAAATCATAAAACATGTCAAGTATTTATGACAGTATGTCTATATGTGAAAGATGTAGACATTACACAAATCCAAATGAAATCATATATGGAATAGTCCAACTGTGGCTGGAGACTGGGAATAACCAAGGCAGTCTAAGCAGTAAATACTGAAATTCAATGGCGACGTTATGTATGGCATATATAGTTATTAATAAAATGAGGAAATAAAACCCTCCACACAAAGTGGCTACCATTACAAATCCAACAACAACAAAGCAACAAATTCTGGAAAAGTTACAGACAAAAACAAACCTTCCATACTTCCAGTGGGAATGTAACCTAGTACTCCCACTATGGAAATTAGTATGAAAGTTTCTTAAAATACTAAATATAATGCTACCGTTTGATCCAGCTAAGCCATTCCACAATATATTCCTAAAAAAATAAAGTCACCTGCATATTCACGTGTACTGCGCTGCAAGTCACAACAGTTAAGCTACAGAAACAGCACACGCGCATGTCAGTGCATGTAGGAGCAAAGAAAACGCGGTATGTATGCAAATGGCATAGCACTCCTCCACCGACAGGAGCGAGCTCATGTTACGTGCTCACGTCACGTGCGGCAAAATGAACGCGAATGGAGGAAAAACGTTGCACAAAGTGAGCCTATCGGAAAGGAGAGAAGGATGGGGAGCCAGTCATGGGAGGAGGCTAAAAATGAGTATGTTATCGATACATTCCCACAGAAATATGCCAAAATGAAATACGCTATTCTGCATAACTAATATGCACTTGTAAAAATGAATAAAATAGTCTTTTCGGCATATTTATTTATATTTATAAATATTTATTTCTCACTTTGCTTGCTGTTGCATACTACATACACACTGCCTTCTACTTAATATTTGTGGAGAGCCTCCTTGTCATTGAAAGCCCAAGTTAAAATTTAATTCTTCTATTGTCTGCTTTTGGAAGCACAGATTTACTCCTCTTACCCTCTATTCTGCTTACTGGGTGCTATGTGAATTCACATTCATTCATATTTTTGATTCACCAGAATCAGCTTTCATTTATAAATGTGATATAAGCTTAGGGTTTGGAATATAAAACAAGGGTTTGTGTCTTGAGTCTTTCATCTTCTATCACTGTGTGATCTTGAGTAGGTTGGAATCATGTTACCTCTCCCTGTATAATAGAAGGTGTAAATATTAAACACTTATACCTAGTGCTTAGTGCTTGGGACACTTGGTAGACAATACAGGATCGACGAGTACCAATTACTGAGTCAAACAGGAGTCAACAATTGTTGTATACAGGTTAAACCCAGTTCCACTACTTACTCTCACTTAATATGGTTTCTGTTTTTAAATGGATCAAACAATAAAAAGAATATTTTGTGAAAAATAAAAATGATATGAAGCGCAAACTTACTGTCCACAAATAATTTCACATCCACATAACCACACATGGGCTTAGGGTTTTGTGTAAGGCTATTTTACAGCTACAAGAGCAGAGCTGAGTAGTTGCAACAGAGACCCCACGACCTGCAAAGCTGAGAACAATCACTATTTCGATTTTTTTAAAGGAAAAGTGTGCTGACCCAGATACAGAAGTTTTATTTTGTATGTCTCATATTGATTGCTATAGAAGACTAAAAGTGTCTTACATTAGTTTATATTTATCTAGCTGTGAATACTACTTTAGCTCATTGGAGTTTCTACTACAAAAATCACACAATCTAGGTACTTTATAAACAACTGAAATTTATTTCTCGTATTTCTAGGGGCTTAGAATTGAAGATATTAGAGTCCCCAGATTTTGTGTCTGTTGTGGTCTCACTTCCTGTTAAAGATGGCTCCTTTGGGTGTTTATGTGTCAAAGGCTATGGCAGCTTTGTGAGGTGACATTAGAAGGGCACTAATCCCCTCCTGAGAGCTCTTCCCGTAACAGTTAATCATTTCCAAAAGGTTTCCCCACCGACTTACACCACTACGTTGATAATTCTCAAGGTGAGACTTGACACGCAAAAGTATTCACACCGCAGCACTACCTTCGGGCATTCCCACGGGTGCACAGAGGACAAAGAACTCAAAGTACCCCTCTGAAATAGCAGTCCTTCCTCTTTAAAATGGGGCCAATCTTAAACAGTATCACCCATTTAATAAAATCAATGAAATTAAGTGAAAGTGTACGTGAGATGCTTACAAATAGAAGAACGTGTGTGTTTTAGCCTTTCCCATTAGGCGTTTATTGGTGTGGAAACCCTTTATCAGGAAGTCCACATCTCTGACAGTCCTCTCTTAAGCTGAGCCTTGAACTATAGTAAGTGGCAAATGATCAGGTTCCACACCTAATAGCTATGGACACTAAAATGCTTATTAAGTATATAGGGTCCTGAACAGCACTGGGCTCACATAATGTCTCAATTACCCCTCATTGATTAGCCCATTCTCACATCGCATGGCTCGCGAGGGACCATTGGCTGGGAAATAACTCTTCTCATGTTAACCGAAGCTAGTAGCTTTTTTTTGTTTCATGTTCATTACATACCTGAGATATTTGTGTCCATTGAATCCTGAAATTTTCAGAATCTGTGCTTTTATTATTTGGAAATAGACAGTGGGCACAGTATCAGGCAAAGTGCTGTGTGCTGGGGACAGAACAATGAGACCCAAAAACATGATGGCATTTACATTCTATTGAGGAAAGGGGCATTGCTATTATGTCATCAATGGGCAAGCTGTGTCCTCCTTGCTGTGTTTAATGCTATAGAAAAAAAAATACCAAGAGTCACGGTAGCCTCTGAGTCATTCATGCACGGGGATGAAAAACGAGTTGGGGTTGATGAGGCTGCAGTTTGTATAAAGACGCTGCTGCAGAAGGGAAGTCAGAGAAACTAAAAGTGGTCAGGCCGAGGTTAACTGAAGCCACTTTGGGGTGGCATTCGAATTGAATAGGACGGGTGACATAGCTAGTGACTGGACTGATGATGGACTTGGCTGAATGCCAGACTGCTCCCTTCGGATCACAAGATTAATGAGTAGCAGGGTACCACCACCAGCACCCTTCTGTCCTAGCTGCAAAGTCAAAAGATCAGTTTATTTATAAATAGTTGGATGTGTGTAGGTTCTAGGTACTGCAGACATGACAGGAAAAGACAGAAAATAAAGCAGAAAAATATTCTAGTGTTTAACAAACTTAAATCTGAGAGCTGGGGTATAGCTGAGTGGTTGAAATGTTTGCCTAGCAAGTTCTGGGTTCAATTCCCCAACCCCACATAAGCTCGGTGTGGCGATGTGTACTTACAATCCCACCCCAACTCAGGAGACTGAGGCAGGAAGATTCCATGAGTTTGAGGCCAACTTGGGCTCCATAATGAATTCAGGACCAGCCTGAACTAAAGAACTACACTAAGACCCTGTCTTAAAAATAAATAAATAAAATATGTTTGAAAGGATTTCCAAGTAAGTAAGACTTAGGAGTGTATGACACGATACCCTGTTTGTCAAGTTTGTCAACTTCCATCTTTCATTATGCTCACCCCCCCACACACACACACACATACACACAAGGAGCCCTTTAGATATTATTTACCTAGTCAACACCCCATGAAATGTTAAACAAGAGATACACTGTGTATCTGTTTAGGCACTGTATGGATAGGTGCTGTTTGTACATCTGTGTTTATATGAAAACAAGGAAGATTCTGGTCCCAGGAACAACTAATTTTCATTCCATTGATGTCAACATGACTTGCATTGCGAATCTGTGCTATATAGTACGGGGTTACAACAGAGGGGGAAACTTCTGTTGGAGGACAGCAAACCAGATCTTACCCAAGAAGTGACGTGACACACATTAATTCTACACGTCTTTCACGGTCTTAATTAAAAATGAGAAATGAGAAATACCTGTGCTCGCTCTCCACCCTGGCCTAGTTTGTTTTCCTGACTCATTTCTCTTTTGTGCACCTGTTTAATAGCCTCAGAATCTCTTTAAATCCTCCCAACATCCTTAATCCCTTAGTCAAAAACTCTGACTTCTATCCTCTTGAAGACTTACTTTCAAATTACTCTTTATTAGAATAAGTTTAGAGTTTAGTGATGCCTTGAGCAATTTTAAATAACTAGTGTAACTCTATTTCTAAAAATGTTCATTTATTTTATTTAGTTCATCAGCTTGAAAAGAGAATTATATTATTACCAGAGAAAATAATATACACACACCATGAGTGCGGGTGACTTAAGTGATAAAGAGAAGTTCAGGAATATGGGTAGTTAGTTCATTTGTATGCAAATATGGTAGGCATTGTGCATATTTCAGTGGAGAATTAGTAAATGACTTCATTAAATGCTAGATAATTGGAAAACACCAAAAGGGGTGAATTCTAAATTGTTTTGCAAACTCTATATAGACATGTTGAGCAAATCATATTTTAGGCTGCCACTTTTTAGTGCTGTAAAATGCATCGCAAACTGCTGGTCGTATATCTTAGATTTTGTTTTCTCTGTGTAGAATTAAATTCCAGATTTGCTTTGATCTCGCTCTTGTATTTACATCTTGCTCCTTTGTTTAAACTGTCTTCTTTTATTTACAGTATGCAGAGAGGGAAGCAGGTTTAAGTCCAATTACCATAATTTCTGCCTGACTTATGTGCACTTAAGCAGTTTAAATCTTGTTTTGGTGACATGAGATTTTTCCTTCAGGATTCTTCAATAAATCCTTCCAAACCTGATGAATAATTTGATTCACAATCAGTCCCTTCACTGCACAAAATACTTAGGTTCCCAGGTACCAGTAAGTTTGAAGAGCAATTTTCGCATCTGGAACACGAGTTAACAGGAGAAACATCACCTGGCTAGGCCAACCATGAGACATTTCACACTGCTGTCAAGCATTCTTTTCTCTCTGGAAACATCATAAATTCTCAGCTGCCTAAGTAAGTGCAAATTCTTTAGCTTGAAATTACTTAAAGTTCTTCATGAAGAAGCTCCCAACTTTCCCTGACTTCTGTCTTGTTACCCTCAAATCAAATTTGAGGCTTCAATGGGATCCTTACCTATCTGTCTCCATGACCTTGATCTCTCTACCAAATCCTACTTGTCTTTTAAAGCCTAATTCAAACGTAAGTATTCCTTGGTCACTTCAGCTCATATGTATCTATCTCTGTAAACCCTACTGAACACTTACTGATATTCATTTATTTGAATCATAATAATTCAGTTTCTTCTTTTATTTTTAATTCTTAATGAGCTAGGCACAGTGGTACCTATAATACCAACACTCTAGGAGGCTGAGACAGGAGAATCACAAGTTTAATCCCAGCCTGAACAATTTAACTACTTAGTAAGAACCTGTCTCTGAAGCAATAATAAAAATGGGCTTTGAATGTAGCTTAGTGCGAAGGCTTTGGATTTGAGCCCTACTGTCACAAAACAAAACATTCTTATTTGAGTATTCACAGAAAGGGACTTAGAAATGGAAGCAGCATCACAAAAACACACTTAACTCTGAACATCCCCTGTAATGCTTTAAAAATATATCCACATCTTTTTCTTAATGATCTTTTCAAAGGGTGAACCTAATCTAATCTCTGAAGTATGAGCTGTTCTGTACTTAGTAGTTTGTTCTTAATGAGTAGAACATGACATACTGATCTTCTGTGACTCTGGACTAGTTGATAAAAGGCCTGGTGGTATATGTGTGGATTAGATTATAGGAGTGTTGTGGTTGGGTTAAACCTGCAAGGGAAGGAAAGGGGAGGAACGCTGAGGCTGGACCTAGAAGTGGCAGATCTGCTACTTCCTTCCTTCCTTGACTGGACCTAACTTGATGTGGCTTCCTGTTTACAATTCCTCCTCCTAAGCCTCCTCCAGGTGTTTCCACTATTGGCTTCTACCATTGGGTTGACTGTGACCCTCTGAAACTGTGAGCTAAAATGAAACATTTCCTCCAAGTTGTGAATGTCAGGTATTTAGTCACAGAGAAGAGAAAGTAACTGGGACAGCAGAATTTGAATCTTGGTCCCTAGGTATAGAAGTTGCATAATCTCTGAATCTGAAGGAGGGGAGGGGAGTAGGGCAGTGACTACAAAGACGTTTGCATTTAGGATTAATTTACATTGTATAACAAAGAAAAACGAAAAATTGAAATGTCATTTAAGTCTGAATAACTTTATTTGATCAGAGGTAGTTATACTAAGAAGGCCTAACCTAATTAAGTGATGATTAAAAAAAATATCAACAAGAAAAATTGGAGATCTCCTCAATGGAAAGGTTTAAACCATGATGTAAATCAATGTGAAGCTGTGAACTGCTGTGTTGTTCGAAGAGTCGTGTGGCAGGGAATGGTCAGAGGCCTCTAGGTGTTCAGGCCTAGGACTTCAGTTTTTACCACTAAATAAAAATTAGTTCTACCCCCAATCTATAGCCCTGATGAGGATCTCATGGTTCTATTAAAAATCACAGCTCTGGATAACTACTTGATTTCAGCCAGTGAGATTCAAGCACAAAATCTGGCTATGCAATGCTTCCCTTGCTCAACCAAGAAAAAAAGATAATTCTCTTGTGAAGCTGCTGTGCTTTTTAGGTAGCAATAAGAGTTGTGCAGACCCTCTACTGCTCAAAAGCACACAAACACACTGGTAATCAATGGAATATTTAGGATTCATACAGCAATTTATTTGTCATCTGCCCAATCTGAGTCCAACTTGGAAAGGTAATTGTCGTTTAAGCTTTAAGTCCACCACAACAGCATTTATTTGTGTAAAAAAATGTAGCAATTATTGTTGTAGGCCCCATCTAAGGGCTTCAAAAGCAGTACTTCAAGTGATCCTCCTAAGGCCCCTGGGAAATTCATAACCACCTCACTCCCAGTAGGCGTGACCCACAGCCCAGCTGTGATCTGAGTCACAGAGCGTTGGGGCCAACAAGACACTCTTGCTCTTCAAGACCCAGGGACTAGCACACAGTTATGGAACAAGGACATCATCCTTTCTGAATAGGGAGGATAGGTTGAATAGTGACATGAAGGAAATGGGGAGCCCTAGAGAAGGTGAATCTGATCACATCTCCACTTGAAGGCTTTGAAGATTTTGCTCAAAATACTCAAGATAAAAAATTGAGATATTTAGTTTTTCCACCAAGCCAATGCATGATCTGATCCTTTCATCTTCACTCCACACACACAGCCAGTAATTTGCAACCTCAAAATTTGACAGACCACAAAATAATAGTGAACTCCCGTGACGTGTTTAAATTTTAGTTACACGGACAAATCTCTGTATGTACCGCAGGTGTATATGGAATATTTACTATCTGTTAACTCAAAGAATTCAAGAATTATGACGAATTTCCCATTCTCAAGCTGTCAAGGAGAGATGATGAACACATGAACTCTCAAAGAATGACTTGACTAGCACAGGGAGAGAAATCAGAACCCCTACAAAAGCAACTTTTGGCATCTTTTGTAGCATCTAATTAAAAAATTAGAAAGACTAATCTCTTGCTCTGAATGGAAATAAGATGTTACTCAGGAAGTGGCACTTCTGTGCTAAAATCAGAAGAGCCCTTGATATACTGGGGTAGTGATTCGTCTATATTTACATCATCCCCTAATGCATATACTAACAATCATACAATATACCCTGTATCTGTCTACTTACACATACATGTGTGTATAAATTTGTGTGTTTGTGTGAAATAAGTTCTATGAAACAGTAACTACACTTATGGCATTTATTTATATGTCAATATTTTGTTTTCTTATGTTTTATTTTTAAATGTTATTCATGGCTGAATAATTAATTTCAAAATGTCCTAATTAATCTTGATTTAAAAGCCAAAAACAAAATACTTCAAAACTGCATGTTTATTAACAATCACTTTTGTTCCTTAGTGTAAAATTATGTGTAAGTATAAACAGAGTATTTCTATGTCCTTTCTATTTGGTTGCGTAGGAGTAGAAGGTCAGTATCACTGAAGTATAATGCACCAAGAATAAAACGCACCCTTTTTTAGTAAAACTGTGAGTTTTAACAGGTGCACATGGTCATACGACCAATGCCATATTCATTCTCCATAAATGACAAATTTTGAATGTGTTGGATTTTTGTTCCTTAGTGACCCATTGTTAATACAAATGTTAAAAAGTATGAAGATGTATGCTACACAATTTTAAAATTCTAATTAACCTTTTTTTTAAGTTTCAAAACTCAAAGGATTGGTTGGTTGAGTTAATTGTAACATTCAAGCATATGCTATGAACTGTTACTGTCCATTTGTGGCAACTGAACTTAGTGTTCAACATACAGAGGGCCAGTGTTCTGAAATTGCTACCAGATATTTATTGGTTTGATTCTATAGGGCAATTGTACTTATCCAAGTGGTAGTGAATGTCAATTTCAGAATACAGAATCTTTACTAAGAAAATATCACATTTTTACTTAAAGTATACTCAAGTCCAAATTGCCTAAAGGTGACAATGGCCTGGTGCTCAAGAGCTCCAGAGGCGCAGTAAAGTGACATTTTAGTGGTGTTTTACCCTGAAGGAGTTTATAAGTAAGCAAAAAAACACGAAAGCAGCACACAAAAGACCAAAGAGTAGACATGGAACTCAGGGCTGAAGGCCTTTGGAAAGGGAAGTGGTCAGAAAGCCTGCCAGATTCAGAGCACACTCCCTTGGCCGAGGTTGAAACTTGCCCTGCTCCGGGTACAATGTGTTTACTTAACAGCATCCTATTTCATCCTGTTATCCGTAGGATCCTCTTCAATGGCACAGAACAGAAGCGTTTGGGGATGTTGTTCTTTCTTCCATTTTATTGATATGTATATATGTAATACATAGTGTTTACATTGATCTTGAGTATTTTGTGTACACACACTTGCAACAAAAATCACAAATCATGTCCCACTTCCTTTTTGATCCTCCCACCTCCTCCCCCACCTGACTAGTTCCCGTTATTCCCCTCAATTACTTCTATGAAATGACTCTAATCGGATGTTGTGTTTACAAGAAAGAGTCTTTTTTTTCTATTTGCATAATAGGAAATCCAGAGATAGAAAGGCCAGAGGAGCTCTAGGATCTTGCAGTTGTCCTCAAGAATTCATCTCTTGTGCACCTGGTTCTGTCATTCTTAGCATAAGACTTTCAACCTCATGGCCTCAAGATAACTACTAGACAACTACTCATAGGCATGGAAAATCTCTGCACAGAAAAACTTGTGCTGTCATTCATATCCCACGTTCATATCAGCATTATTTATGATGGCCCCAAAGGGGAAAGAAACTACATTCTAACTGATGAATAAATAAATGAAGTGATCTATCCTCACAATGAAATATTTTTCAATCATAAGAGGGAATGAAATACTGCCACAGAGTTCAACACAGAAAATAAATCTTAGAAATGTGGTATGGGAAACAAACTAGACACAAAGATATAGTTGTAGTCATACAACTACAACATATGATTTCATTTATATGAGACATTCTTAATGGGAGAATCGGTACAAACAGAAAATAGATTAGTTATTGTTGGGGTTGGTGAGGTTGAGATAGTTAGGGGAACAAGGAGTGAATGGTAATGGCTATAGGATTCCCTTGGGGACAACAAACGTGCTCACAATCAATTGCAGTGATGTTGAACAACTCCGTGAACATACTACAAGCCACTGATTTCATAGTTTGAAATGATCAGATGTATGATGTGTGAATCATCACCCACTAAACCTGTTAAAACACATGGTAAAATAGATAAAATCATGAATATCTATAAGTTAAAATCTTATGTGATTTAAATAAAATTTATCATCATATTTTTCAAGATATTTGACTCAATTCACTGTGATTATTTTCCCTATGAGCAAGAAAAATATGATAACAGAAAAAGAAAAAGACTCATCCCAGCAAAGTCTGGTCCCTTTTTTTAAATTTTTTTATTTTTATTTTTATTTTTTATTTTTTTTGTAGATGAGGCCTTGTCTCGCTCTGCAGCCCAGGCTGGCGTGCATGCACTATTCCTGTCGTTTGGATCTGGAATGTCCCCTGGAAGCCTCACATGTGCATTACCCATGGGTTTTATGTGCTGCTAAGGGCAGGATCCGGTCAGCAGGGATGGATAATAGGTGTGTGGTGGAGGACAGGCATGTGATAGGTTATGGTCATGTAGAAGATTATGGGCACGTGACTTGGAAAAGATGAATCACTGGGGCTTGATGTTGAAAGCAATTGAGAGAAGTTAAAAAAGAATGGATTTTTTTTTCTTTTTAGATCACACTTAGTAATATTTTTTGTACACTATAGATCTAAAACTATGTCTGCAGCTGAGTGTTTCAGCAACGACAGCAGAGCAAACATGAGTCTCCTGCACGCAGGTAAGGCCCAGAAGGACATAAGGGGAAGGCCTGAGTGAGCCACACAGGACCGGTCAATTGTCCTAACCTTGCCAATCAGAGAGGTTCCTCCTCCGAGGACAAGATGAATGAGATCACAGAGTAAACAAGGGAACGATTTCAGGAAATGGAAAATGAGCACAGGACAAGAGGGAAGAGACCCTGGGAAAGTCACATGAATGTCATGCTGTGAAGGACGAATGACACTTGAAAGGTCAACAGGAAATAAGACCAGAGAATAAAATGCTTTTACATATTGCTAAGATTTTTTTAACCATTTTGACAATATTGGTTCAGCCTGTTCAGAAACAGGGGTGGTCTTTCCTCCATCTCTCTCTCTCTCTCTCTCTCTCTCTCTTTCTCTCTCTCTCTCTTCCTCTCTCTCTCTCTCTCTCTCTCTCTCTCTCTATATATATATATATATATATATATATATATATATATATATATATATACTTTTTGATTACTGTGCCTTTTGTTATGGAAATGTTTGATTTCCTTGATTAGTTTAATTTTGGCATTTATTTATTTAATTATTTATTTATTGAGGCCACTGGAAATGGGATTGTTTATCTGATTTCTTTCTTGGTGAGCTCATTGTTGGTATACAAGAATGATATTGATTTTGTATTCTAACATTTGTTTAATTTGTTTACAAATTCGAATGTCTTCTGGTGGTTTTGGGGGGTTTTCTACCTAAATAATTAAAACAAAATAAAGGAACCAATAAAAAAGTACACTTGAAATGAACTGACAGTTCCCCCAAAAAAGTATGAATGGCCAATACGTGCTTTTAAAAAGTTCATTCTCAAAAGAAGAAAAAATAGCCAATAGGTAAGTGGGGAAAAAAAAGGTCAATGTCATTTGCTCCTAGAGAAATGCAAATCAAGAAAGTTTTGAGAATTGGTTTTACTCCAATAAGAATGACTGTCACTAAGAACTCAAAAATAAACATGTGCTGTGGAAATGTAGACTGGTAGAATCACTGGGAGAGAATAGTGTGGAGATTCCGGAGCGGGGAAAAACACAATAAATTCCACTTGACTGTGTCATATCTAATTTGGATATCTTTCTGAAAGTGTTGAAGACTGCATATTAGAGTGGTCCATGCTGTGAGAGTTGCAGAGATTATGTCAACTTGAGGCAATCAGGAACCACGCCTGGATTAGGGTTTGGGAACCACGCCTGGACTGGGAATTGAGAACCAGCCTGTATTAGAGTGTGAGTGATCTGTGGGCCAGTGAATGAGGGAAGAACGCCCACCCGGACGTGGAAGGCCCTACTGGGAACTCAAGCTGTATAAAAGGAAGAAGGAAGAAAGATCATTACAGCTTCTGTATCTGGGAAAGCTCTCACCTTTGCAATTGTCTATAGAGGCTAACTTGCCACATGCTGCAGATCTTTGTCACAAATTCACCCCAGTCTCGACTTGCACCTGTCTGCCTGTTGCTGATCTTCGGTCTCCAGTCTCTGCCATTGTTCTTCGAGCAACCAAGATCCCCAGCTGATTCTCACTGGCTGCCCTGCAGTCCCCGACAGGTGTTCTACCTCTTGGCTGAGTAGTCACAGGACCCTCCAGCTCTCACAAGTGTAGGCCAACATCTTGGATTTGTAAGCCTTCCAAATAGATCCTTTTTCCGTACAGTTTCTGTAAATTTTGCCTTTTGAAAGAACCCAAATGAATACACATGCATACTCATGTTTATAGCTGCACAATTCCTAATAGCTCAATCTTGGAAGTGGTCTATATGCTCACCAGGAGGGGAATGGTTAAAAAAAAAAAAAAAAAAGGCTGTGTGTACACAAAGAGGTGCTACCCAACCAGAAGGGACACATGTATGACATCTCTTGGGAAATGGATGCACCTTGAGACAATAATGCTAAGTGAAATAAACTATGCACTGAAAGCTAAATATTGCATGATTTATTCTGAGAAGCCCTAAAATATAAGTAACTTAAAAAACAAAATCAAAGAGAGATGAGAGGAAACAGGTAGAGTCTGTGAAGATGGGAAGATGAATTGCAGAAAAGAGCAGATGCAACGGAGCGGAGGGGCAGAGGAAGGAAAAATGAAGGCGCAATACACACATATGCCAATTCTCTGAGATGAATATCAGTACTATGTTTCACAAATATGCACTAATAAAATAATTTGTTTTCTTATATCTTTAATCTAAATATAACTTATAATTGAAGAACAGAGTATCTATTTTCAATAACTAAACTGGTCTTTAACAAAAGAATGGGAAAATTGATGACTGTAAAGATTAAGGAAGTTTATCTGTTTATAGGTCCTTCATCCTCGAAATGCAAATACCAGTTTACTGAATGGGTAGGTGGCTGAGGTCCAGAACGGTACCAAGAATCCACCTGAGTTTCTATTCTAAAAATATAAGAGTTCTACTTACCACAAGGGGACTCACTGGATGAGGACGGAAGAAAGATTGTGAACTTTGTGGCTATTGAGTTTCTACAGCCTTAGGCTATGCAAAGAAGATTTTTGAAAAGGACAGGGATTGTGTCCACTGGGATCTGGGACAAATGACATTGGCTTTCACAATAAATTTCTGAGTCATCTTGTGTTTCTCGTTAAGTTCTTCAACTCCTTACATCAAAACCTGTGTAACTAAATTAATGTACTAAACATTATTCGTCCAAAATACCTGTTATGGCATTTGTCTTCACGAGTGGACTTTGGCCCAGGTTACACTGTGAGCACAGGGCTGCCTCCACCAAAAGTGGTGGGTAGACTGGAAAAAAAAATCACACCAAGATAGTGCAGAAGGAGAAAGAAAACCATGAGTTCATGATTTTCTGGAAAATAAGAGAAAAATACTAAATCAACAAGGGTATTGAATGCATTAAATGCTGGTGATGAGTCATATTTCAATCTGGTAACATCAGTATCACTGGCAATCTTAGCCATGGTCAATCGGCATGCTGGGAAAGGCAGTAGCTGCATGTGGCCTGGCAGAAGGAGAACGTGCTGGGGGAGGAAAGGACATGTGCATGCTCACCACGTGCTTTGAAGGCTCTCTTTATAAAAGGAAGGGAGAAAGGGAGAGATTGCAGGAGTGAGAACGGGGAGTGAGACTGACACTGAGAGAGGACGAGCAAATGACTACGCTGTCTGGGGAGGTTTCATTTGACTACGTTTGTGTTTGACTTACCTCATTTGATTTGGTTTGTTGGTCGATTCGTTTTCAGTCTGTCACCATGACTAATTACCACAAACTTAAATTAACAAACCACCCCAAGCTTAAACAACTCAGCTTCATTACTTTAAAGTTCCGTAAGTCAGGCATTTGATACAAAACTCATCAGGCTGAAAACAAGATGTCTTTGGGGCTGCATTGCTCCCTGGAGGCTCTGAGTAGGATGCTATTCCCCGCCTTCCGCAGCTGCTAAATACTGAACTCATAGGCCTCTGGCTGCTTTTCTTGTCTTCAAAGCTAGCCAACAGAATCTGAGTCTCTCTTGCCTTAACGTCCTTTCTGCATTTCTCATTTACTAATAAGATCCCTTTTGATCCCAGTTAGATAATCCACCATCATCTTCCTGTTTCAAGGTGAGCTGATTAGTGACTTTAATTCCATCTGCAAATTCAGTCCCTACTAGCCCTGTACCTAACCTATTATACATATAGCTTCCAGAAACTAGGAAGTAGCTACTTTGGCAGGAAAGAAGGAGAATTATCATACCACAACAATATTTTTCTGTACTCAGTGAAAAACAAATTAATAAATAAAAATACCCATGTTGGTGATTCATTAGAAAAATTGTGGTTATAATTATGAGACGGGGGGATAATCAGATGTAATTGACAATCTAGATCATGCTCCAAAATATTGATCAAGATACTAGCAGAATACAATTCTAGGCACAAGGGAAGGGAAGAATCTCACGTGGTGGCAACTCTTTTCTTCACAAAGAAGGAGGTCAATCCATCAACTGAATGACAGCTGGCTGAGGCCAGGGCCCTGATGTCCCAGGCAAGCCACAAGATGAGGCAAGGTCGAGAAAAAGCTCAACTGACAGAGAAAGGGTCACACAGAAGCTCTCTAAGGGGCAGGCCACTGACTCCAACCAAAAGGTCACAATTGGAATAATAATTTTATAAGATCCTTTTTCAGTATTGATACTTACATTTATACAGAGCAACCTGAGTCATATATGAAGTCCTTCTTAATTTTATAAACTTCTGGTAAACAAAGTAATTAAGTCTCCAGCACTTGCAAAAAGAAAACAAACAAACAAACAAACAGCAAAAACCCTAATTGTTCACATTAGCAAAGAAAGAAAAAAAGAAAGTTGCTTGGTAGAAAATGAATGTCTCCAGATGAATTTACATGGTGCTTTTTTTTTTTAGAAAAAAGAAATGAACGAATAACCCATTGATTGGTATTTGACAGATACAAATGATGACATATAAATGAATTTTTAAAAACCACGCCTATGAGCTGAAAGTGACAGCATGGAAAAGGGAGAAAGTGTCTAATTTTATCTTTGAGGTCTTTTTGTGTTTCTCTGAGTAAATTGTGATTCAAGATCTGAATAGCACCAAAAGAACACAGACATACTGTCTAAGAGTACAAGCAAAGGCATCAGGAGAGAGGCTTCCCCGAGGGCCCGCCTTTGCCTGCTCCAAAATCCCCTCTCTTCCGCCGCTGCAGTTTTCTGCTCCGCTCTTCACTCTCATTGGTTACTCTGGCCCCTTCAGCTGTGATCACTTGAAAGGAATGGCAAAAGTTCTTCATTACGAAATCCATTGCCTAAAAGCCCAAAGCTGTAGAACAGGGTTGGCTCCAACGCCTCAAGAATAGCAGGAAGCAACACCAGCTGCGTGCCACAGAATCCATCATCCAAGAGAAAGCAAGTTGTTTTAATACCAAGAACCTAAGACAAGGAAGGGAAAAAATAACGCATTCAAAGCAAAGGCCGAGGAAAATGCCTTTGAGGCAGCTCCCGCCGCCACCCTGGGCAAGATGTTCAATGTGTAAGATAGATCACAGAAAGCATTAGGAGATATTATACTGCACACTTCAATTAGCATCACCGGTCGCCTTTTCCTCTCTCATTGTCCAAAAAATTAATTTTATTGCTTCCAGAACTTTGAACAAACTCATATAATCCTTCAAGCAGATGTACGAGGCATTACAAACCACAATTACATTACTTCAAAGCCATAATTAAAAAGTTTGGTCCTAGTTCCAGACCTACCATTGATTTCTAAGAGAAACACACTTCAGATCTGATGTAAGCCCTAATAAATTACCAGCTTTGAGCAAAATAGCGTTAGCTTCCCATAAAGAATAAAACAGGGTTTTACTGTGAGAAAAGAGTAAGACTAAATGATTGTAAATTCGTATTGCGCTTTTATAACTACTTGGGTTTGAAGTCAAATATAATTTGACATTTTATTGATATTTCCAGTGTTTAAAGCTGACAAGAAGTACATTAAATTTTACCACGTAAATCTGATATGACAATAAAAAGCTTTTCACCCTTCTCATTGGAATTGTTGCAGTAAAGCGAAAGAATTACTTCCATCGAGGAAACGAATTTTTGCTCTGTTTTGGGGCCACTTTTGAAAGAGGTTTTGAGCTGTTAGTTCAGATGTCCGTCTAAGATCAGCCTCTTGTCCTAAAGCAGTGTCCTCTTCCGACACTCCTAAGTAGTTCCCAATAGATACCCTAAACCTTCTGATAACACTAACAAATTATTTCAGCTATTTACACTATTTTCCTGGGACTGCTGAAATGAAATGCTACAAACCACATGGTTCAAAACAGTCAAACTGTGTTGCCTTGAACTTTGGGTGTCCACAAGTCCTAAATCAAGGTGTCAACACAGTCCTCTTCCCTTTGAAAGAAGGGACCTCTTTCCTTCCTCTCCCTAGGTTTTAGTGGTTTGCCAGGAATCTGGTGTTTGTTGGCTAACAATTGCTGGCTCTTATCCCTCCCTTTTTTTATCACAATGCATGCTACCTCTGTACACCCCTGTCATCACACTGCTGTCTTCTCTTATGGGCACAAGTCACATAAAAAATTACGGACCAACTGTGCTCCAATATGACATCCTCTCAAAGTAACTAATCACATTTACAAAGACTATATTTCCAAACAAGGCCGCATTCTGAGACCCTACCATTAGAACCCAAACACAGCTTTTGTTTGAGGGGGAACGGGATACAGGGAGGGAGGATACAATCGATTATACCATAATATTTTCTAAAAAATAAATCCACAATGCAAAGACATCAACTGTCACTGCAGTACACAGATATGGCCTCCAGAGAGATCTCTACACCAAGCATGTGTTGCTGTCAAGATATTTCTGTAGAGTGATAGTTAATAAAAGCAAAACCTGTATCTTATCTTGCATGGTGTTCACATCCTGTCACACAGCCATCCATCGGAAGCCACACCAAAAACATCATTTGACGTTGATGAAATTAAACATGAAATAGAAATGTCATGCTTTGCGCTCAGCAGCAATCTTAACTGTAACCAGTCGAGACATGCGATGTGGAAGGTTATGCAAGATCAAAAACTGCACTTATTCCTGAGTGCAAACATAATATACACCTCTTTCAGCAAGGGCAAAAAAAATTCCCAATGTCTGATTAGATTTGCAGATTACAGGACTACCAGTTACCTTTGAGTTTTGGATAAGCGACATATAGTTTCTGGTACAAGTATCCCCCCCCCCACATAACATTTATTAATGTAAAACTAAAACTTAAATGTCATCCGTATTTTTTTCTCATTGTATTTGATGACTCTATCTATGGTGCAAAAATTGCCTATTACACGTTTTTGGTTATTCTAGAAGAATACTAAGTGATAGTGCATTGGAGACAAGGACTTGTTAGGGAACAAGCATTCACAAGATTCCTTCATCTTTCTGCAACGTCTCAGTTTAGAGGTCACACATTCATTGACCAAAGTTGAGATTAGACATTTAAAAGAGCATGTGTATACATATGCATGTGTGCATATATATATATATATATATATATATATATATATATATATATATATATATATATGTTGTAGACAACATTATATCTCACCCAATTTATATATTGACATTTTAAGTACTAATACAGCTGCAGTTGAATGTAAGGTCTATAAGGATGTCATTTAGGTTTAATGAAGCCATGTGGATAAAAAGAAACTCTAGCTCAATAGGACTAGTGTCCTTTTAAGTAAAGCGAGAGGCACTATAGATCTGTCTGCACGTGCTCTGGAAAAGCTGTTAGGCCTCAGGAAGAAGGCAGCTACTTGCAGGCTGGTCTCACCAGAAACCAACCTTCTGATGCTTTGATCTTGAACTTCTATTTCTAAAATTCTGAGAAAATGAACTTTGGTATGTGGTAGTTTTTTAAGATAGCTGGGAAGGCTATTTTACATACATATAATGTATAGAGAGATAGATATATATGCAGAGTTATTCACCATACAACCAAGCTTTAATAAATTATAGATTACGTATGACATTGCTTCCGCAGATTGAAAACAAAAATGAAAAAAAATTCCACGGTCTGGTGATGTCCTAATAATTGTAACGTCACAGCACAACATGGTGCACATCTAGGGTGATGTTGGAGGAAACAAGCCTCCTGCACAAGCAGTCATGGGAGAGGATAGCACACATACGTGAGTGTAATACATAATGATAGCAAACATCCTTGTTGTGGCCTATGTGTTTACTACACTATGGTTTTTTTTTTTTTTCCTAAAGAATTTACTCCTACTTACTTAAAAAGAAATGTTTAGTATAACACTGTCCATCATTTTTGGCCAGCAGTAGCCTCATGCATTTTGTGTTTATGTTTCTTGATTCCAAAATTTTCTCTTGGGCTTCATTTGATTTTGTGTTGCCTTCATCATGATTCTAGAAGCAAGAGATTGTATCACGTGTACCACTGCAACCACTGTGCAACGCACAGTCCATCCCACAGCCTACGTGTGCAGCAGGGACGCCTTCCAGGTCTAGGTCTGTATAAGATCACTCTAATGATGTTTGAAATGTCAAGATTGCCTAGCCATGACCTGCTGTAGGCTGTAGTATTGCATTATATACTAACTGTTGTGGATGTGTATATGTACACATAAATGTGTCTGTTATGCACACATAAGGCTGTGTAGACCAGGAGAAAGTTCTGTAGTCTTCTGAAATAATGATAATTATCTCTTTGTTTTCAACATTGCTGTAGCAGTCTGAAAGGTATTTCTAGGACTGAGGCTCTGTCATTAGAAGGCTTGCGTAGCATGTGCATGGCTCTAGGTTTGATTCCCCACACTACATAAAAATTAGGTGGGTGTGCTGGCAAACGCATATACTCTCATTGTGTGGGCTGCTGAGGCAAGAGGATTGCTGTGAGTTCAAGACCAGGAGGGCCTATATACTCAGTTTAGAAACAGCCTGGACTAAAGAGTGAGTCTCTATTTCAAATTAAAAGAGAAAGAGAGAGAGAGAGAGAGAGAGAGAGAGAGAGAGAGAGAGAGAGAGAGAGAGAGGAAGGAAGGAAGGAAAGAAGGAAGGAAGGAAGGAGGAAGGAAGGAAGAAAAGTAGGCAGGCAGGTGTTTTTGGAAATTTTCCAAAAAATGCTTAAATTTTCCAAGTGTTTATTGATAATCAGTGTCATGTTCTGATGTTCACTTTCATTTACTTATTTTTATATGGATAATTCTTACAGATGAATACAGTTTCTTTGAGTGGGTTACAATATTGCCACAGTTTGGATCTGGTATGTCTCCCAAGGGTTTATGAGGTTTACGCATTAAAGCGACACCTCTCTCCCTCTCTCTCTCTCTCTCTCTCTCCTCTCTCTCTTTCTCCTCTCATTCTCAGAGTTTAAGTCTATAGTGACATCACTGATCCTTTAAAGCAACACTAGATTACCTATATAATCACATAATTACACTCTTATGGATAAACAACTCTTGCTATTCTCTGACCATTGTAGTAAAGCTTTCTGATATACTTATCTAACATAGCCCTAATGGAAAAACAGTGCAACTGCATATCCTTGTAGGACATGCTGTGGGGCATATGTATTTGTCTATGATAATAAAATTATCTATGATAAGAAATAAAAAAACAGAGTAGGAAGTCTCATGTTTCACACACCTGTGAACGGCTTGTTTTGTCCCTGAACAATACCTCATCTCTCTCTCTCTCTCTCTCTCTCTCTCTCTCTCTCTCTCTCTCTCTCTCTCTCTCTTCCCTCCCCCCTCACTCACTCCCTCACTCCATCTTTCCTGGCCACTGTAAACAAGGTTGACAGCCAGCTCTGTCACACCCTCCACAACATCACAACATGATGCTCTGTCTTGTATTAAAGGTGGCTTGATTGCCTTGAGTTAGTCCTAACATGGGACAATTCAGGTTCTTCTACAGGTGAAAGTTCTATCAAGCTTGAATTTTAACTACAAAGAACTAGGAAGAAAAAGAAAACAGTCGACTTGGAACAGGTCTCCACTCTGTACTGAAAAACTAAGTCTAACAAATAGCTTCATATTTGAATGTATAGACATCAGTTAATATAAATTCTAGGTAGGGCATCTCTAAGATAAAGTTGTATAAATAATAGAAAATTTAAGGGATTGACACTATGTTCTATAAGAACAAAGCCGTAAAACAAATGTGCATATCCAATTATGTGTTTCATTTATTTATTCAACAAATATTCATTAAATATGTGTTACACGCAAGACACTGAGAATAGAACAGCCCATTTTTGTGTCCTTTGAGCTTATTATATGGAGGAGGCATGTTGCTAAGGGTTCTCAATAAAAATAGAGATAGATTATAGTTGAACTACTTTCCATGGGAAACCAAAGTGAGATTAGACACTAGCTTTTCTCACCTGCAGGAAAGATGGGACCAGAGGCAGGTTGTTAATACTGACACCATCAGTAGGGAAGAAGTTTAGATTTCTGATAATAACCAACCGCTGAAACTTGTTTCATTTATAGAAACAAAAGGGCTCTTAAGCCTTGAGGTAGGAGATAATGACCAAAGTAAGCCAGAAATTAACTGGACAAAATACCAAGTTACACAGGAAATTTCCTGGAGGAAGGTTGTATGTGAAGGACTTCACGTTTCTGGTGCTGGTTGTGGAACCAATCAAATTCCAGGTTTGTGGCATCTCTCCAGTCAGATTCTGAGATTGGGCAAACTCTGCCTCTGTGTTTCATGCGTGGAGGACATAGCCAATCAATGCCTTTCTTAGAAGCCAAAGAAGCCTAACAGGAGAGATCGTTTGTTTTGTTTCCAATGCCACGCTTTTGTGGAAAGAGCTTGTTTCTTGGGATAATGGCAGTCATGGGGAAATGTAACATCTATTTTAATCAAGTTGTGCCAGCACTACTAGTGACCATTATTTGACTACCTGCCAGCTTGCTGCCATTGCTTGAATCACTAGAGACTTGGAAAGAGCTGTAACCAGCTCATGCGTGAAAATCCCTTAGTTGGGCCACCAAGGGCCCAGAGATGTCATGGTACAAGCCACACAGCATGCCCAATTCTTTATTCAGGCCACACACACACACACACACACACCTCTACTCAAAATGATTCCCAGGACTACTCTAGCAAAGGCATGATTTTTCGTCTTCCCTTGGTCATCTGTATTTCTCTCTACTGTCAGTGTTTTTGTTGTTCTTCCTTTCTTTCTTACTTCTAACAGAAGTATCAATTATGACCACATACCCAAATGCATCGCCAAAACTAGAGAATTTTCTCCTTCAAACTACAGGAGTTGCTATATATTACAAAGTGCTGTTGTCATGCACAGGTCACAGGTTGGAAATGGCTCTCCATACCAACTTAATTATAGAAGCTCTGCCTTCTTCAAATGCAGTAATATTAAAAGTAACATTTTTAAAAATCGTAAAAGAAAAATTATACTACACCACACCCACTCAAAAGGCATGAACAACCTCATTCCTGATTATGTCAACAGAGGAAAGACTTAGAACTCAGTTTTGGCGACCACAGAAGCACAGGGTATCTGAGCGCAGATCCTTTTAACAAACCCCTTGAGACTAAAGCAGCCCTGGTCACTAGGAAACTGGGAAGATGGGAAATGGGGCTGAGAAGGATCCAACCAAGAGGAGGGGAAAATTTTTTTTTTGTTTTGTTTGTTTTGTTTTAGGGCGTCATTGTTGCTTTGTTTTGTCTACCTTCCTGAACTGTACTTTGATTTCTCTCCCAGCCATCCAAGGCTGATGACTGGTGGTAACAAACAGAAGTGTCAAGTGAGTTTCTGTTCTCAATAAGCACCTTGGGACTGGGGTACAGACAGCAGGCCAGCACACTAGAGGACCCTTTCCCACTTTATGATGCAGACTGGACGTTGTTGGGGGCATTCCTTCCTGCCATCTTCCTTTTTGAAACATGAACACTATTGGCTGTTCAGGGATGTGCCTGCCCCAAAGTGTCCTCCCCGTATGAATATGTACAATCCTCAGAAATAAATCTTTGTCCCTTTTTGCACAGGGAGAGTGTGTAATTTTTACAAGTTAAAAATCCTTCTTCACTCCTTAAGTACCACCTGTGCTTTTTCGCATCTCACTCACTAAGAACCCATCAAATCCCACTGAAACTAAAAGCTGATGATGAAGTACAAAAAGCCAAGACTGTGGATGCCATTAGGCCATCTGTGTTTGCTAATTGGTACGCATCAAAATCAGCCGTTGACTGTCGCACAGGGTCTGGAAGGTAGGCTTGCTCACTTGTTGACGGGTACATTGCAAATGTATGGCTCCCTAGGTCCTTTAGAATGTCATTTCTGGTTTATAGATGATTTGCATATCAAAAGGGCAAAGAAAGAATTTCAGTTTTCTAAAGTAAGAGCTCTAAGATGAGAAGTTTTTTATGTTTCCAATCAGAAGAAATTCGTGCAAAGTTTAGTCAGTCGGAAGGGACCAGTAAGCACAGAGGACTATCAAGCTCTCTCTGGTCACTTCCTTACCATGACTAGTAGAGTTCATACCAGTAGCATTACCCAGAGGATGCTTTCCAAAGTTACTTTTAAATTTATTCATTTAAAAAAATAAATATCGAAACACCATCTCCAGTGCAATTTCTCATCCTTCATTTATCTTTAAAACAAAAATTTAAGTGAGATTGAATCAGACTGAAAGAAAGCATACTGCGTATTTTTAAAAATATCCGAACATAACATTGAGTAGAAAGCAAGCAGAAAGCCCAAGAAATCTTTATTAAAAATCATCATCTACAGGCAAATTTCTCCCCACCTCCATCCCATTCTCTCCTTGCCTTTTCAATGCAATCATTTTCTCTCTTCTATCTCAACTCCAGAATTTAAAACCTAAAGATTGTTTCATGTTCAAAAGTGTAAATGATTATTGCATGTTGGGATATAGAGCACAGGCTCCAGCTAGTGCCTGCTCATTGGGTCCTTCAGGTAGACTTGGGCAAGATGAAATACTCACTCATGTGGTTTTCCTCAGAGACTGTTCTAGAAGTAATATTTAATTTTAATATTTAATTTTCTTCTTGGCTAAAGACAATTCTTATGGATTACCCCCTCCTTCCTTACTCTGGTGTCATACATCCAAATTGCCAATTCCAGCTTACGTTCTGTCATCACTGGCTGTGTCCTACTGTCCTTGATCCCTTTTTACCCTTCATTGTCCCATATCATATTCTGTTCTGGAAAGAATCTTGGTCCTCAGATGACTGACAGCTCTATGTGTAAGTTTTCTGAATATTTCTGTAAACTCAAGAGTTGGAAATGATGATGGAAGGATGACTCGACTAGTCCTGAAGAAGTTTTCTGTTACCTCTTGCCAGAAAAGAGAAGAATCTAAATCTTAACCCCCTGGCAAGCATCATGCTACACACCCATGCTTTTTTTCTTACAACATCTGCCTCTGGCAATGCAATTCTCATTTGCATTTCTAAAGCAGCACCTATTGGTTTTGACTACATTTCTAAAAATACTTGAGCTCTGTCTCCATTTATACTCAGACCCGGATGACTGCTTATCCTATCTAGAGTTGCTCTTAAAAGGATAATGAAGGGCATATCCTTTTTTAAAGACCATGGTCAAAACATTTATTATGTTTTGTAGAAACATAGACAAGTACAGCTATGCTTGCCTAGAGATCGATATCTCAGGAAAGGTTTACAGTGCACGATGTGGGGTGGGGTTTATCTGCACAAAGGATTCTTGAGAACTGAATTGATCAGAAGAAACAAGGACATTTTCTTTCAGTTCCATAATGAGGTAGATTTCACAAAAACCAATCACGGTTGCTCAGAAGTATGGAACTGTTAAAAGAAATACAAAAATAGAGCTGAAGAAAGGAACTTGTAAAAGGGAACATATGAAAATGAAGATTTAACATTTGGCGTGTCCTAGACATTTCTCCAGAATGTTCTCATCTAGTCCCAGAGGCGCTGAAGTCTCCTGAAATGCCGACAGAACTGCTTAAAACAGTAATTAAAGGGCAGAACATCAACTTTGTGACAAAGTCAGAATTTCTTCTCCTGAAGGGGAACGTAAAATCAATGTTGTCATTAGCTTTTAAATGGCCTACGTTTATATTGGTTAAAATAAACTTTCTTTGAAGGATAACAAACATATAGAGAGATCATGGATTCAAAATCTACAACTCAATGAATTTTCACCAAAAAGAACATAATTATAACCAGCACACTGATAAAGATATAGAACGCTCTGTTACCAGTCCCTCAGCTCTATAGACTCAGCTGCATTAGGTTGCTGCTAACCAAATCAAAAAGGCCATTTATTGTGATTTAAAAATTAGGTTAAACTATTTCCTAAAAGATTGGACATTCTGGTCTCCACATTGACATCTCACCATGGACAGGTGCGTTAAGATTTTTTATAGCAGGATGTGAGGTGAATACAATGACGTGGTAGATGCAGGTTTGGTTCATACCTTCTCGGGCCCAACCTCCCCATTCCTTGCCTGTGAGAATGAAACTGGACTTTGACCTCCTGGTGCCCACTTTTCATATTGTGTTTACTTATTTTGTCTGAAGAAAGGTAGAGATAACTATTGACCTCTTTATCTCCCTAAACCTGAGGAAATTTGAAAGAGCTGCTTGTCTTTAAAGGGAAAACAATCTTTTAAGTTTCACCTTTTTTGTGCTGGTTATAATTGGACCTATGTGGCTACTTATAATTCCATATGCTGAAGAACAGTACCTGGTGACCCTGATGTCTTTTTCTGAGGAAAACACTACTATCCTTGCCTCCAATGCTACAAATGCATGCTTCTTGATTCTGACCTTAAATAAATGGAGTTACAAAATACATGTTCTTCTATTATACTTTGTTTTTAATATATTTGGGAGTTTCACCCGTGTTCCCACATAGAATATTAATGCATTCATTTTCATTGCTCAGGTGCTATATAACATAATATGACTGCATTGATCAGGGATCCCTAGATGGAATATATATATATATACTACCTTATTAGATCAGAATTAAAAACTGTACAAACCACCAATGGCTATCTGCTCTCTGGGGAGCCAGAGGTGCAGTGACCTCTCAGTCCAAAGAACTAGAAGCCTCAAAACAAGAGGAAACCATGATTGAAACTCCCTGGAGAGTCACTATTGAGTTTGTTTCTGGATAAAGTTCAAGGAGATTCTCCAAAGCGAGGGTGAATACCTAGCCTCATCCATGGTACAGGTTCACTGGATCTAGGCACAGAAAAAGAATTCAAGAACTTTCAGGAAGTATCAGTAAGAGAAACAGAAAAAGCACACGATGGGAAGGAAGTGTGGGCGCTGGTACAGTGAGACATACTCTAGTCTGGAGCAGAGCATATTTGTGTGCTTAGGGTGTAGAAATCTGTGTAATTCATGATCTATAAAATGAATGGGTGCATGTACAGATGAAAGGCTCATTTTATATGATAAAGTCAGAGACCTAATTTATCATACATTTTAATACTTGGGTATTTAGGCATAAGTAGTCCAGAAGACAGAAAAATATAACCATGGGTAACTTGTGTCCCGAACATGCAAGTTTTTTGTTTTTTGCTTTCAGTTCAATTGTGGCATTATGATTCTGCAGTCTCCTTTCAACCTATCTGTATTTTTTTCTATTCTACCTGCAGTCTACATCAGAAGGCTGAAGAAATCCCCTTCAATCCAGCGACACCCCTCCTGGGAATATATCCAAAAGAGACCAAAACAACATACAACAGATATATGTATACCCATGTTCATAGCAGCATAACTAACAATAGCAAAAATATGTAAGGCACCAAAATACCCATCAACAGACAAGTGGATACACAAAATGTGGCATTTATACACACTGGAATACTATGCATCTATAAAGTCCAACATCGTGGAGGCTTTTGCAGGCAAATGGAAGAAACTAGAGAACATCATGCTTAGTGAAGTGAGTCAGAAGCAGAAGGTGAAACATTGAATAGTCTCTCTGATATGAGAGACCCAGATCACAACTTCTATGGAACTTAAGAGGAAAGACAAAGTGAAAGAGGGGAGTAGGGTGGGGGAGGAGGGAGGGAAGGGT
>PVKB01002266.1:0-79866 GCA_004027205.1 Ctenodactylus gundi
CCCCCCCCGCTCTCTCTCTCTCCTCTTCTTTATTTTTGCCAGTTCTGGAGATTGACCTAGGGTCTCTATGCAGAGCTCCATCCGTGGCCCCAGCTTATTCTTCTTTGGAGTGATGGTCTCACTAAATTGCTGAGCTGCCCAAATTGGTCTCAAACTTGTGACTTCTCTGCCTCAGCCTCCCAGAGTAATGCCATTATATGCATGTGGCTCCAGGCTTGGCTACAAGCTACTAGTAATACATGTAAGAAACATCCTACTCCACACTGATATTTCTGCCATCTCTGAAATCTCTATCTAATCAATGACCTTAAGGTCATTACTTCACTGACCATGTCTCATGCCCTCACATCGTTGCAGTACCGGGGATAGCATGCAGGGCCCTCATATTGTGCTATATATCAGGCTCATATTTTATTTTTTATTTCAAATACATTCTGATTAAGTGAATAAACTGCACAGGTTGACCCAAACTTTTAATTCTCCTGCCACAGGGTCCCACAGTACTGGAATTACAGATATATGCCTCTGAGTCTGGCTTTGCATCATCCTTTGACCAGTTACTGGTATGGACTTGATATTTAGCTAAAATGTTTACACTTGATAGCTCAGAATTTGAGATATAGAATTACTGTTGAAGAAGGAATAAATATGTGCATTATCTTATAAATCAGAGGTCCCCAATGCTCAGGCCGTGGACTGCTACGGGTCTTTCACCCTGGAAGGACAAGGCTGCTGGGCGAGGTGAGCCGTGAGCAGGAGGTGAGTGTCTGACTCCTGTCAGGGAGCTCCTCCTGGGTTCTGCAGCTGTGGATGTGACAGGAGGCGGAGCTTTGCCCTGTCCTCCCCTCACACTGCTGCTCCCCATTTCAGAGCTACCTGCCACATCTGTCATAATGTCCCCACCTGTGTGCTGGGAGAATGGTCTTCAAGTAAATTGTCAAAGAGGACCCCAACCACTCCTGTTAATAATATCAATGTTTTGATTTTAATTTCTTATTCATCTATACTTTATAGTATGCTGCCCAGATATGAAAAAGTAATGTTACCTTTCCCTTTTACTTGAGTTCCGGGGTCTGAGAACGGAGCCAGTGGAAAAGAGAGCGCAGGATTCAAGCAACCTTCAACTAATAGCACTGTGATGACTATCTCAAAGTCTGTTTCCCAATGTCTATTTATCTCAGGGTTTATGAAGACCAGGCTTAATCACAGAATGATGCATTTTAAGGGCCTTTAGTAGTGCTTATACTTACTCAGCTATAGAAGTCTCCTAAAGATGGAATTATAGATAAATGGAGGAAACTTAAGACCATCATGCTTAGTGAAATGAGTCGAAAGCACAAGGTTAAATATCACGTATCTTCTCTAATATGAGAAAACCACACTGCAGGCATTTTATAGAACTGGACGGGTGTGATAGTTAGAGTTAGGGGTGATGGGGAGGGTGCAGGAAGGCCAAAATGGGGAGGGGCTGGGACTGTAGTGTTGATGTGATATGTATGTGCACAAAATTCTCAAGCTCATTTTACCAATTTTGTATTGCATATATATATATGCATGTATATGTGATATGGCTTATTACTCTAATTTTATATTTACATATGAAATAGAAATATATTTTGTAGATTACATGTAACTATATATTATAAAATATATACATATATGGTAATATAATGTACAATGTATTATGTACACATCTAATATATTATAAATTATATTGTACATACTATATGATATAGCCAAAACATTGATGTTATAAACTATATTCATATATAATAATCTGATAGTCCCATACATATGTATACATATATTTGTATGTATATACATGGATGTGGGAGGAAAGAAAAAAGACAAAAATAAGGAAATATATACTGTAATTTTCTCTTTCCTATTTCACATAAGAACATCAAGTGTAAGCGCAGGAAAATGAAAGCTTCGGCCTAAAGCTAACTTATGTAGGCCGGTCTTGTTCTTTGCTGCTGGAAATACCTGTTCCATTGCTCAGCACTCTCACCCCACCAGTGTCGGTACGATGATAAACACTGGGCCCAGGAAATTATTTTTTTCTCCACTATTACTGTGTTTATTAGTATGTGTATGTGATTCAGAATAATTTCATTCCACTCAGGGACTTGGTACACGTACATATCACATCTCACTCACCTTTACTTCCCTTCCTTAATTCTGATGCTGATGGAATCTAGGAAGTATTATACATGTATGAGTAGCTAGGGCATGCCACATTCAAGAAGAACGAAATGACAATTTTCAGGACAAGAAGCTGTATCCACTGCCTCTGCAGTGAGCTAATTCGTCAGCCATTTTTTGTTTTGAGACGGGGTCTGCTTAAGTCACTAAGTTTCTCTGATTGGACTTTAACCTGTGATTGTCTTGCCTAGTGTCTCAGAGTTTAGAGCATCACTTTGAGACGTCAAACTGTATGTCATCTCTCCTCTGACCAAGTCCACATTTGACATTGTGCAATATTTCAAATTAAAAAGACAAAATAGGGAAGGCATTAGCACCTGAACCTGTAACAGAAATTGATCTAAAATTTAGTAAGCAAATACCTGTGTTTCTCATATTTATTTTGGATAAATATTAGATTATGTTATGTAAATTACAAGTAGGATGAATTTGTTATTTTTCTTTCCTAGTGATTCAATGGCTGAAGATGTAGCTCAGAGGCAAAGTGCTTGCCAAGTGTTCCTGAGGCCTTAGGTTCAATACCAGAACAACAAAAATGAGGAAGAAAAAACAATTTGTGTATGTAATTACAAACGAATGTTAGAGTGATGTGGCTTATTACTCTAATTTTCTATTTACATATGAAATAGAAATATATTTTATAGAATACATGTGAATATACATTATATAAAATGATGTACTATATGTACATCTAATATATTTTAAATTATATTTGTATTTTACATGCTGTATGTGATATAAGGTGTTATAAATTATATACTCATATGTAATAATCTGGTAGTTCTGATGAATCTATTTCAAACAAAAGTAAATATACATCTACAAAGACATAGTTTTGAGGCTTTTGTAGGTAAATGGACACACCTTGAGACCATCATGCTCAGTGAAGTGAGTCAGACACAGAAGGTTAAATCCAAATAATTTCTGTAATATGAGAAACCCAGATCACAGTCATTTTAGAGAACTAAATGGGGGGGGGGCATAAGGGAAACTAGTGCGAAGGGGGATGATATGGGAGGGTCACAAAGGGAGAGGGGAAGAGTTTGTAACTGTGATATGATATATATGTGCACAAAATACTCAAGTTCAATGTAAACCTCACATATTGCATATATACATAATAATATAGGAAAAATAAAAATAAATGAATATAAAGAAAATATTTCAGTAACATAAATTTTACTTTTCTTTTTATATTCATCCTCAGTGAGTTTTATTTTCTCTTAACTTACAGCACTACACAGAAAAAAGTGGTTATAAATTAACTTTATTTTTCAGATAGTGTTTCTCTCTACAGTCCAGGCTGGTCCAGAAGTCGATGTGTAGTCCAGATTGGCTTCAAAATCACAGCAGTCCTGCTGCCTCAGCCTCCCAAGTGTTAAGATTACAGGCGTGCACACTCAGACTCAGCTTGTGTGGTGCTGGCGCATTGAACTAAGGGCCTTGTACTTGAGAGGGAAGCACTCTGAGCACTGTGCTGTGACTTCAGCCCTTAGGTGAGTAACTCGTTGAAGCCACTATTATTACCAAATAATCATGTGAATAGTTTAAACCATATAAATGTTGCCAGAAAACTCTCATTAGTTCCACAATAGAGGCTTCTTACTGTATAATTACCATAATAGCCAGAGAAATATTCAATCAGTTATTTAAAGAAAAGAGAATAACATACTAACTTATGAGAGTCATATTTACGTGAGCTGAAATAATTCCTCAAAACAGTTGTAAGTCGTAAGTCCCATAGAAGAGAGTGATGAGTGAGGAATTAAGGTGCTTCCTAGACTCTGTGCAGAAAGGCCAGGGGCACGTTAGCTCATAGGCAGGTAGCGTATTGCTCAGGATGGGCGATGCCTCTGTGAGCTTGATTGCTGCACTGCTCGTTGTGCTTTGCCTGTGTATTTGATGGGGTTATTCTCATGTAGGTTATGTGAGAATAATACAGTGATTTTAATATCACAAGCAAGCTACTGGATTCATTTTTGTTTGTTTATTTCTGGGGATTGAAACTAGGGCCTTCACACAGAGCTGCAACTCCTGCCCCATCTCACCTTTAATTTGGAGCCAGGTTTTCACTAAATTGTTGAGCTGCCCAAGCTGGTCTCATACCTGTGACTCTCCTGCCCCAGCCTCCCAGAGTACTGTCATTACAGGCATGTGTCGCCAAGCTCTCCTGCAAACTAACAGTGATCCTTGAGAAGAAGCATCCTACTCCACCCCGATACTTCTGCCATCTCTGAAACTGCTATCGAATCACTGACTTTAAGATCACTACTTCATTGAAAATGTCTCATGCCCTAATATCCTTGAAGTACTGTGGTAGAATCTAGGGACTTCATGCTGTCCTACATCTCAGCCCTTTTTTTCTAAAGTTTTTTTTTTTTTTATTTTGAAACAAGTTCTGCTTAAGTCAATAAATTGCACAGGTGGGACCCAGAGTTGTGACCGTCCTGCCTCAGCCTCCCATAATGCTGGAATTACAGACATATGCCACCAATTCTGGTTCAGACCCATTTTTAAAGCCATTACAAATTATTGGTCTGGATTTAATAGTTAGCTGTAAGGATTACAGTTATATCAGTTCAGAATTTGAAATCCAGAATTGGTGTTGAAGAAGAAATAAATATGTCCATCACCTTATAAATCAGAGGTCCCCAATCCCTGGGCCGAGGAGTGGTGTGGGTCCTTGGCCCTGGAAGGTGAGTGTCTGCTTCCTATCAGAGAGCTCCTACTAGGTTCTGCTGCAGCTGTGGATGTGACAGGAGGCTGAGCTTTGCCCCCTGCTCCCCTCAATGCTGCTGCCTGTTTCAGAGCTGCCTGCCACATCTGTCCTAACATCCCCACCGCTGTGCTGGGAGAATGGTCAAGTAAACTGTCAGAGGTTCCCGACGATTTCCATATATATATATATGTTTTTTTGAATTATAAAGAGATGTTACTTTTCCCCTTTTTTTATAAGTTTCTAGGTCAGAACAGGAGCAGTGGAAAAGGAAGCACAGATTTCAGACTTCCTTCAACTAATTGTACTGTGATAAATATCTCAAAATCTGTTTCCTAATGTCTACTTATCGCAGGGTTTTTAATGTGCAGACTTAAACACAGTTGATGCTATCTTTGTGTTTTAAGGACATTTGGTAGTACTAGTAGTTTGCTTACCTGTGAAGGTTTTTTTTTTTTTTTTTTTTTTTAAAGAACAAAGTATATACTGTTATTCTCTCTTCCATGTTTCCCTTAAGGACATCAATTGCAACTGCCCAAAAATGTCAGGCTAAGACTAACTTCTTTAGGCTGGTCTTGTTCTTTGGTGCTGGAAATGGCTGCTATGTTGCTGAGAACTCTACTCCCACCAGTATCAGTATGGTGAGAAACACCGGGCCCTGCATATCAATTTACTTCAGTATCACTATGTTTGTTAGTATGTGTTTGTGATTCAAAACAATTGCATTCAACTTGGGGAATTGGTGCACATGCATGTCACATCTCTCTCGCTTTTCCTCCCCTTCCTTGACACTGATGCTGATGAAACAGTGGCAGCAAGTGTCCCCTCTTCTGGCGAACATCATGCCAGTACGGATCGGTATGACATGTCTACATGTGAGCAGAACAAATGACACTGTTTATTTTTTTTCGGTACAAGGAACTGAATCTGGGGCCTTTACAATAAACTCCTTCCTCAGCCCTTTTTTGTTTATTTTGAGACAGGGTCTTTCCAAGTCAGTGAGTTACCCAGCGTGAGGTTGAACCTGTGATGCTCCTGCCTCAGCCTTTCAGAGTTTATAACATCACTCAGAGTCGTTGAACTGCGTGCCATCTCTTCTCTGAAGGAAGACATGTTTGACATTGTGCAAGCTGTAAAATGAAGACAAAAAATATCAGGGGTAAGTCTCTGGGATGTGAACCTATGACACAAATTAGTGGAAAATTCATAAGCTAAATCCCTTTGTTTCCCCCATTTAGTTTTGAGTATATATTAGATTCTGCTCTATACATTATAAAGTAGCGTGAATTTGTTTCTTTTCTCTTGTAAGTATTCATGCCACATAAGCAGACAAGAAAGAAGAATGCTGGGGATAAAGCTCAGTGGCTAAGTGCTTGCCTGGGAGGCATGAGGCCCTGGGTTCAATTCCCAGTACTATGAAAATAAATTTGTGTAACTAATTAGCAAAGAAGTTTACAGTGGTGTGGCTTATAACTCTAATATTTTATTTATACATCAAATAGAAATATATATTGTACATTACATTTGTATGTATTTATAGTATAACATTGTAAATTATATTCACATATAAATTATACTTCTTTTTAGGTACTATATATGATATAAGGCATCACAGATTATATTCATATATAATCAGAAAATTCTGTTGAATTTATTTAAAATAAAAATAAATATAAAGAAAATAATATTTCAACAATATAAATTTTATTTTTATCAGCATTATTCAACCCCAGTGAGTTTTATTTTCTCTTAAAATGCAGCAGTACAAATAGATGAAATGGTTGTAAATTAACTTTTTTTTTTTTGTTGTGGGGTTTTACTCTGTAGTCCAGGCTTGTCCTGATCTCAGTGTGTAGTGCAGGCTGGCCTCAAACTAAGGACAATTCTCCTGCCCCAGCCTCACAAGTGCTAGCACTGTAGTCATGGGCCACCACGCCCAGTTTATGTGGTCCTGGGGAATCCAGCTCCATGCCTTGTGCTTGATTTGGAAGCACTCCAACCCTTGTCCTATTTCTCCAGCCCCTTAGTAAATAACTTATTAAAGCCACTATTTTTACAAAATAATCATGGAAGGAGTTTAAGCTATGTCAATGTTCACAGTAATCTTTCATTGGCACCGCAATAGAAGCTTCTTACTGTATAATTACCATAAAAGCCTAAGAAATATTCACTCAGTTGTTTTAAACAAAAGGGAATAGTAACAAATCTGTGAGAATCAGATTTATGTGAGCTGAACTAATTACAAACAAAAATTGTAAGTTGTAAGCCCTAAAGAAGACAGTGCAATATAATGTGGGAGAAATCTGGGTGCCTCCTCCTAGACAGTGTTGAGGAACACTTGTGGCCTCTCAGCATATAGGCAGGTAGCTCTTGGCTCACAATGGGCGATGCCTCCTTGAGATTGACTACCGCAGTTTGTTGTGCTTCACCCATGTATTTTATGGGATTATTTTCGTATAGATTATATTTTAATATTAAATTGGTTTTAAAGTCATAAACAAGCTACAAGGCTCTTTTTTTATTTCAGTGGATTGAACCTAGGGCTTCCACACAGAGCTACAACCCCACTCACATCTTTTTTGGGGGGATGGGAGGAAAGGAGAGATTGGGTCTCACTAAATCACTGAGCTGCCCAAGTTCATCTTAAATTGTGATTCTCCTGCCTCATCCTCCCAGAGCACTGGCATTATAGGCATGTGCCACCAGGTTGTGTGGCACACTACTAGTAATGTATGAAAGAAGCTTCTTACTACACTCTGGTACTTCTCATCTCTCAAATCTATATCCGATCGGCACCCTAACAGTCACTACTTTATTGACAACGTCTTGTATCCCAGGATGTTTGCAGCACTGGGGGTAGGCCTTCATGTTGAGCTACATCTCAGCCTCTGATTTTTATTTTCCACTCTGAAATAAGTTCTGATTAAGTCAACCAATTACACAGGTTGGACCCAACTTGTGGTTCTCCTGCCTCGGGGTCCCCCAGTACTGAATTACAGACTTATGCCACCAAGTCTAGATCTGTCCAATTCTTTAATCCTTAACCAGTTAGCGGCCTGTTCTAATATTTAGCTAACAGAGTGCAGTTGATTAATTGAGTTCACAGTTTGGTATATAGAATTGATGTTAAAGAGAGAATAAATATGTCCAGCATCTTATAAATCAGAGGTCTCCAATCCCCACGCCCAGGACTGGTATAGATCAAAGGCCCTGGAAGGTCTTGACTTCTGGAAAAGTTGAGCCGTGAGTAGAAGGTGAGTGTCTGCCTCCTGTCAGCAAGCTCCTACTAGGTTCTGTTGCAGCTGCGGATGTGACAGGAGGTAAAGCCTCACCCCCTGCTCCCCTCAGTGCTGCTGCTCCTCGTTTCAGAGCTGCCTGCCACATCTGTCATAACCAGTTCTGTCCTTTGTCCCCACCTCTGTGTGTTGGGGGAATGTTCTTCAAGTAAACTCAAAAAGGTTCTTGACCTCTCATATAAATAGCATATATATATATATTATTTATTGACATTATATATATATATATATATAATCAACATTTTTATTTTACTAATTACTTATCTATACTTTTTAGCATGCTGTCAGAAATTAAAAGTACATGTTACTTTTCCTTTTTCATGAGTTTCTAGGTTTGACATCAGGAGCAGTGGAAGAGACATCACAGATTTTAAACATCCTTCAATTCATAGTATTGTGCTGAATATCTCCAAGTCTCTTTTCTAATATCTACTTTATCTTTGAGTTTTAAAGGTCCAGGCCTAATCACCGGGTGCTGCCTACATTGTATTATAGGACACTTAGTAGCACCAGTAGTTTGCTGAGCTATTGATGTTCCTTAAAGGCACCAATATATTCTCTAGTTCTCTCTCTCACATTTCCCATAAGGACGTCAAGTGCAAGTGCATAAAAACTTCAGTCTAATCTTAACTTATTTAGGCTGGTCTTGTTCTTTGGTGTTGAAAATAACAGTTCTGTTGCTCTGAACTCTCACCCTACCAGTGTCCATATACTGCTAAACAGCGATTTTTTTCTCCAATATTATTGTGTTTGCGAATATTTGTTTGTGATTCAAAACACTCAACTTGGGGAATTGGTGCACATGAATGTCACATCTCTCTCACTTTTCCTTCCTTGACACTGATGCTGATGAAACACCGGCAGCAAGTGTCCCCTCTTCTGGCGAACATCATGCCAGTACGGATCGGTATGACATGTCTACATGTGAGCAGAACAAATGACAGCATCTTTCTTTCTTTCTTTTTTCCATTACAAGGACTGAGCCCAGGGCCCTAATGAACTGCTTCCCCAGCCCATTTTTGCTTGAAACAGGGGCTCTCTAAGTCACTAAGTTACCCAGGCTTAGCTTCAACCTGTGATCCTCCTTCCTCAGCCTTTCAGAGTTTACAGCATCATCAGACAAAAAGCTACATGTCATCTTCCCTCTGAAGAACATTTATGACATTGTTTGGTACTTACAAAGGAAAAAATCGGGGAAGAGAGCAGGACATGAGCCCACTATGGAAGTTGGTGCAAAATTTTAATAGTTACACACTTCTGTTTCTCCATTTTGTTCTGAATATATATAAGACTATGTTATGCAAATTATGAGTCAAATAAATTGATTTCTTTTCTTTCCAAATTTTTATTCTGCATAAATATATAAGAAAGAAGAATGCTGTGGATGTAGCTCAGTGGCAAAGTGCTTGCCTAGCATGCATGAGGGCCTGGATTCAGTCCCCAGAACTATATGAAAAATAAGTGAAAATAAATTTGTGATGTGGCTTACTACTGTAATTTTATATTTGCATATAAAATAGAAATATATTTTATAGGTTACATTTATAGTTATATATTATGTACAATATTGTACATTATACTCACATATAACATACATTATATTCATGTTTTCCCATTTTATATGTGATAAAAGGCATTATACATTATATTCATATATAATATTCTATTCTGATGAATTTAAAATATAAATGTGAAGAAAATAATAATTCAACAATATAAATTTTACTTTTATATTTTTTAACCTCAGTGAGTTTCATATTATGTTAAGATGATCCATTACAAACAAACAGAATTGCTGTAAATTAACTTTTTTTTGAGATAGAGTCTCATTCTGTAGTTCAGGGTTGTCCCGAACTCACTGGGTAGTCCAGGCTGGCTGATACACGTTGCAGTCCTTCTGCCTCAGCCTCCCACGTGCTGGAATGACAGGTGTGCACCGCTATGCCTGCCTTATCTGTTGCTGGGGAATCTCACCCAAGGCCGTGTGCTTCCTACACACACATTTTAATAGTGTGTTTCAAATGGATTGACTTAAAGATGTTCATACTGGTGATATTAATTTTATTATAAAGCACATGAGAAAACTGAGAATTTTGTATCTATCTATTTAATACCTTTTAAGGGCTTAAGCTAAGGATTATTGCTTATGAGTAGGAAAAAAGAGGCAAGTGGTTGCTAGCAAAAATTTCAGAGGCTCATATTTTACTCTTCTTGCAATCTACAAATTAGCCATCATAATTTCTTGAAGACACAGGAAGGTAAAAGCTCTTAAGCAAAACACTAAAATTTTTATTAATCATAGCAATAGTAGCATCCAGAGTGTGTTTGCTGCCTCTCATTCTCTAAGCCCCCGTTCTCTCGCTTATGTGGAAAAGCTCAGGTAACTCCAGCCCCTGTGGCAGGCTGCTTTACACGAGAAGAGCCGTGAGCTTAGGAAACCTGAATTGCATAATGGCATTAAACACACCTTCCTGCTGCTGCTGTGTTCATGTCGTATTTATCTCGCAAGGTTTCTTACCCAAAACACCCTTGCAAAAATGATTGTCTCACCTAATCCATTTTTAAACCTTATACGACTATTCTATGTAGAAGAAAATAAATATTAGGACATTAAAGTTCATATGAACATACTAATTTCAAATATTATATGTTTAAGTGATAAGATGCTTAAAATTATTCACCATTGTAAAGCCTATTCCAGACGAATTTCATCCAAATGGAACAAAAAATCCCTTATTTTTCCATTTTGTATATAAAAATAATATATGAAAACATATGCATGTGCCCCTCACTGGAATTAGTTAAAGACATAAATAACAGGGAAATACTATGAACGCCTTAGGGATGGGAAAAACTTCATTTCTCCTGTGTATTACACACACCATTTTTACATGACAGCGATAATCTTGATTGTCCTGATCTATAGTGTCCTGAGCTAGTTCTTTTCCTTTTTTTAAAAAAGCTTTACTTTGTTTTTATTGGACACATAATAATTGCGCAAGGCCCTACGCTTTTCGAGGACAGTTATAAGCATTCTTTTTTGTGCATAATGAACATATTTTACAGTCTTTAATATTCTATGTAATATAAATCAGTGAGATACATAAATCCTGACCAGTGTTCTAATGGGAATATCTTTTGGTTACAGGAAGAGTTTTGAAGCATTAAATATGAAATTAGATTTAAAGATTTACAATTCAACATTCTAAGCTCTATAATAATCTTTCTACAAAAATACCCTCGTACGTGGTCATGATTAATTTAGAATTAAAAAGAAAATGTCCATACTAGCATTTTTAAGCCCACTGGTGACTTTAACAGATGAAATTTCTTGTCCGGGGAGATGGAGGTGTGCTTTTGAAGCAAATAGTCTTCAGATACACTCAAATCACTTATCCACACAAAGCTGCTACAAAATCTCTGGTTATTATATCACTTTTCAGAGTGTGTTGAAACTATGTTTCAAAACTAAATATAGTCCTATTAAAACTGCCTATAAAATAGTCCAAAACATATCAGCTCTGTCTCTGAAAATTCATGAGAGTATAAAAACAGTGATTATGCCATGTTAAGATTCCTTATGATTAATTTTATTTCTTGCTACAAATTTATGGTCACGTCAATAATTATTGCCGTAACTAGAAAGTCTTTCTTCCAAACTGACCATGGTGACAAGAATAAAAAAATACACACTTAAAAAGTATGAATGCAAATTTCTCCTCAACATTGACATGAAAAGAGGCAGTGACTAGAGTTGCATCAATCCTTCCCAACTGTCTCAAAAAATATGTGCACTGTTACAATAAAAACAGTTCACCAGCTGTTTGTGTAAAAATTATTTGATGAAAAACAAGCATGGCCATATGGCGCTCTAGCTCTGCTGTGGGAGCATGAAGAATAATTTTGTAGGCTGTAGTACATAATGGTCATGCTAAGTAGGATGTCAACTATGGCAGGCACATTGCATTAATAGTTAATTTGTCCTTTTATCCTCTAAGTACTTACATTTCCAACAGCTTGTAGTTTGGAAACAAGTTAACAACTCACTGATTAAGAATCAAAATTTTGGAAATGACAAAATATTTGATGTGATGTGGACACACACAATGTTCATTTGCTAGTTAAAGATACTGTTTAAATAATTCATTAATCGGAGGATCTAATGTGACAAGGCAGCTGATTCTCATGTCGAACTAAAGGTTCTAACACTGTGAATATGTTGAAGGTACTACATCATTGATTTCAAAGAAAAAACTCTAATTAGAAGAAGTACTTCATCTAAAAGCCAAATCAACATATACACTTGCGTTCTTAGAGTATAACGGTTGTACGTTACGTGTTTTTGCGTTCTGTGCAATACCTTTTGTCCTGTCTTGCATATATTAAGCATATAATAAATGTTGGCTGAAATGAATCCTCTTAGGAAGAATGAGTTATGAATGCCACCAGCAGATCCTTTCCTTAAGATTATTTAGACTGTTCAGAATATATCAAGGAATAACTCTTATCTATTACATAGGCGTATTTCTTGAATGTTTATTAGGTTATTAAATTTTCATATTTAACTCCCCCAATATTTTCCTTTTGAAGATGCTTGCTTGTTTAGAGCTATAGTCAATAAAAAGCAAATCTGCATGCCCTGTCTCTCTTCTAGCAAACCAGAGTACTTGACTTTAAACCTTGAAAAGAAGGTGGAAATAAGTGGAGAAGAAGGAAGGCCCCAAGTTATAATCTAGTCACTGCCATTTGTGTGTTTTGGTCAATGTCCAGACAAAAAGTTGTTCAATGACATGTGACTCTGTCATTTATAACTTCCAAATGTCAGTTGAGTGTCATGGTGACATCAGTAACTGAGAAGCCAAAGCAGAGATAGTTCTGTCAGAAAAATGTTGCAGACATGTCACCATTTCTAAAATGCTTCTTCCCTGTGGTTTGCATGTTTCATTTGATACATGAATGCCTAATTTAGACCTATGATCTATTTTTTTTCCACATGATATTTCTAAGACAAATATATTAATTTTGTATTTCCGAGATTTAGAACTTCACGTTAAAGAATTTCACTGGAAATGATTTCCTTGTTTGCAAAGGATAAACACAGTTAGCATGAGGGTAAGTTTGTCTCAAGGAATACAAACTCTAGTATGGATGCAAACGTGTTACTTGTTCATGGAATATAACAGTCATACTCAATAAGGATGCATTAAGAAAGTCACTTAGCCAGGCTTGCTGGCTCAGGCCTGTAGAGCCAGCACTCTGACAGGCTGAGGCACAGAATCAGAAATTGAAGCCCAGACTGGGAAATTTTGTGCCTTAGCCCCTTTGTCAACATCAATAATTAAAATTGGGTTTCAATATGAAGACTGTGGGTTTGATCCCCAGTACCACAAAAATCATTTAAAATATTGTAGGAAACTGATGTATTAAGTTGATATAGACACAGGTAGCAAGAACCCAAGGATTAACATTCAAGTGATGGAAATAAAGAAACGTGGGCACCCCCAAGTACCAGTATTCTAGTCAATGACAATAGCAAAGGTCGCAAGATTAGAAGGGGCTCAAAGATATGAACTTCATTATGTCCGTGGTACTAATTTTTAAGAAATAATTCTTTAACTTGAATTTGTCATATATTACACAAAATCTACCAAAAAGACAGTTTTCCATGATTGAACATCATTTCATTTATTTTTTTTTACTACAATGTGAATGAAGTAACGGCTTTTATCAATTAAAATATTTTCCTTTGTTTTTGTGGTACTGGGGATCAAACCCAGGGCCTTGATACTGAATTACATCCCCAGCACGGCTTTGGCTTGGAATCAAAGATCGTGTCCTGTATATTGTTCAGATTGGGCTCAGATTTGTGATCTTTCTGCCCCCACTTCCACAGTGCTAGACTTATATAGGCTTGTGCCACTAGGCCTAGTTTACAAAATGTTTTTCTTAAAAAAAAAAGAAAATTTGTTCTTATATATTGACTGCAAGAGACAGTGTTTTCAGTAAAATTTAGATATATATTTAAGATCAGGAGTACTCACAAAATTTGAAAAGGCAATATGATATAAATTGGGTGTGGTGGCACAGGCCTGTAGTCCCAGCACTCGGGAGGCTGGGGCAGGAGGATTGCTGGGAGTCCAAGGCCAGCCTGGGCTACACAGTCAACAGAGTGAATTCAGGACCAGCCTGGACTACAGAGAGACCTTGTCTCAAAAAAAAAAAAAAAAAAAAAAAAAAAAAAAAAAAAAAAAAAAAAAAAAAAAAAAAAAAAAAAAAAAAAAAAAAGAAGAAGAAAAAAGAAAAGAAGAGAAAAGAGGAAAAGAAAGCAACAGTATGAGTATGGTGATATATATATACACCAGGATAGCACAGTATTAGTGTCAGGTTATGGATGACAATAATTGGTAAACTTAAATACTGACTACTGAACTAAAAAATCACCTGATATTAAGTTTTGAAATTTCTTGATTATGAATATAGTTATAACCGTTACTTTTAAAATACAAGTAATTATATGCTATGCAGATTTTATTTATTTATTTATTTAGAGACATGGTCTCACTCTGTAGTCCAGGCTAGTCCTGAAATCACTATGTAGCTCAGGCTTGTCTCAAACTCAAGGTAGTCCTCTTGCCGTAGCCTCTCAAGTGCTGGGGTTATAGACGGGCACCACCATGCCCGCCTTATGGGGTGCTGGGAATCGAACTCAGGGCCTTGAGCTTGTTAGGCAAGCACCCTCACCATGCTGTTATTTCTCCAGCCCCAGATGTTCATTTTTAAAAGTAATGACTTGTGTGAAGTAAAAATCCTAACCACATGTAATTCACCCCCCAAGATAAAGGCTATTCTTCAAAGTTTACTCCCAGTTATTGAAAATTTTTCGGCAGTATTACTTTAGATACCTTATGATCTGTATTTTCATTGTTCATTTTGTGCACAGAATTTTATTTTTGCGTTTAAGTAAATCATTTATAGTTTTTCTCAAAATTATTCTTTTTATTACTGTGTGTTTGCAATCATAATAATTGCATCCTACTTGTGAAGTTGGTGCATGTCCATATTACATCGAAATCATTTCCTTTCCTCTCCTTCCTTCTCTCCTGTCCAGCCTCTTCCTGCTTCACAAAGTCTACCTGTTTCCTACCATTTCTCTTTCACTTATATGTTATAATAATTATTCATTCTATCAGTTTGCTTTTACTATTTTTCCAATGCTGTTTGTACCTTAAAATTTATAATACAGTTATTTCCCAGGTAAAAATCATAAGCAGGTGGCCTGCAGGCTGGATTTCTGCCCAGAAATATTTTTTATTCACACAATGAGGATTTTTGTGGGTGGCGCTATTTGCTTCAAGTGTTAATGTGTTAATAATAAGTTAATATGTTTGCTTGTAAATTTATTATTCAGGTGCCAAGTACATAAAATCAGAAATATAAACAACACTTAATTGTACAGTTTGATGAATTTTCACAAAATGAGCAGACCCATGCAAATATCATCTATATCAAAAAAATAAGGTGAGCAGATAACACTGTGAAAAAATGTTGTGCACATGCTATTTATTTCTATTTCCTCTGTATTGTTCCAATTTTAGTATATGAGCTGCTGAAGCGAGCACAGTGCCATCTATTTCTAAAATTCAGGAGCCCTCCACTTGCCTTCTTCCACTTGATATTCTTCCCAAAGGTAACTACTGTACTAACTTAAGGTTGTAAAAGATAAATCTGATAACTTTTATGTTTATGCAAATTAAAGCTATGGAAGTTACTGTATTTCCTCTGATTACCGGCCACTTGGACATGCTGGTTTTTTAAATTTTTAAATTTTTTAATTTTTAATTTTTTTTTGAAACAAGGTCTAGTCTGTAGTCCAGGCTGGCCTAGAGCTCACAGCATTCCTTGTGTCTCAACTTCCAGAGTGCTAGGATTACAGATGTGTACCACCATGTCCGGTTTATGTGGTGCTGGGAAATCACACTCAGGGCCTTGTGCTTGGTAGGCGAGTGCTCTAACTGCTGTGCTATTGCTCTAGCCCTGGATATGCTCTTTTTTGATGTGCTTATTTAAAATTTTTTGTCCTTTTTTATTGTCCTGCTATTTATTGTTTATAGAAATTTCCTATGTGTTTTGGAAATAAGAACGTTGTTGGAAGTGTAAGTTGAATCTCTTTCCCCAACTCATGGAATGTTTTTTCCCCACTATCTTAGTGGTATGTTTGTATAGGAAAGTTATGCCAGTCGTATATTTTATCAGTTTTGAGTTGTTTTTATTTTAGTTTAGTTCTGGTTGAGGAATTGTTGACTATCCAAGGTGGTAAAGATGCTCTATTACATTTTCCTCGAAACGCTATATTGTCTCACCTTTTGTAGTTCCCTATGCAATTCATCTGGCACTATTTTTCAATAAAAGTCATTTACTTTTTCCTTCATAACTCTCCCGTTGATCCAAAACTACTTAAGAAAAGATAATCATTTCCCAAATGCACTGCGGCTGTTGTAAATCAGGTAACTATATTTGTGAGTTTACAGTATTCCTCTCTTACCCATGGTTTCACTTTCCAGAGTTGTTACCCACAGTCTGTGGTCATCCAAAAATATTAAAATCAAATATCCAGAAATAGGAACATGTTTTAATTTGCATGCCATTTTGAATAGCATGAACTCTCCTGCTGTCCCACGCTGTCCTGCACACGATGTACATCGTTCCTTCGTCCAGTGTGTCCATGGTATATGTGTTACTTGCCTGCGTCACTAAGTAGGAAAATTGGTTACCGGATTGTTTTTTGTATCCAAGCTCATGTGTTCAACTAATTTTTCTTTTTTTGTGGTACTGAAGATGGGCCCATGTCCCTTTGCACTGAGCTCAATCCTCAGTTCACTTTTAGTTTTTGATTTTGGGACAGGTTCTTCCTAAGCTGCTAAGTTGCCTAGGTGGGGTTCCAACTTGAGATCCTCCTACCTCTGCCTCCCAGAGTTCTGGGATTACAGGTCTGCAGCCAGCAGACCTGTCAAGTAATCCTTACGTTACTGTCTTGGCTGGTCCTGACCTCACTGTGTAGCCCAGGCTGTCCTCTAACTCACAGCAATCCTCTTGCCTCAGCCTCAGAGTGCTGAGATTATAGGCACCGCCGTGCCTGGTTAATGTGGTGCTGGGGAACTGAACCCAGAGCTTTGAGCTTCCTAGGCAAGCACTTGAACCCTTGTGCCATTCCTCTCACCCTAATTGATGTGACATTTTTTTTGTCACCTCTCAAATTTCAAAAGTTATAACCAAAATGTATGTTAAATGTTAATAAAGACAGCAAAGGCATTACACCTGTATGGGTAGGCATGGGTAGGCATGTGTAGGAAAAATACATAATTCCTTATTCCCTGCAGTCAGGAATCCATAGGAAGTATTAGACTATATCCCCTGAGGACAAAGGGGCACTGCTAGATTTCAGAACTCGTTGTCTTTTCCATTGGCCTGATTGTTTTTTGCAAATACTGTATTAACTAGGATTTTATATTTTTTGATGTGTTAATATAATTAAATATTTTTCTGTTTTCAAGGTTTTCTAGGTTGTACTTGGTCACTGCCATTTCTATGTGCGTTTTTGCATTAGCTTGTCAATTTTTATTTTTATTTATTTTAATTAATTAATACTTTGTGGTAGTGGGGAATTGAACTCAGGGCTTTTTCACTGACCTACACTCTCAGCCTATTTTTTAAAAAATAGAGACAAGGTTTCACTGCGTTATTAAGTTGCCCAGGCTGAGCTCAAACTTGTGTTCCTTCTGTCTTAGCTCCCCAGAGTGCTGTGCCACCAGAACTGGCTCAGTTTCCATTTTAACAAACAAACAAACAAAAAAACCTGCAGAAATTTTAATTGGGGACCTAGGAGTAGCTCAGAGGTTAAAGAACCATTTCCTAGCACCACATAAGTCAGGTGTGGGGAGGCACACCTGGATTCCCAGCATGAGGGAGGCTGAGGCAGGAGGATTGCCTGGCTGTTCAAGGCCAGCCTGGGCTGGCTACACAGTGAGTTCAGGATTTGCCTGGACTATAGACCAAGACCTTGTCTCAAGGAAAAAAATTCAGTTGTGAGTGCAGTGAATCTAGTGCTTAGTTGGAGTAGAATTAGCATCTTTAAGACACTAATTTTTTTACTTCCTCTCAGCAATATTTTGAAAGCCCATTTTGTCCATGTTCTTTAATTGTATTTCTGGACATTTTATGTCTTGTCGCATGATTTTATAAAGGTTTTATTACTGTCTATTAGGTCACAGAAGGAGCCTGGCAGAGCCAAAAATGTGACCCCGCAGGAGAATTTGGAGTGAAAATTTACGGCCCCCATGATTCTAAGGCTGTGTCAGAAGAGATCAAAGCAGAGCTGCCTGATAGGTCTAGAGAGCAGCAGGTGGGCAGTGGGTTAAGGGACCCAGGGGCCCTCTGGGGGTCAGGGTTGTTGTTCTCAGTTGTCCAATTGCCAGGCCCAGCAAAGTTATGTCGGGGCCTGTGAAGGCTAAGGCTGGTCACAATTGCTAGGGCAGAAAAGGTCTGCATGGCCGGGAAGGACGGTGGAGTAGCCATCTCTAAGCCAAGGTGTGGGGGAAAGGCTGAGAAATTCAGCTCTGGAGCCACAGGACTCCCACAGTCCCAACGTACGTAAGCAAATAAGTAAGTAGGGACATGAAGCCGAAGTTCATTTTGTCTGTTGTAACTTTGTTCCCCTCAACTTTGGTCATTTTACTTATTAACTCTAAATAATTTCTCTATAGATTCTTCTAAAATTTCATACAAAATAGTATATGGTAATTAATGACATTTCTTTCTTTTTAATATTTGTACCTGTGTGTCTGTGTGTATGTGTCTGTGTGTATGCTTGCCTCCTTGCCCTGGGTGGGCAGCCTTTAAAATGTTAAATGAGACGTCATGATGGTGCTATTCACAGGTGCACTTCCTTGCTTCTGTTCTCAAGGGGAAAATGTTCAGTATTTCCCTACCAGCTATCACGTTTGCTCAAAGAATTTAGGTCCTCATTATTGAGTTCAGGAAATTTCATTCTTGTTCTAAATTAATAGCTTGAATCAATAATGAACATTAAATTGTTCCAAATACATCTTCTGCATTTATATATGGTTTTGTCTTTTTGTTTCCATGTGTTTTGTGAATTGAACTGTTTGATATATTTATTCAAAATTTTATTAACAGTATATGCTTGTGATACATAATAATTACATTAATCTTGGGGAATTGGTACAGAAACATATTATATCTGGATCATTTTTACTCCACCCTCTCGCTGCTCTGCCGTCTTCCATCTTCTATGCATTCTCCTCTCCTTTCTTCCCCAGAACCCGTTCCCATCTCCACCAAGTCTACTTCCCGGTTTCTGACCCTCTATCTCTTATTTTGCCTTTTAAATTATTTACGTTTTGGGTTCCTCATATGAGAGAAGCCATGTGTCTGATTTATTTGAGTTAGTATTTGGTCTCAACATCCATCTATTTGCCTACAATTGACTCAAGTTTATCCTTGCTTATGAATGAGTAGTACTGCATTGTGTGTATATGCTGCATTTTCTTTATCCATTAGTCTGTTGATGGGAATATAAGCTGCTTCCATAATTTAGCTATCATTAATTGTGTTGCAATAAACATGGATATGCATATATCACTGTAACGTGATGACTTTAACTTTTTCAGGGATGTACCTGGATCAAACAAAATTTCTGTTTTTATTCATTTATTTTTTTTAAAGAATCCCCACACTGATTTCCGTAGTGGTTGTACTAGTTTCTGTTCGCACTGACAGTGTATTAGACAAACTCCTTTCTCCTCACAACTTCCCCAATGTATGTTCGTTTTGAGTCCTTGATGATAGCCATTCTTGCTGGAGTAAGACAGAATCTTAGTGTTGTTTTGATTTTCATTACTGTAATGGCCACAGATGTGGGACATTTTTCATATACTTCTTGGTCTTTTGTAATTCTTCTTTTAAGATGTGTCTATACACTTAAATTAGTTGCCTGTCGCTTTGATTGAGTCTTTTATTTTGGGGAGTCTTTTTTCTAAGTTATTTATCCATTCTAGCTTCCAGTACTCCATCCAAGGAGTAGCTTGCAACATATTTTCTTCTTATGGAGGATGTTCTTCCCCCTGTTGTATTTGTTGATTCTTGATATTATTTCTTTTGCATTGTGAAGTGTTTGATATTTTTAATTTAAGAAAATCCTATAATCCTGCATTAAAACCCCTGGCCATAAAATACTATCTTTTTAAGTTACCCTTTTATCTAGTTTCAAATATTATTTCTCTTAATTTATTTAAAACCACTTAGTAATGATGTATTGTCTTTTCACCTTGCTTTAAATATTTTGTGTTATAATTTAGCACTGACATAATTTGCTAATATTTTATTGGGAATTCTTGCATCTGTGCTCATTAAAGGGATTATATTATAATATTATATCTTTATAATGTCTCTGGCAGATTTGGGTGTTATACCTAGGGTTCTTTTGTAAAACGGACTGGGGTGTGTTTCCTCCTTTCCTACGTTTTGGAAATGATTTTTGTCATTTTATTTTGTTTTTTATTTTTTAAGTGAAGCCATCTGATTCCAGAGTTTGCTTTGAGAGAACATAAAATATGAATTCTGATTCCTTTTATTTCTACTCAAATTTCTATTTTTATGCGTCAATATTAGTAATGTGGACTTTTAAAAGAATTTGTTCAATTTTTAAAGTTTTCTGTAATACAGTTCTTCATATTGTCTTTTTTAACTCGTCTTTTCAGAGAACTTTTATTTTGGTGATACTTTTTATTATAGTTGAACTCTTATTGTCTTGATTTATGCTGTTATTATATTTTGTTTCATTTTCTCTGAGTTTATTTAGCTTTTGTTTTAAGATGTGAGGTAATTTCTTATTTGACTCATCAATTTTTACTCTCTTTTATTCTTTAAAAATTTCTTCCAAGTGTGTGTTGATTATTATTCTCTGAATGTTTTGCTTAAACACACACACACACAAACAGACACACACACGCACACACTCTTTGTTTTTAGGGGGAAAGACTCTTATTTTGTAGTCCAGGCTGCACCTGGACCCAATACATAGTCCAGGATGTCCTTAAATTTATGTAGTCTACCTGCCTCAATCTCCCGAATCATGCACCACCACATTCAGCTTATGTGGCCATAGGGAAATGAATCCAGTGCCTTGTGCTTGGTAGGTGAGTGCATTAACTGCTGAGCTATGTCCCAGCCCGCTATATTTTAATTATTTTATTTTTGTTAGTAATTTTATTATATTTTGATTATTTGTAATAGTAAGTAGTAGTTATTGATGTTATTTAAACAAGATATTCCAAATCAATGGGTGTTTTTTGTTATCATCTGTATATTATTTATTTGACCATGAATGTGTTACAAAACTCACTTACATATTGAGTACATCCACCTTGGGAAACTGGTGCCCATACACATCTCTTTTGGCCTCTCTTTTTTTCTTTCCTCTTTTCTTTCTCCCACTCCATTTCACTCTTTCATTATCCTCAAGACCTTTTCCCACTTCTGTGCAGTCTACTACCCTATTTTGCCCTATTAGCCATTTATATTTTGATATTCTCATGTAAGAGATACCATATGATATTTAATCATTTGTGTCTGGTTTATTTCACTAAGTATCATGGTCTCATTCTTTCAAATGCTTCATATCTATCTTTCTTTTTTTTTAATACAAGGTCTCACTCTGTAGTTGAGCAAACTTATCCTGAACTCACTATGCAGCCCAGGCTGGCTTTGGACTTACACCAATCCTCCTACTTCAGCTTTTCCAGTTCTGGGATTACAGGTATGTGCCACCATGCCCATTTTATGTGGTGCTGAGAAATTGAACCCAGGGCCTTGCACTTGCTAGACAAGTGCTTTAACCACTGCTCTATTCCTCCAGCCCCTATATCTATCTTTCTTTAAGCCAGCATGATACCCCATTGAATATGCATACCATATGACTGTTATCCATTCAACCATTGATGGACATTTAGGCTGTTTCTAGGACTTAGCTTGCTATTATGAGTTGTGCTTTCATAAACATAGCTATGTATCTGTCTCCGTTATATGATGCCTTCTGAAAAAGATACCCAGGAGAGGTATAATTGGGTCAAAGGGGGTTTTATTTTTGGTTTTCTAAAGAATCTTGTGACATTGGAGGGATTGAGTGCATTTGGAAACTGCCCAGGGAATAGCTTTTAGGTGTGCATTGTTGACTCTAGGGCCCAAAAGTTGGGGAGGGGAACCCATCTAGTGGCTTGAGCTAAGTAAAGGGAGGAAGAAGAAATGTCACAGCTTCTTCCTGGGAAATTCCCAGCCTTGCTGGAGTCTCCAGACATTGGCTTGGCTCCTGTCTCACTTGGTGTCTGTGTGCAATGCTGTGAGCAGCTCTCCGGTCTCTGTCATATGCTTCCCCTGTTGCCGGTTGCCCACAAACAAACTTGTGTGAGACCTTCTGAAACTGTGAACTAAATAAATCTTTCCTCCCTTAAATTGTAGATGTTGGGTATTTTGTCCTAGCAATGGAAAAAGTAACTAAGACAAATGTCCTTACTGATTTTTCAAATGGCTGTCCCACCAACAGTGTAGAAGTTTCCCTTTTCCCATGTCTTTGTCAACATTTATTGTTTTTTGAACTATCAGTATCCATTCTTGTTGAAGTAGCATGTAATCTGAGTGTTGCTTTGATTTTCATTTCTCTGATGGCCAGAGATGTTGAGCATTGTACCATCTGCTTCTTGGCCATTTTTACTTCTGGGAAAATTGTCTACATACAGAAGAATGAATGTTGACTCATATTCTTTACCTTATACTAAAATCAAGTGAAAATGGATCAGAGAACTGGCCTTGTAGACAGAAACACTGAACCTGCTGGAAGAAAAAGATAGGTAAAACACTAGAAGACGGAGGGACAAAAAGGAACTTCGTGAACAGAACTACAGTTGCACAAGTAATAGCATCAAGGATCAACAAACGAGACTGACTATATCAAACTAAAACGTTTTTGCACAGTGAAGGAAAAAGATCAACAGAGTGAAGAAATAACTCATAGAAAGGGAAAAAAGGTTTTTGCTGGCCACCCTTTGGATAGAAGATTAATAATTAGAATATACAAGAAACTAAAAAAGGAAACCCACCCAAAAATAAAATATCTAATCAAAAAATGGGCAAAAAAGTGTAGTTCTTTTAAATGCGTTCTGATTTCTTTTTTTCATTTTCCTTTTGGTTTATTAAAAGTATATGTATCAATATCCTGTTAGGGAGATTGTTATCTATTATTGGTATTTTCACTTAGTTCATTGTGATTGATGGCTATAATTTATAATTTTTATTACAATTTATTGAAAACTTACTATGTTTTTATACAAAATATATAATATTGTACATGTATTTTCTCATTTAATCACCACCACAAATATTTAAACTAAGTACATGATCATTTCATTATGAAATGAAAAAAATGAGACAGATTAAATGCTATGATTTATAATTTTTAATTTTTTGAGATCCTTATTTTATTGGTCAGAATATAGTCACTGATTTTATTTTTCTTTTCAAGGTGCAAAGTGGATAGTTTTTTTGAAAAGATAAGGACAAAGGGCGTTTTTAGTTTACTTTAGTTTAGTTTGTTTTTAAGACAGGCTCCAGCCCTGTAGTCCAGGCTGGTCCTGAATTCACTATGTCGTCCAGTCTGGCAATGAACTCATGGCAACCCGCCCAGAGTGTAAAGATCTGCCATCTTGAATAATGTGCCACCGCTACCGCTAGGTGACGCTCACACCACTGCCTCAGCCTCCCCAGTGCTGGGATTACAAGCATGTGCCACCGGCCCTAGTTTACGTGGTGCTGGGGAGTCAAACTAAGGGCTTTGCACTTGCTAAGCAAGCGCTGTAACCACTGCACTATTCCTCTAGCCCCGCAAGGGCATTTTAAAGGACAAAGAGGTAAAAGCTTCTACTAATGGGAGGCTGATCCCACATGAGGATTCAAGAGTCACTTATTTTAAGAGCTCCCTTTCTATTTGAAATGGTGGTATACATTTATGGAAAAAAAGTGTTCTATAGTTAGCCTTTACGTCGAATTTGTTTAAAATATTAACATCTTTTGTATTTTGTGTTTTACTTCCTTGATATGTCAAACCAGAAATGTCTGTTGAAGTCTCTCATCATTATGTATCAGTAGATTTGTCTGTGACTCACAGTAATTTTGTCAGTTTCTCCCTGTGTGTAAAGTTTGTAGAACTGAAGTTATAATCATTTAGATTAATTATGACTTTCCAGGAAATTAAATTTGTGATCATTTAAACATAATCTCTGCCTTTACAGTAATACTACTTGTTGTGGTTTGGATCTGGAGTGTCCTCAAAAGCCTCATGTATCTATGAATGTACCTATGTACTGTTTGGAAATGGTGCCTGGCTGGAAGGGGCAGATGCTTGGGGACTGACTGACCTGAAGGGGTGTGTGCCAGTTTTGCCCTTCCTCCCTGACTTGGCTTTGTTGTTTCAGGCCATCCGGCTCTGGCTCCAGCCCCACCATGTGGCTCCACCATTTTCCAGCAGCCCACCTGTGCATGGACTGTGACCTTCTGAAAGGGTGAGCGAAAATAAATCTTTCCTCCCTAAAGTTGTGAATGTCTGGTAATGTGTCCCAGCAACGAGAAAGTAACTAAGACACTGCTTTTGTAGGGCAGGTATTGTGGCACAGGCCTGTAATACCAGCACTCTGGGAGGCTGAGGCAGGAGGATCAGAAGTTTGAGCCCAGTCTGGGCAATTAATTCTGTTTTGATGGTCAAAAATAAATAAGGGGCACCTAAAAATTAGAAAAAAAATCCCAAGGCTCTTGGTTCAATCCCCAGTACTGATAATTTTTTTTCTAAGCCTGGGCCTGTGTTAGTTCAGGGTCCTGTGTGACTGCACCGGATGCTGGTTTTTGACTCCAGTCCTGTGTGGGACGCAGGTGGCTAAGAGCTTTCAGTTATGGTAGGTTGGTAGCTTCTGAGTTCTGCAGTTTACTCTTTTTAGGGAAAACATGCAGGATGAGGAAGACACATCTGCTCCGTAGATACTTACATCATTGGAGATATATCATCTCCCTTAATATCGATTGACAGTCACTTCTTATTTCTTCCTGCTTAACCCCTGGCAACCACTCATCTATTTCCTGTGTCTATAGATGTGCCTATTCTGGGCATTTCAGATAAATGGAAAAAAAAATATAAAATGCAAAAATGCTTTTTTGTTTTAAATCTATTTTATCTGTATTCATATAGATCCTAGATTTTTAAAAATTAGTGTTTCTAGGATATTACTTTGTGCATTGTTTTGAACCTTTCTGTGTTCTTTTTCCTGATGATTCTTTTGTAAATAACACATAATTGGTTTTTAAAATTAAATTTAAATTTATTAGTTTTTATTTTAGAAAATTAATTCCAATTCTTTAATAAGCTGATATATTTGGGCTGAAAAATAATAACATCATTTGCATTCTTACTGTCCTACTTGTTTTATGAGTCCTTTTTTCTCCTTTATACTCTACTTGAATTTTTTTTTGAGACAGTGTCTTGCTGCTCTGCAGTCCAGGCTGGTCCTGAACTCACTGCATAGTCCATGCTGGCTTCAAACTCACAGCAGTTCTCTTGCCACTGCTTCCCTAATGCTGGGATTACAGTCGTGTGCCAATACACCTGGCTTGGGTGGTGCTGGGGAATCAAATGCAGAGCCTTGTACTTGCTAGGCAAGTGCTCTAACTGCTGTGCTGTTCCCCCAGCCTTTGAATTATTTTCCTTCTTTCTTTTTCCCTCTTATATTTTTCTTTTAGTGCTTCTTGAGAAATTATAGCATGTATGTTTGAATTACAAAACTCTAAAGTTTGGTGAATATGTTACTCCCAGAAAATTTTGGAGATGTAGACTGAACTCTATTTACCTCTGCTCTTGACTTACATATTATTTATACGGACTTCAGTACTTTATATTTTGAACACTAGCAGCTACTACGATTGTTTCACTCTCTATATAATACATTTTGATTAAAAGTTCATCATATTTATAGTTTTTCACTCTTTATTATTCCTTTTACAACACACATTTTATATCAAAAATTTTTATTTTACTTTTGCAACGTACTTTTTATTTTTCTTTATTTTTATTAGTTTGTATATATGCGATACACAATGATTTCATTGAACTTGTGTATTTTGTGCACATATGTAGTGTGTCAACATTGCGATCCTTTCCTTCCCGCTTTGGGCTCTCCAGTTCCTTCCCTTGAGAATTATTTTTAACCTTAGAAATCTTTCAGACACTTGTTTTATTATGAGATGCTTAGCAGTGAATTATCATGATAATTCTGCCAGTGTATTTATTTCATGTCCATTGCTGAAGAATATTTTCATTGAATATAATATTCTCAGTGTAGTCATTTTATTTTAATTCATTGGAGTTCATTATATATATCAGCTTCCAGGTTTCAGTGTTGATGTTGCAAATGCAACTGCCCTTTTAGCTGTTCATGCTTTAAATGGCAATCTCTTATATTAGAAAATATTTTTATATTTTGCTTTGGTTTTCTACAGGTATACTTTAATATACCTATGCTGATTTTATTGTGTTTATTTTTCTTAGAACTTGCTGGGATTCTTGAATATGTTCATTGACATGCTCCATTTTTTGTAAAGAAAATTTCTTCACGTTTTCATTCCACTCTCTCCTTCTCTCCACCTGAATTCCTATAAATGTGTTTGAGAACTTTCTGTTATATTTTTGTCTCACATTCATCTGTACTTTTTTTTCTTTATGTTTCATTTTGGGTAGTTCCTTCTGATCCGTCTTTTGAATTGCAGATTTTAAAACTGTGCTAATCTTCTGTAAAAGCCACCCTCTGTTCTTAATTTTGATCTTGTATCTTACATTTCTAGAATTTCAAGTTGGTTCTTTTGCAAAAGAAAGGGTGGCATCAAGTTACTTTTTATACTTTTCTATTTCTTCTTGAATATTTTAAGTTTAGTGGGTACTCTTGTGATCATTAGATCAGATGATTTAGAGTCTTCTGTGTTATTTATTTCTATGTTCATTTGTCCACTGTAGAACTGTTTCATCTTGTTGCCTTATATTATGGGTTATTTTAGATTGTGCATCAATCATTTTTCTGCATGTATTTTGGACATTTTATTGTGTTCTGACCATGAATCTGAGAGGCTTATTTTATGTAAGTGTGCTAATAGCTTCCCAAGATGTATTCCTGTCTCTTTTACTGCCAGATATGGGAAGTTAGCTGTAATCTGTGAAGGCCATGATTTGATTTCAGGACTGAGATTTTCTAATGGCCAAGTGACTTCAAAGAGGTCCACTGTTGTTTCCAGGATTTTCTTCCTCCTTCAGATACTTAATCTCTGAATGCAGACTCCCAAGAAGTATGGTAAATGAGACTCAGTCTGTTCTTCATTTTGGCAATATGTGAATTCATATTTTGTTAACTGTTCTTTAAAACAGTCACAAGAATGGCTTGGTCTCTCAGCAATCTTTCAAACGTGGCATCAGGTGCTACACGAAGTAATGATACCTATACTCCTAGCCACCTGGGAAGGCCAGGCAGAATGATAACAAATTTGAGGGCAGCCTCAGCAATTTGGCAAAAGCCTGTCTCAAAGTAGAAAATTTAAAACAGGCTGAGGATGTAGCTCAGTGACAAAACAAGTGCGAGGCCCTAGATACTGTTCACATTATTTGGGGGCAAAAGTGGCATCAGGTATTATTGTCAAAATGGCTGTAATTCTGCCAAAATTGATAAATAGACTCAATGCAATTCCTATCAATATTCCAACAACATTTTTCACAGAGCTTGAGAAAACAATTCTAAAATACATGTGAAACCAAAAAATACCCAAATAGCCAAAGCAATGCTGAGCAACAGTACAAGAGCACGTGGGATTATGATTGTAGACATCAAGTTAAATTACAAAGCAACAGTGATTAAAAACTGTATGGTATTGGCCCAAAGCAGATAAGTTGATCAATGGAACAGAACTGAGGATTCAAGGGCAACCTCAAGTACTGCAGCTATTTGATATTTGGCTAAGGAGCCAAAAACATATACTGGAGAAAGGATAGACTCTTCAACAGATGATCCTAGGAAAATTGGTTATCCACATGTAGAAGAATGAAGCTAGACACACACATATCACCAAGTACTAAAGTCAAATCAAAGTGCATCAAAGACCTAAATATTAAATTGGAAACTCTGGATATCCTGAAGGACAAAATAGGAAGACTCTTGAAGTTCTAGGCATGGGCAAAGATTTTCTCAATAGGACACCTGATGTAAAAGAAAAAACCCCCAGAATCAACAAATGGGATTATAAAAGGCTTCTTCTGGACAGCAAAGGAAACAATTAATGGAGTGAAGAGAAAACAAACAGAATAGGAAAAAAAAAAAAGTTTACCACCTATGCCTTGGACAGAATGCTAATAACTAGAATACACAAAAGCTGAAGAAAAGTAGACTCCTCAAAATCAAATACCCAATTTAAAACGGGAAATTAAAATGAATAGTTCTCAGATGAAGAAGTACAAATGGCCAGCAAATGCATGAAAAAATGTTCAGCATCCTTAGTCATTAGAGAAATGCAAATCAAAACAATGAGTTGCCAGGTAACCCCAGCAAGAATTGTTTATATCAAGAACTCAAGTGTCAGTGGGTGCTGTTAAGGGTGCAGGCAAAAAGAATTCTTTTATATCACTGATGGGACCGTGGTCTGGTACAACCACTATGGAAAGCAGTATGCAGATTCCTCAAAATATTGAAAATAGATATTCCATTTGACCCAGTGTAACTTCTTCTGGGTATCTTCTCAAAAGAGCTAAAAAAATCACCATGTCACAGAGATACAGACATATCCATATTTATATAGCAGCACAACTAAGAACAGCTAAATCATGGAAAATGCCAAAGTACCCATCAATAGATCAGTAGATTAAAAAAGTGTGGTAATATATACACAATGGAGTACTACTTTACCATAAAGACAGATAGGTATGAATAATTTGTAGGTAAATGGATACAACTTGAGCCTATTTTGCTTAATGAAGGCAGTTAGATTCTGAAGTTTAAATATCCTATGGCTTCTCTGATATGATAAACCCAGAGTGTAAATAAATAATAGAGTCAAATAAGTGAAATGTTAGAGGTCAGAGGGAATGAGGGAAGTGGTGGGAAGGCTAGAAAGGGGGCAGGGTGGGGAATGTGACGTTGTTACAACATGTGTGTGCACAAAATTCTCAAGTTTAATGTGGCCATTGTGTATCGTATATATGTACTAGTAAAAATGGGGGGGGAAATGTGCTGCTTTCAGTTCTTAAAATTTCTCTTTTTTTAATATGAGGTCTCACTCTATACTCCAGGCTGGTATTGAGCCCGCAGTATAGCTCAGGCTGGCCTCAAACTCATGGCAATCCTCCTGCCTCCGTCACCCGAGTGCTGGGATCACAGGCATGCCCCACCACGCCCAGTTTATGTGGTGCTGGGGAATCGAACCCAGGGCCTTGTGCTTGCTTGGCAAGCACTTTGACTCCTGAACTATGTCTCCAACCCCTCACTCTTAAAATTCTTTAAAATGTTGGCTTTCTACATTGTCGTCATCTTGCTGCTTTTATGATTATATTGTTTGGTTGTCTAGATTTCTTATTTTTATTGGTGTGGAAGTTCTGAATTATGCAATCTACTATTTCAATAAACTTAGTTTCCAATTTAAAATATTGACACACACATGTTTAAAAAGTATATATTCCACGTCTAGTTATGTATCTTCTACATATAAATTTTCAGGGTAATGTTTTTATGTAAAACTTTCTGTATAAAATACAAAAATTGATGCAAGTTTAGAATAGATTATGTTTTAAACATTAAGTGAGAAATCTCTGCCAGCTTATGGTGGCCATGAAATTTGGCTTCCTTTTAAAAAGATCTATCTATCTGTATATTTGCCACATTAATAATTTTAAATGTGAGCCTTGAAATATATATCTTAATTAAGAGGTTAAGCAAAAGCTTGAACACGCCCTGTCGTGGTGAATGGTTATCCGTCTGCCTGCAAAAAAATCAAGCTTGAAATGGCTGAAATAAAATGGCCATGTCAGGTTCCTGAAACATGCTGCATTTCTTATCTGAATACTTAATCGCATTATTTAAGAACTCTGATTGAGCATACATCATATGAGCAGCACCACTTTATGGAGTGGAGATGTAGAACATAAGTCCCTGTTCTCAAAGATGCCACAGTCGATGGCAGCAATTGTTCAGCAAAGAGCTCCCTGTAAAATGGTCTGGCAATGACATTAAGTTCTCAGAGTCCTGAGCATAAAGGACTGGCTGACAGCAGCACAGCTGTGAGCAAATGGCTTGCCTTTCTTTTCATCCTACCAAAGGATGCACCTAACAGCCTATTGTAAGTCCAGTTCCTCCTTCTTCTCTCTCACCTCTCTCCCAAGGCAGAACGACATCATTTTTAGATTTTTTCATTAATACATGGGACACTCATGCACAAAATATATAAAAGATTAAATAAGAATTATACAGCTGTGACACATAAAATGTGAAAAAAGAGATGAAAGAGGTGAAAATAATCAAATGTATCTTTAAAAAGTCAACAATGAAAGTGCAAAAAAGAAATGCAGCCATTGTTTCTTTTATCTGACAGTCTTTAACTTTCAAATACATTTCTGAAATATTTCAGGCTGTTTCTTTTTATGAATTATGAAAACTTACATAGCAATCTCATTTTAAAATGTACTGGGAATTATAATTACTGAAATAGCAATTGTTAATATATATGGTATCATGGATGTATTAATATATACAATATCATGAACTAAAATTCCTTAAGAATTGAGCCTTTAAGTAAAAGTGAGTTTTCTTGAATGGCATTACTTTAACTCAATATGTTACAATATTTTGTAAGAGCTATCTTTATTAATTTTAATTAGCTTTGAGTATGGGAAAGTTAGTTGTAATAGTGAAAATATTGGACTATTCAAATAAAGTTAAAAGGCCAACATTTTACAGAAAGCACAAATCTACTTCAGTAGATGAAGAGACATGAAACCAAGTTATTGAAACTCAACAATGAAACAGAAAACAAAAGTAATAAAATGAATTAATTTAGGTTAATGTTACAACATCTGGATTTGTATTTTTACATACTCGTTTGTTTTCATTATGCTTTAAAAAGTTTTAGCCAGTGAATTTCATTTGAGAATATACTTGTATCTATTAATGTCAGTTTTTCTTCTCAATAAAACATGAAACCAGACTTTTTAAAATTAACATTACTAAGGGTACAGAGCACGGCTCAGTGATTAGAGCACTTGCCGAGAAAGCACAAGGCCTTGGGTCCCCCAGTCCCACACAGGCTGGTCATAGTGAGCATGCCTGCAGTCCGTGCACTAGGGAGGCTGAGGCAAGAGGATTACCATGAGTTCAAGGCCAGCCTGGGCTACATAGTGAGTTTACGACCAGTGTGGACTACAGAGGTAGACCCTGCCTCAAGAAAAAGATATAAAAAATAAAATTAACATTATTGATTTAGGAAAAGTATGTTAAATATGTAATTCATATGTTATAAAGTAAAGAAATAATGTGGTTGTGAATTACTTATTTATCATATGATAATTCTTTTGTGTTTACTTTTACACCTGGAGAACTTTTGATAAAAGTACACTTCTAAAGTAGGAAGGCTTTTTTTTTTTTTTTTGAGACAGGCTCTTGCTCTGTAGCGCAGGCTGGCCTCCAGTTTATGCCAATCCTCCTGCCTCCACCTCCCTAATGTTGGAATTATAGGCATGCCCACCACATGTAGCAAATAAGTGAAGCTGGAGGATCAAACGTGGGGCCCTATGCTTTTGGAAAGCATTGTAATCACTGAGCTATGCCCCTAACCCAGGAAAGCTTTTCCACTACTCATGGATTTATAAAACATTCTTCGGTTACCTTTAATTATATATCATTTGTTAAATAGTAATGGAATTAATCCCACCAATTTTGTGGGTATGTGTGAGCTAATATCCTTTATGTATCTACTTTGAGAAGTAACATACACAAATTAATATACAGGAAGTAATCTATGTCTGTTTTATGATGTTACTTCATTTACTAGATAGTAACATGATTTCTTTAGTTGGTTGATGGCATTATTAGATATAAAACGAGCAAAAGAAAATGTTAATCTCTTTATTTCAATTGACATTTTAATTTTTTCTCATAATTATGAATTTTGGATCGTATGTGCCCTCTCACATGTTCATGTGATTGTTAGAAAAGCAATTTTAATTAAAAATGTGTGTCAGAGACTAGACAAAAAAAGATAATTTAAGCTATGGAGTTTAATAGAGGGAAATTAATATTGAGAATGTTGTGTTCAAAAAATATCAGACGAACCAAAAAGAGACAGGGAATGGCACATGCCTATAATGTCAGCACTCTGGGGAGCTGAAGTAGGAGGACTGCAAATTTCAACCGAGTACAAGTGAATTAGCAGTTTTGTGAGACTGTGTTTCCAAGTGATATTTAAAAACAGGACTGGGATGTAGAAGGCCCTGGCTCAAACCCCCAGTGCCATGCAAAAGGAAAAAAAAGTGACGAAAACTGAAAGAGAGAACAGGATGCCGTGAAGAGGTGTGGTGCTGCACACAGGTGGAAAAGGGCCTTGGCGTTACATGGACAAAATAGGGCTCCGTGTTATGAGCAAAAAGAAGTGAAGGGCTTCTGGAGAGAGCTGAGGCTTAAAAAGGAAGATCTCTGCTCCAAGTTAGAAACCCAGAGGAGATGGAGCCGTGGATAAGGATGCCATTGAAATAGAGAAATAAACTAGATTCTCCCCTTGACGACCCTCAAGTATCCTGCCAATGATTTCCACGGACAGAACTCAGTCACAAGCTAATCGGGACGTAAGTGGTAAGAACTGTGTGATTGTGGAGTTCAGCCACCTGACGCACAGAATAGAGCAGCAGGGGGAAAGCAATAAACAACTCTAGCTGCACACAGGCCAACAAGCAGAATTGTACAAAATTGTAAATATGTTATTTTTCTAGCATACTATCATCTTCTCAAGTTTATATAAGGTTGGAAGACAATTAGATTAAAAATGGCACCTACTTAGAGGGGTTTGAGGTAAGGGGAAATTTTTTAAATTACTATGTAAAAATTCACCTGAAAGAAAGATTAATATCCAGAAAATATAAAGAACTCAAAAAAGTAACATCAAGGGGCTGGAGGAGTAACTCAGTGATTGGGGCCCTGGCCTAGGAAGCACGAAGCCCAAAGTTTGGTCCTCCAGCACATACCAGCTCAGTCTGGAGGCACATGCCTATAACCCGGACACTTGGCTGGCTGCAGCAGGAGGATTGCTGAAGTGAATTCAAGACCAGCCTGAACTACAGGGTGAGACCCTTTCTCAAAAAAGTTAATGTCAAAAATGGGTAGAGGATCTGCATGGATACTTCTTAAAGGAAGAAATATAAATGACCTACAAATCGGGGCTGCAGGCATAGCTGAGTGATTTGAGCCGTTGCTGAGAAAGTGCCATTCCCCAGTACCACATAATAGCTGGCTATGGGAGTGCACATCTGTAATCCCAGCACTCAGGAAACTGAGGCAGGCAGACTACCAGGAGTTCAAGGCCTGCCTGGGCTACGTAGAACTGGCCTGTACTACAGAGCAAGACCCTGTCCAAATAAAACAAAGCAAAACAACAGATGGCCAATGCATATATGAAAAGTGCTCAATATCATTAACCAAGTCTAAATAGCAGTGACATCTCATCCCACCTCAATAAGAATTAATAGGATTAAAAGCAAACCAAAACTGAAAACACACACACACACAAAAGTACAGATTTTGGCTAGGATGTGGAGAAAAAGGAACTCAGTTACATTGTTCGTGTGTGTCGCGTGTTCTTCTTTTGCTGCTGTGACTCAATATCTGACAAGCACAAATTAGGGGAGGAAAAGCCTACTTTAGCTCGGAGTTTTAGAAGGCCACAGTCCACTCATGGGTGACCAACAGCAGTGGAAGCACATGGCAGAGGCAGAGGTGGAGGCAGCACCCCAGGTCACTGCAAACAGGAAGCCAAGCCAAATCCCACAAGGAAGGCAGAAAGCAGCATATATACCCTTCCAAGCCCCATCCCAGGGATCTACCCCTTCTGTGTCCAGCTTCAGTGTTCCACCCCTTCCAGGTTTAAGCCCATACCACACATGTCTGTAATCAAAATCATATGACTGTCTTCCACCACACACACATAATCCACCCCTCTAGGCCAAACCTCAATCTCCTAACAGCAAGTACGTGGTTCCTTAGGTAATCCATAACATCCAAATGCAGGAGGCTTTGGGGGGACACATCCAAGCTACAATAGTGGGAGGGTGTGACCTGTGACCATTGAATAGATTATGTCTACTTGAGGCAATTAGGAACCACACCCAGATTAGAGTCTATATAATGTGTGTGAGTGATTTGAGGGCCAGTGAATGAGGGAAGAACACCCACCCGGATGTGGGAGGCCCAGCTGGGAGCTCGAACTGTGTAAAAGACAGAAAAAAGATTGTTACATGTTTGTTACATGTTAATTGTCTGTGCAATTATCTGTGGACACCAACTTGCTTGGTACATGCCACAAATCTTCATCACAAATTTGCTGCAGTCTGGTCTTGAGCCTGTCTGCCCATCACCATTCTTCAGTCTCCTCTGTTCACCACTGTTCTTTGAACAACCAATATCTGTAGCAGAACCTCACTGGCTGTCTTGAAGTCCTCGATGGGTGTTCTACCTTGAATCTGAGCACCCACTGAACCCTCCAGCTCTTGCAAATGCGGGCTGTCATCTTGGATTATCTCTGTCTTCAGGCTTGTAAGCCTTCCAAATAGATCCCTTTTTCTTAATTTCTGTCAATTCTGCCCTTCGTGTAACCTAAACTAATGCAGTGAGTTAGTTTAACCATTATGGAGAGCAACTTGGCATATGTCTCTAAGTGAGCATACCAAGGTACACTCATTATTTCCATTTGGATCTAAAATGTCTCTGTGGGCTTCTCGTGCTGTATTTCTTGGCCATTCTCACACACAGACCTTGACTTCTTCGTTCCTTCCTGGCCGTGGTAACCTGGCTTCTCCAGCTCCAACATACCATCTTTGCAGAGCCTGACAGTAAGACAACTGCAACCATTGCCCACCAGCCTGCTCTCCCAACCTATCAGCAACCCTGCTTTGACCTCTTCTACCTAGTACCTGACCCACAACACCAGCAAACAGCTCAATCCCTGACCCTTATGCTGCCTAATTCACACACATTAAAAAAAAGCTCTGTTCACCCTGTAGTCAGCACTTTTTAAATTCTAATTCTCCTTTGCCTCTTTTTTTTTTTTTTTGAGACAGGGTCTCACTTTGTAGTACAGGCTGGTCCAGAACTCATTATGTAGCCCTGGCTGGCCTTAAACTCACAGCAATCCTCTTGCCTCAGCCTCCTCAGTTCTGGGGTTATAGGTGTGCACCATCATGCCTGGCTTCTGTGGTCCTGAGAAATCGAACTCAGGGCCTTGTACTTGCCCGGCAAGTGCTCTAACTACTGTGCTATTTCTCTAGCCCCTGCTTCTTTTTGTATCACCCTTTCCTCATTCCGTTTGCTGCCCCCCCCCTTTTTTTTAGCTCATTTACTCCTTTCCTATTCCCTTTATCCTTATGCCTGGCATGGGGTTATGGGGGGCCTTACACCTGGACCTGCTCTTCAGGCTTAGGGTCATGGCACCAATGCTTTCACTCCAAATTCTCTTGTCATATTTTTGGTTCTGTGAGTGTCCTTTCTTTGACTTAGGAGTCTCTCCAAAATGTCTTGTGTGTGTAAGTGATTGGGTCAGATGGGTGGTTTACTCACTTGTGGATTAATCCCTTGCTGACTGTCTGTACTGGTAAGAATTGGCGCTTGGTTGGAGGGATGAGTCACTAGGGACATGACCCGAAAGGGTATGTTCTTGTCCTGGCTGCTCCCTTCACTCCTTCTGCCTCCTGGTTACCATAGGATGAGCAGCTGCAGTCCATCAGAGCCCTACACCATGGCCTTTCTGCCTTGCAGCCAGCGGACTATGGACTGAATCCGCTAAAACTTATTAGTTCTCCTTTAAGTGGATGTCAGGTATTTTATCTGAGCAATGGGAAGGTAACCAGTACACCTGTCTTTATTGCCATTATTCAAATAGCGAAGATATGGAATAAGCCTAGGTGTCAATCAACAGATTAATGGATAAAGAGAATATAATACGTATCATATATAATATGAGTATTAATCAGTCATAAGAAGAATGTAATCCTGTTATTTGCAAAAAGAATGGATGAAACTGGAAAACATTGTGTTAATTAAAATAATCCAGACACAAAAAGACAAATACCATGTATTATCACTCATATGGATATAAGGTTTTAGAAAAATAAAAGGTTGACTTAAATGTAGAATACCGATTATTAGAGGTTGGGAAAACAGGAAAGAGTGGATAAAGGGATGCCAGATTTGATCTGTGCACAGTATATGTATAAATGAAATATTATACTGAGCCCCCACAAATATGTGCAATTAATACGTGATGAAAATTTTAAAATTATACATTGTACCAAAGAGATTGTAAAAAAGAAAATATTAATGTTTACTTAAAAGTAATAAATCAAAAATGTAAGGATCTTTTCTTAACTTTGCATTATCTATTTTGCAAAACACTGAATTTACATTTAATTATGAAATTAAAGATGCTATTGCTACAGTGTTTGTTGATATTGGTCCGCTAGTCCTCGATAATAGCAGTGTGGGAAGATGAAATATAATGAAGTGAAAATAATAAAGAAAAGTGTCATTATTTTCAAATAATACTGTCTACATAAAAACAAAAAAATCTTAAAGAAATAACAGCAAAATTTCTTTTAATTTTTGGTAGCAAAATATAAGTAATGATTTTTAAGAAAACTGTGTATTGTTAAAATGAACATAAATGTTTCATAACAATAACAAAATATGTGATTTCAATCACAAAATTAATTCTTTATAAAAATCATAAAGTGTAAACTTCATAAAATCCTACATGATGTTAGGTCTAAGGACTCCAACAGGACCAAAAACGTGACCAGCAGCAAGAGAATTAGGAGGGAGAGTTACTGCCCTCATGCCCCTTAACCTGGGTAGCAAGTCCAGATGTAAGGTCCCTCATGACCTATGCCTGGGTAGCAGGTACAAGCACAAGGCCAGACGTAAGGGGTAAGGGATAAAGGAGAAAAGAAATAGGGATAAAAAGGGGGTAAGGGGTAAGGAATAACAAGGTTACAAAGGGATTAACGAATGAGAAAAGGGGCAAACGAGTTAAAAAAGAAGAGGTCTAGAAAAATAGAAGCTTTTACGTAGTGTGGGTGGGTAGCCAGCAGGAGGACTGGGGATTAGACTGTTTTGGTGTGTGGGTCAGGTATGAGGTAGAAGAGGACAAAGCAGAATTGGTTGACAGGTTGGGAGAGCAAGTAGGTGGGCGTTGGGTTAAGGGAGAGAGGTCCTTGCTGGAGGTCAGGGTTGTCATCATCTTGGCCAACAGCCCGGGTCTACAGAGTTATTATGTGGCAGCTGGAGAAATCAGGTTACCATGGCAGGAAGGAATGAGGGAATAGCTATCTGTAAGCCAAGGTCGTACACAGAGAGCCAAGCTGTGTGGGGAACGACTTAGAAATTAAACATTGGCGTCACAGCACAGGCATCCCACCCACAGCTCTTAATTGTTACTTTGAGACCTGAAGATCTGAGTAAATAGACTACCAAACTTTTGGATTAGAAAGCTTCATATTTTAAGTTTTACTCATATTTTCTCTTAGATAAATAGATGCTTTTGCTACAAGTTTATTTCTTTTCAAAAATTGTGTCACTTTCTATCTAGAAAAAATGAATGATTAAGGTCAAGAACATTTTGGGAAAGAGGATTATGAAATTGTAAAATGTAACATCCATTTCCAGTTTCAGTAACAAGTTGAGAGATTTTGGCTCTTACCTTTGGCTCCCAAAATTCAACTAGAAACCACAGATAGCATAACATATTGGTATGTGTATGTGCACATACGTAAACATAAATGAGTAGTAAAATAGTCAATAAAACATTTTATGTTTATAAATAAAGGGGTCCTTGGTCGATATCAATAGAAAGTTGATATATCTGTGCTGAAAGTAAATTCAGAAGTATAGAAAGTGAAACGAAACTTGAAAGTAGAGGAAGTAAGCAGATTTCCCACAGAAGTCCTGTGAAAACTAAAACGCCATCAGCAAATATCAAAGCCAGACTGAGCTGTAGGTCACTCATCAAAATAATTATTTTTATAAACAGTACCAGTTCTTCTATAAAATCTGTGAAATCTCCCTACAACGTTATCATTAGTAATAGTATAGAAGTGTGCAAAATAGAATAATTTCTAATTAATGATGCAACATGGGAAATTGACATAAAATCTCTTAAGAATATAAATGTACGAATATATGGATAGATAAAATTATAACCCAAATCTAGCAGAATGTTAATAATCAGTGAAAAAGGAGTAAATACATTATGAATGTTAAAATATTCTGAAATAACTTAATTTGATTTCAGATCTGTTACTTTAAGTATATTCACGTGATATAGATTTAAGTTCATTTAGTGTAGCAATGTTATATAGTTTTAACTTTGTTTTACTGTAGCAATTCACTTATTAGGTCACTGATGAAAATTTACCCTAAGAAAACTGATTGATGTAAAGATTACCCTGTGAATGTACAAATATGTACCTTCCAGTATTCACCTAAGGTATTTGAAATTTAACTTTTTTTCTTCTTCCCCAAATTTACTAGTCTTTTGAACTACATGCTTGAGTTATTTTCTAATATGGACTGGTGAGTAAGGCCAGGTTTAAGAATAGCAACAAAGATATAGTAAAATATGGAAAAAAAACTTTTGGTAAATATCCCAATAAAGGGTTTGGTTGGATTCAGAGAAGAGGCATCAAGATTTGACCCCTGAGACCCATTCAACGAATAGGAAGGTGAGTTAGAGTGGTGACTTAAGTGAAATGATTTAGATGTAGAAGATTAATATGTTGAATACTGTATAGCCTCTCTGACTTGGAAAACCCAGAACACAGACATTCTATAGAACCACATAAAGTGATAGCTGGAGTTGGGGAAAGGGATAGGGAGGGGCTGGGAGGGTCAAAAATGGGAAGGGATTGTAAAGTTGATATGATACATACGTGCACGAAATACCCAAATTCATTGTAAACACTATGTATTACATATAATAAACATAGTGGAAAAAAAAAACCTCAATGAGAACACTTTAGGTGTTAGTTGTATAGTTGGCTGTAGTGAATTTTGTCCTTAGAGTGAAATTCCCCCGGATTACCTTCTAGGGCAGAGTTGCTAGGAAGGGTAGCTTGAGAAGAAAGCCAAACTAGAGGTGAGACAATACTCAAGGGATTTAATAGAAAATAAAAAAAGGTTGGAGGAATACCACAGCGGATAGAGTGCTTACCTAGCAAACACAGAGCCCTGGGTTTGGTTCCCTAGCACCACATAAGCCAGGCGTGGTGGTGCACACCTCTAATCCCAGCACTCAGGAGACTGAGGTAGGAAGATTGCTTCAAGTGCAAGTCCAGCCTCAGCTACATAGTGAGTTCAAAGCCAGTGGGACAGTAGAGCGAGACCTTGTTTCAAAATAAGTAAATAAAAGATGAAAAGGAAAAAAATGTACTAAAAAGGAGACAAATCCATTAGACATTTTTCTTCTCAGGGTAAAAGTCTGGTTTGGCAGTTAGACTTTAGGCAGACTTGCTTGCCTGCCCAACACTCTCAAAAAGATCGATACCTACCACAGGAAGTGTTTACTTACACGGGATCAGTGACTAGCGTTAATTAAGGGGAATTGGTGCGGGAAAACCATGCCCGCCACCATTGTGGAAATTGGCACGCTATGTCCCAGGGACAGGGAATGTGGTAGTTCATTTGTAAGTATTAATGGACCAACATGTTTGATGAGCCCTTCGAGGGAAATAAAAAGTGTGAAGGATATGGACAAAGAATAAGCAGAATAATATAATTAATATTTATGAGACAGAAATGCTAACTGCCCTGGTTTGACCATTGCATACTGTGTACATATATACTATCACACTGTACTCCATATGTATGTATGTATAACTAATATAATAATTATAAGTGAAAAATAGATAATTTTGAAAGAAAAAATTCAAAGGGGAAAAGGTAACCCAGTTCACATCCTTAGACAAATCTGAACTGAGCATTGCATACATGAAGCAAAATAATCAAAGATGAAAATACAAAAGATCTGAGGCCTAGAATATGTTTGTGGAAGTTTAAAATTAATGAACTAATTACATTATAAATGAACACAATTTATGGCTAAATTACAAACCTGGAATATCACTGAATAATTGAGGCAAAAATCAAGGGAAAAATGGTCCATATTATAGAGATTCAGGTGAACTTATATGTAGGAGGGACCTGTCAACAACAACAAAATCCCTAAACTGTAGGATAACCAAAAATTCAAATTTAAAGAGTTCGTACACTTCACATCAGGATGAATAAAATGAAATTTAACCAAGTCAACATCATCAGGGTTAAAACTGAAAATAACAACTGTACATTTCAAAAAGAAGAAAGTCCATTGAAAATTTTCATTACAAATAAATAACAAATGTGTGGGGCTGGGAGCAGAGCTCAGTGGTAGGAGTCCTAGTCCAGGAAGTGCGAGGCCCTAGGCTCATTCCTCAGCACCACATAGTAGCTGGATGTGGTGGCGTATGCCTGTAATCCCAGCACTCAAGGCTGAGACAGGAAGATGGCAGTGAGTTTCAGGCTACCCTTGGCTACATAGTGAGTTCAGCACCAGCATTAGTTACGAAGATCCTGTCTCAAAAAACAATATAAGACAAAACAAAACCAAATGTGTGTTTAAATTGACTTAAGCATTACACAACATACACATGTATCAAAACATCTCATTACTCGTTTATATGTAACATTTAATGTTTTGTTTATGTTGAAATTAAATGAGAAAATGAAAATCATAGAAATTTTATAGAGACAAAAATATATTTATGAATAAAGAAGAATTGCAGGAGGTAACACTATCAGAGTATAAGCTGGTCAAAGAAAATATAGCAACCTGCTTAAGTTTCTATGAAAAATAACATTTTGAATAAAGAATTCTATGCAGAGTTGTGTTATTAATAAATCATGAATGTCAAATACATATGCATTCAGACATTTAAGAAAAAAGAAACATAACCTTTGAGACCTTGCCCTAGAAGATATTTCAGAAAACCAAAAAAGGTAGCAACTTGCAACACAGGAATCATTGGCATCAAAGTATGACAAAATAGTAGAGAAAGTTAATTTTCCCAGAATTTAATGATTAAAGGCCTAGTAGTCACACTACCTGACTCTATAATAAACATTATTTGGATAATGAATACAAAATGCTTGTTGCTTTTTGTTGTTTAATATGAACATACAGAAAAACTTAAAAATGTATGAACAAAATATTCTTTGTGAACGTCACATCATAAATATATATTATTAAGAAAAATTGGGGTGTATTAAGAGTAAAAAAAGTGAAGGTAAACGAAGAATCATGTTGTTACAGTATTTTCTTATAACACTTCTAATAGCAAGGATTTATTTTCTACAAGTGAGGTTTCCAGAACTGCAATTTGGTGTGGTACATTGCTTATGTTCTAAAGACCAACTAATGAGAGGTGGAAGGTAATTTACATACAATGCATTACTCTCATTTATACCCCCCCAAAAATAAAAGCTGTACACAATTTATGTAAATAAGACTGTAAAATTATAATCATAATTACCGTAAAAGCTAAGTGCAAAAATTATTAATTGTGGGTAACTCTAATGTGTGTGTGTGTGTGTGTGTGTGTGTGTGTGTGTGTGTGTGTGTGTTTAATGTGGGGAAAAACAGACCTCTGCCTACTTCAGTATTTTTATAACATTTTTTCTTTAAAGTGTATATAATTTCTACATTCTGGAGCATTAATGCTGATGTGTCAAAAACTACTTTAATTAAAAGCATAGAATAGAGGTTTGATGATGAACAAATGAACTATTAGATGTTAAAACAAAAGTAGAGGCTCACAAAAAGTCTAAAAGATCTGTAAAGAAAGGAAATACTATTAAGAAAACATTAGCGGAATATTTAGAAAAGGCCAAATCCAGTCGTTTCTCATGAAACCTACATGATTGTATTTTTCATGTGGGGAAATATTTTTTGGTGTGGTACTTTTTGCCTTATGCATTCACATAATGATAAAGACAAATGGATATTTTAAAAGAATTTAGTTGTTCATATTTTTTGTGTTTTATGATGATCACCTTTTTTGTTTTCCTCAGCTTTATTGAAGTATAATTGGCAAATATAAATTTTCTAGGCTTGAACACAATGTTAAATGACAGAATATGAAACATTATTAGTTTTCTTTTAAAATAAACAAGAGAGAGCAAATATGAGAAAGCAAACTTGTAAAATATATTTGTATCAAAATGACTAAAGAATGCTGTCATCATGAAGGAATCCTTACAAAGCAGCAACAATTTACTCTAATATTCTAGTTTACACTTTGATGCAAGTGATTTTAATATTCTTTTTCTGTGTCCTTCTTCCCCATCTTGCTGAGAATTGAAGCCAGACCACTGCACTAAGCTATCTCCCCAGGCTTTTTAATTTTCTTAATTTTGTTAAAGCATTTTTCTAAGTTGGAAAATTGCTCACAAAGTACTCCAACTTGCAGTCCTCCTCCCTCAGTTGCTCAGAGTGTATGAATCTGGAATGTCTCCCCAAACCTCATGTGTTTGGATTTTGTCGATTATCTGTGGATTTCAAGTGCTGTTGGAAGGTGGGGCCTGGTAGGGTGTGGTGGATAGCTGGGTGTGTGGCAAATTACTGGGCATGTGGGGAATTAGAGAGAGAGGGAGAGAGAGAGAGAGAGAGAGAGAGAGAGAGGGAGAGTGATTCCTGGGAATATGACAAAAGGATATTTTCTTTTTTTAGTTTTTAAAATTATTTACATATCACACTCCTTTCCCCTTCTCACCTTCTCTATCCCGCCCATGTCCCATGTCCTCTTTCCTTCTCTGCAATGTTTGTCTTCTCTGTTCCAGCTGTTTTACTTTTTTATGATTTGTTTTTCTCATATTAGAGAAAACATGATATTTAACCTTCTGTGTCTTATTCATGTTGCTAAGCATGCTAGTCAGGAAGCTAAATTCTGCCCTTCACGATATACTTTTTCATTGACGTTCACAAAAGGGAAGCACGACCTGTAGTGTCTGCCATCGACTAACAAATTTTGAGAATGGAATGGTCAAGAAATATGAAGAAGCAAATGAGATCGGTGTCTCAATAAAATATAGATGAGTAACTATCATGTAACCCTTATAATCAGGTTTTCTAAAAATGAGGAATAGAATAAGATGTTCATGGAATAATGTGGAATTTTATAAAAGTAAGAAAAATGGCTGTACGTACACTGTGTTGCCAAGATCACAAAATAGATATGTGGACAGACAGACTGAGGGAGAAATAAATAATATAAAATACACTTAATACTAATATGTTGCTTTTTGTTTAAAAAGATTTTTAGTTTAGGTTTTTCCAAACACTGACTGTAATATTTAAAAATTTACCATGATTTTGTATAAGTTTTATAACTATTGAGCAACATATATTTACATACAGGAAACTACATCTGAAATTGTTACAACAGGATCCAATTTTACTGAATTTTAATAAATTATCTTTCAGTATACATATGAAACTAAAAGAAACTTCCGATACCAGTGTATAAACTCCATGGTATTGCATAGAAATATGAAGCCTAGAAACTAGTCAATGTGACTTGACAATTGTTCCCTTTTATCAAATCAGGTAAAAATAACATTAAATAACATTATATTGTTTGAATAAAGCTCACGAAACGAATCTACATTCATTTTGTAATTTAATAGTTAAATTAGATTTTTTTTCACATTTATAGTTTCAAGAGATTCAGAAACAAAACAAAATTGGCACTTGTAGTTAAGTCTTTATTAAGATAACTTCTGTTACTTTGAAATTAAAACAGGTAAGAGGATTGGAGAAATGTCAAGGGCGTTGGATATAGCAGCAATGTGACATACTTTATCTTTGCATGGTGACTGGAAAAGGTGACACAGGAACACTGAAGTGTTTTGTAGTTTACATCTATATTTTGACGAAACAAACACAAAAACAAGCATTTAAAACGTGACAAAACAACAAAAGCCAGCTTTGCCTAAATATTTTTGGAATTAGTGGGAATAATCTATAATTCTTGGTAAAAATAATCTACAGCCTGGTTAAGAATGCTTGTTTTCTTATACTTTGCTTTCTATTTGTTCTTTTTCTGAAAGTTTCACCAGTGTACCATGGCCATGCTCATGAAGCAGGACATGTGTAGGTAGGATACTTAGCAAAATGAAGCAGACACAGAAGGTTAAATATCATGTGATTCATCTAATATGAGAAAACCAAATTGTAAAAAAAAAAAAAAGAAAAAAGAAAAAAGCAAAAGAGACACCTGTAAATGCAGCACTTAGGAGGCTGAGACAAGAGGATTGCTGTGAGTTCAAGGCCAGCTTGGGCTCCACAGTGAGTTCAGGACCAACCTGGGCTACAGGGAGACCCTAACTCAAAAACAAACAAACAAACAAACAAAAAACCCAACAACAACAAAACACAGATGCTATAAAAGTTGTCAGCGAAAAAGATCCCTTCCATATTGCTGGTGTAAGCCAGTGCGACCATTTATGGAAGTCAGTATGGAGATTTGTCAAGAATGTAAAATACATATTTCGTAAAACCCATCTATACCTCTTCTGAGTATCTTTCTAAAAGAGTTAAAGTTATTAAATAACAGATACTCATGTTTATAGTAGCCCAAATCACAGTAGTTAAATCATGGAAGCTGCTGATATGTTCCTCAACAGATTAATGGATTAAGAAAATGTGATACATATACACAATGGAATACTACTCTGCCATAAAAGAGATAAATTTGAGTCATTTGTAGGAAAATGGATGCACCTTGAGTCCATTATGCTTGGTGAAGTGAATCAGACCCAGAAGAGTAAATATTACATGGTTTTCCTAATATGAGAAATCCAAAGTATAAGTAAGTAGAATATTGAAATAGAGAAATGGTGGGAAATGGGGAAGTAGATTTGTGGAAAGGAAAGGGAATGTGGGAGTGGGTAGAAAGGTGGGAAGGCCGTGTAAGATAACGGTGTCAGTGTGCACCAGTTCCTCAGGTGAATGTAACTGTTATGTATTGCAGATAGATACTAATGACAGTAATAATTTTGGGGGAAAATCCATGACCAGTCTGAGGGGTCAGTCAAGATATACATATCATTTTTGAATACACGTGAATCCTGCAAAAATGTTATCTAGTATTCTGATTGTCACTCCAAGTGAATGAATTATTTTAACTCAGAAATCCTTATGCTGTTCAATCTATCATTTCCATTTGAAAGATCCTCACAGTTTTCTGTGACACCAACACTAACTTCACTGATTCAGAAAGTTCTTTTTGAAAATATTTTTTTAAAGATTTTTTTTGTTCCATTTTGTTTTCCAGGTTATGTCTTACTTGTCAGATGGCATGATGAAAGTCGGGAAAAATTGCCTATTTGCTTGATACTGAAAACAGGAATATTCTAAGGTAAAAGCAATGTTTATGACCGAATTCTTGTGCTGCAAATTAATCATCCTAAGAATAAAATTATACCCTTTATTTCTATTTCATCCTATTTTTCTTAGTTTTAGAATGCAAATTTGACCTGGTTATTGCTGCAGCGTGCATGCTTTGAAATTAAGCTACCAGTCCTCAAAGTAGTTACTCTGTGCACTTTTTATGAAAAACACGGTACTGATTAAAAGAAACAAAACTAAGTAACAAACAGAAAGGGAAAAAAAATTAGAGGTTCGTCCCTCTTACTGAACGTAAAATCCAAAGCTTTTACCCAGGCATGTAACACTTTACATAACCACATGGTATAGCTCCTGGACCTCCCTCCAATTCCATATCCTGTCCTTTTTTTAACTGGAGATTAAAACACAGGTCTGTGTTCTGAGCAACATCCCTAGTCCCTTTCTGTAGTTTATTTGAGGTAGGGTCTTCTAAGTTGCTACTTTCCTGCCTCAGCCTCCCAATGGGCTGGGATTATAGGCCTGTAACCCTTGGCTCCTTCCACATCTGGCTTTCCCTCTTCCCTCTTCTGCTGCTCCTCTCATAAACCCTGGAGCAGTTTCTGTTCCCTGCTCAGGAAACTTCCTGTAAACATTGACATGGCACATCCACCTTTACCTTTTATATTTTTAAGCTTCTGATTAAGGCCTTTCCTGGCTACCCTCATCATATAAACCTTCACCTGCTTTTTCTCCATAATATTTACCTGCAACTGACATTTTATTATGTATATACTTTTGTACTATCTTTATACCCTATAAAATCTAACCATTACACTCCTATCACCTAAAGCGTTGATTGTCTCATAGTAAGTTTTCAATAAATATGTGAAGCCTGACCAAAAATGGAATGGTATTATCTTTATACTCTCCATGCGAAGTAAGCTAGTATTTCTCCTCTTTGAATGTGAATAGAAAAAATAAGTTGTAATTATTACACATGTTAATATATATACTCAAGTGACAAAAATTTAAAAACTAACTGCACATACTTAGTATAATAGTTCTTTCATGAAAATCCATTATGAAATCATTGTAATACCTCATAGTTGATGACATTTTCTATGTTGGAAAACAGATGGTAAGATTATTTATTGAATTTTAAATAATCATTTCCCTGGTGATTTTCTCTTACTTCCTTCACTGCCCTTTCCTTAGGATCCATATACTTCAAATGTCGTATTTCAAGGTTTTGGCAGAGGGGTAAGACAGCAGGAAAAATCCAAGTCTTTTCTGTACTTAGACACTTAAAATCTGAAGTCCTTAGTGGAGTACATATTGATCATTGACAAAATGGAGGGAATAATCACAAGAATAGAAGTGTTTTTTTTTTTCATTTTTATACTTTTCTCCACACACTGTATTTCCCAAGCTTGGAGTTGAGGAGAAGATGGTACTTAAAATACAGAATAGACACCACTGGCCTGCTGTTGACCTCAGGTCAGGCACACTAGTATGAGCTGTTAGTAGAAAACCTGCCAGACGAGAATCTGCATGTTAGAGTGTCTCAGAGAGACAATTCCTGGGAAGAAAGAAGGATCCCAGGGAAATAATGTCCATGCGGTCAGGCTAGAAACATTGCATCTTCAGTTGCCCTATTGTTACTGATGTATCGGTTGTTGTCTTATGATGCCAAAGAATGAAATTGCAGACAAAGGATACCAGTTGCAAAGTCGGTAGTTTATTTGAAAAGGTAAGTTTCCACTAGTCAGTTGCCCAGGAAGCTTGTCTAGGGGGCTTTATGGGCCTCTGAGAGGAATTCAGCTTGACTGGCACTTTTTTCTGTCTATTCCTGTTTCTCACTCATCAAGTCTCTTCACCTCTGCGGCATGCGAAAATGTTGTATCCATGATCATATGCGTTTAAGGGAGCATTTGTCCTATCACAGGAGTGGTCATGTTCCACATAGGTACAGCTGGAACACATGCAAGCATTCTAGCAGGAATGTCTGTTCATCTTTTTTAAACATCTGGGCCTGGTGAGGCCTTCCCAGCCTTCCCTTCCTCTTTTTTGTCCTGCTTAGACCTTCCACCTCGTGTCACATTGCCAAGAATCATCTGCTCTAACTCTTCAGTGATTTTAAATTCCCACGAAATTTGACCCAATCATAAGGAAAAAGGATAAACATCTGTTGAGTAGGAACAAGTTTCATTGTTTCAGAAGAAGGAATGTTTATACAGAAATTTGGCATAAAGAAGGAATAAAATAATTGTTTTTTGAACACAGCTAAGTTTATACACGTGCTATGTACCACACTCCATATAACTCTTGAAGATTTTCTTTGAGAGTAGTAAGTTTTAAATTTCAGAGCCTCTTTTTCTTTTTAACATAGAACTTTGGGTTTTTGGTAGTAGTCAAAATTGTGTGCTCAGAGAACTCGTTTGCATAGAAATTATTTCCCTGTAAGAATATTTCTAGAAAGTTATGTGAAAGGATCTAATAAGAAAGGAATCTGAGTTGGTAAGACTAGCAATTTTTTAAGACTTCTCTTCTCATAAAAAAACAAAAAAGAAAAATTCATGTCTATGTGTGTGAGTGTGTGTGTGTGTGCGTGTGCGTGTGCACGCGTGTTTGTACGTTAAAATTCACTATTCTTATGGAAAGTCTAGGAAGTGGTATCTGGAATGTTGGTAGCCATTATATAGGATGTATAGCCCAAGTATTATAAGTGTATATTTTTGTATTTTTGTCTTACTAAGAACTTCATATCATTTAAGTTTTCTATTTCTCATTACCTGGATCCACCCTTGTAGGATTTCAGAAAGATACATATCAAGCTGTCACTAGCCACTTAAAGGCCTTTAAGGTTTTTTTTCATGTGCCTTCTGCCCAAATAAAAGGAGGCCACTCACTGTGGTAAATAGGAAAAAGATTTATCTAATGTCAGCTTTGGGGAGGTGTTAAGAATAGTTCACCAAAATCATTCATCTCTCTGAGTTGCCCAGTGGACTGGAAAATTTTATAAGCTGTGCCAGAAGGGAGGAGTTAAGTTTACTTGATGAATTTCTAGTCTGTTGCCGACCTCAAGGCCTCCGATTGCCAAGGTTTGCCCAGCTTTGCGTTTGGGATTCTTTTGTAGCCCTCCCACCTCGTCTTACTTACTCATTTGTTGCTGTGGCCGAATATGCAACATCCATAATTTAAGGGAAGAAAAATGGATTTAGCTCACAATTTTAGAAGGTCTCACACAGTCCGTTATGGTCAGCCTGCACCAGCACTGATGGAAGCACATAGCAGAATCTGGAGAGCTGCTCGCCCCTTTGCAGACAGAAACCAAGGGAAGCAGTTGCCAAGTAGGTCTGGAGACAGGAAAGGGTAGAGCTTTCCTAGGAAGAAGCTGCAGCAAGGTTTTACCTTCCTTCCTGGGCCAGGGTGGATGCCCCTTCCTCACTTACTGGCCCATAAGTCAACAACACCCACCTACAAGCTCTGCCCGACTCCCCCCATCCTCTCCAGTTGCAACAGGCCGACACAGTCTTTCCAGGTCAAAAGCCAAGCATCCGCGTCTTCCAGCCAGGCTATACCTCTCAATAACACACAGTTCCAAATTGGGCTTTTGGGGGATGCTCAAGATCCAAACCATAGCATACCTTCCTTGAGGTTCATGAGGAAAGGAAAGTCATCGGCATGATTTCGGTCCTTCTCACCACTGCTAGATGCCACTGAAGCCCGGGCAAGCGCTTAATCTGAAAAGGAACTATTTTCCCCTCTCCATGTGGTGCCTGGGATTCCCTCTTGTTGGCTGCTAGAAAAAGCAAAGTTTTAAGGTACCTGAGAAAGGGGTGAAGTGTTCCTTGGAAAGTATGAAAAAATGCTGTCCTGTTTGTATCAAGGCTGATAAGTGTGTGGATACTTGGGAATAAGTTGTGACAAAGTAGGAAATTTTTTCCAGTGTTACCTCTTACACTCTTAAAATTGTTAACAGCGTTTGTCACATATATTTTCTATTTCCTTGATAAAGAGAAATAAAATTCTTATTTCTTCAGAATAACTTAGTTTCTAATAAAAACTGTCCAAACAATACATAAAACAAACAAGAAATCAAGCGTCGGGACTAGTCAGTGAGGCAAAGCAGTGCCACATGTCTCTCATTTGCCTCCAAGCCTACTGTCTATAAAAATTATTTTTATTTTTCAGCTTTATTGAGGTATGATACACACCTCATAAAAATTTGAGCATTGTTAATTTAGTATTTTTTAGTGACGTTATAGATTTGTACGACCAGCACCATAATTTTAAAAAAATCCTTTCATCACCTGAAAATTCCCTTGAGCTCCTGTACTCTCTGTGAATTATATTAATTATGTTTGTTTAAGGGTCATTGTCCTCACTTGTTTACTTCTTGGTATTTACCTCAATCTTTCTGACTTCTATGCAGCAATTATTGAATATTGCCTTACCATAGTCGATGATAGATATTTTGTGGTTAGAATTAATGATTGTGTAAAAACCTTTATTTTACTTAATATCTCAGGTACCCTGCAATGTTAGGAGTTCTCAGTTTTTTCAATATTAAAATAATAATTTGATTGATATACATTTTGCATCACATAAAATTCAACCTTTTTATGTGTAATTCAATGTTTTTAAATAGAATTAACATTTGTGCTAAGAATCACCTCCACGTAATTGCAGAATTTTTCAAATTCTAGAAAAAAGGCCATATATACCACCATTTATTCACTCTTCACTTCTAGCTCCTTTTTTAAGTGTCTCATTCATATTTTTTATAGTTGCCAGAAGACAAGAGAGAGTTCTTTGTTTTATGACAGTGGATCAGTCCAGTATCTATTTATACTTCTCTTCTTAATAATCGAAAATTCATGTTAGATGGAACCATGTGATGAACTAGTGTGTGTGTGTGTGTGTGTGTGTGTGTGTGTGTGTGTGTGTGTGTGTGTTTGTATGCGTGCGTGTCTCAAAGGCCCTTTGCATTTAAAGAAGCTGTATAAGAAATTGGCTAGGCACTTAGACACTTTTGGGAAATTTTTGATTTTCTCTTATAAATGTTACCTCTTGCTTCCCCTAGTATCTCTTTCCTATCTGAGCACGGTAGATTATTAAATTTCACGAATCATGTTGTCATCATAAAATAGCAGGGCTTAAATATAAAAGTTGGTTGGGGTATTGGGGATATTGAGAGTATCCTGTAACTTTAAAAATCCCTGAAATGCCTATCTTTGGATTTATTTAAATGAGAGAAAGTAATTTTTATCATGGGAAACCCGTGATACTTTTAGTTTCTTTTCACCAACATCTGACTTCAGTCGTTAACTAAAATAACTGAGTTTTTTTTTTCTCAGTTTGAACCAATGGGTGGTATTATCACCTGGGAAAGTCTTCAGAGGGAAACACCAGGAATGCTAGTAGATGAATCCATCTGTGCCAATCCTGTGACTTTTTGGGGTTATATTCCAGGGGGAATACGCTTTGGCTGTCCAAGGCACCAGGTTTTTGAAAGATCTCTACCCCCCCACCCTCCGTCCCCCCTCTCTATCTCTCTCTCTCCCTCCCTCCTCCCCCTTCTTCTCTTTCCTCTCTTCATTAATAAACCGCAAAAGAGCATATTTGGGGATAACTGAAAACCAATCCTTTTTCATTTTCCCACTTTATAATATGGATTCCTGTTGCTGTTTTAAACCCAACAAATCAATATATTTTGTCTAACACAGAATATCAAATAGGATAAGAAGAATAGAGAGTAAATATTATTTCATGAGTTTTAGTGTATACAGAGTGAATAAAATAGCCATTTATTAATTTGTTGGTAGGAATTAAAACTTAAAACACACACATTGAAGACAGGATAACATTTACTGCTTCCTTTTGCCTCAATGATATTTCTGTATATTATCAGAAAGTAGCAATGTTTACAGAAGCCTGTTTGTAGTGGAGTCTGGTATTAAAGTCAGGATCCAACTGAGCTCTCATTCATGTACACCAGTCAGACAGGAAGTGAAGGTGAGAGCAGGAAGAGCACTTCCTTTCCATAAGGGGTACCATATACCTTGTGGTTTCCACAATTAAAAAGTTTTCATGAAATATTTAGTTTCTATAAAAACTCCTAGCTAAGTACTATATTTTTCTCTGTATCCACCACAAAGTATTTTGTTTATGACCTAGTTTGATAATTAAGGGCAGTAATAGATTCCTTCCTGTGTATTGCATAGTCATTATTAGTAAGCTTGCCATACTAATTTTCCTAGGAAAATGTTCAAAGTGCAACATTTAATAATTTGAGATCAAAATTTTCATTCATTATATGGGCAAAGCTACTATCCATAATTAGGCCAAACAGAATATTGGAAAGGAAATTGAGATAATTTTTATTTAGAATAAAATCATTCAAGGAAATAGTAATTATATGTAATGACACAAGACATCTTTTAAATAAGTATTTTTAATTTTTATGAACAATTTTCAAGTATTTTGTGAATGATATCTTTGAAAATGTTTGTTTAGTTACCTTGTCATTATTGTGACTCAATACCCAATATCCACAACTTTAGAGAGGGAAGATTTATTTTAGCTCACAGTTTTAGAAGGTCACTGTCTCTTCCTGGGCAGCTGGCAATGGAAGCACATGGTGGAGTCAGAGGTGGAGGCAGCTCCTCTCTTCGTTGCAACAGGAAGCCAAGTTCCAGGAGGAAGAGAGGAAATAGCATATACTGTTCCAGGTGCTGTCCCGGTGATCCATCCCTTGGGTTTTAAGCCCCTAATCTACCACATAGCCATAGTCTCTAATCAACCACATGCCTGTCTTCCACCACATACTTATAATCCACCACACGCCCACAATCCACCCCTCTGGACCATGCCACCATCTCCTAACGGCATATGATTCCATAGATAATCCATAACATGCAATCATGTGAGACTTTTGAGGGACATTCCAGATCCAAGCCACAATATTGGTTGTACTTATTATCTTCATTTTTTTTTTTTTTTTTTTTTGGCCAAGAAACTAAATAGGAGAGTTGCGTTGTAGTATAATTTGAGTCTTTCTTGGGTCTGGTGTAATGAAAGTTTGTGTGGACGTTTATTCCAGAAAACCATTATTTATTTACACTGACTTAACTTCTTCTATATGATCTTCTGAAGAACTTCAGGGAAGTCCTGTTAGCCTCAAGCATTCTTTCCTTCTCACTGAAATATCTCCTTGAAGTCTTTAAATAAAGATGACACCTCGGGGTCAATTGCTTAGCACCTCACTCTTTCATTGTGGCTACCTATGTCAGAGATCAGAATCGTCCCAGAACTTCCTAAGCATGATATTCTCTGCCACAACCACTTCTGATAATTTAATAGAGCCTCAAATAGATTCAGCAGATTGTTCAGCTTTGGCACTGGTAAGGCAGAAATACATCTTATTTTTGGGCTCACTCCTCCTTTCTTTGTTTTTCTAATTTTCACTTAAGGGCAAGGCAGTTTTATACTTTTTAGTTTTAGTATCTTCATATAGTTACCTTTCTCATATATTAACTCTAGATTATTTGACCACTAGTCATACAAAAGAAGACTTTAAACTGAGAACACACTGACTAACAAAGGTCCATATTTCATTATTTCCTAGAAAATTACTTTAACTTTTCTTTGACATATTGAAACCAAATTATATCCATTGAGTGACTGTTAACCCACTGTTCTTTTCAGATTCTATTGGAGTTCCTCATTTAATACAGATCTTAAACAGATCCTTTTTAGATCACGACCATAACATCACTCAGGTTTGCAAATATTTTCTTTGTCTTCAAAATTCATAACAAGAAATATATCTATGCATATGTTTTTATGAGTTTTAAATGATATCTTAAATGTTCATACAGCATTTGTGTCTTTTGGGGCGATTTGATAAGAAATGGCAAGGTTTCAAAGAATTCCAGTAGCTACCTGAAAGAGGGTATAGTTTATAATGTAACATGAATGATATAGATAATCACAAAAGATAACCTTTGACTTTCATGTTAATTATTATGTTTAATACAGGAAAGCTTTTGCAATGTTGGTGTAGCAAATTAGGGAAGTTTTATAGCAAGGGTCTAGAAGTTACTTAAAAAATGGCATGAGTAATGAAAAATGACCTGGAAATATGAAGTGACTGACTATGAGGGAACAGTTAATAAAGTAATACTAAAAGGTTTAAGGCAGATGGGTTTATGTGTGCATATTAGACTGCTTTGAAAGGCAGCAACAAGTCAGAGTCTACTCCATGATTAGCAGTCTTGATGAAGAGAAGCAGGCCTGGTGATACAGCTTTATAATCCCAGCACTGTGGGAGGCTGAGGCAGAAGAATCCTGATCCCAGTCTGGGTAACTTAATGATTTAATAAGACCACATCTCCAAAAAGAGGGGGATTGGGGTTGTAGCTCAGTGTGAAACCCCTGATTGTTCCCAATGTCTGGGGTTCAATCCCCACTACCAAAAGGGGGGAGAGGAAGAGAGAGAGAGAGAGAGAGAGAGAGAGAGAGAGAGAGAGAGAGAGAGAGAGAAGAGAAGAGAAGAGAAATAAAGACAGAGAGAGAGATCTTGAAAAATAATAAGGCAATTAGTTGACATTACTTCACATGGTGCTGTTGAAGCTGATTTGCTGAACCACTCTTTTTCTTGGTAAAGTTCTCCCCCTCTACTTGGGCTGCAGGTATATTTGCCTTTTTATCATTTCAAGTATTTTGTTTGAAAGAAGGAAGCAGTGCCTCTCCTATAAGAATATTTCCTTTTATATTTCACCCTGCTCCATAACCTATCACTGTTGTATAAGTAGGTCATGGTAACCAGGTATTTTGTAGACAGACTTAAGGTTAAGCCAAGAACTTATCCTAAAATAATAGGGTGTTGAAAAGAGCCGGATGTCCCAAAATATGTCCAATAGAAATTTCAGAGGGAGAAATAAGTCAGCAGTAATAAAATAATAACTGATTCTAATGAAGGAAGTGTCGAGTCCTCACTTGGGAGGGGCATATTATATTGGTGATCCTTGCTTATGCTCATCTTAATTAATGAGAACTGGAAAAGCATATGAAAAAGTGTGGCTGAAGTGTTTTTATGGCTTACTCCCAAAAATGGGATACATGCTTGTGCCAAATTCTGGCTATCTCACCATCACATGTAACTGAAAGGAAAGGTATGAAATGAAATTTATCTCTGTGCTTAAAAGAAATTTTTTTGGGAATAACATAGTGAAGAGGCAGCAAAGAATGAGAGAAAATATTTTCAATGTATACATCTGACAAGGAGTAGATATAGAGAATATGTAGGGAACTCCTAAAGGACAATTGAAAAGCAAAATAAATAACCTGGTAAAAAATGAGCAATACCCCAGGTATAGTCGTGCATACCAATAATCTAAGCACTCTGGGATGTCAAGTGTCACAGGAATAACTTTTCCATGTTTTAGTTATTTGTTGCTGGGACAGAATATCCAACATCCACAACTTAAGGGAGGAAAGTTTTTAGCTTACAGTTAGTTCTAGGTCTCACACATTCCACTCCTGGGCAGCCGGCCCATGGCAGAGGCTGGAGAGCAGTCCACGGCACTGCAGACAGAAAGCCGAGTGAAGCAGGAGCCAAGTGAAGAGAGAAGTGAGTCAATGTCTGGTGACTTAGGCGAAGGCCAGAGCTTTTCCAGGAAGAAGCTGTACCAACGTTTCTTCTTTCTTGCTTCGTTTAGTTCATGCTGCCAATTGGGCTGCCCACACTCATGGTGGGTGCCCCTCCCTCACTTTTCTGGACCACAAGTCAATAACATGCACCTGAAAACTCTACCTTGGGCCCTCCAGTTTTAACAAGTTGACACAATCACTCCAGGTCAAGCCCCAAGCATATACCCTGCCTAGCCAGGCTTTGCTTCCCAACAGCAGTTTCACAGTTTTCCCACTATATCCAAATATATGAGGCTTTTGGTGGACACTCCAGATCCCAACCGTAACATTCTGCCTCTGGCCCTCAAAAGATCTATCTCCACCTTATTATGCAAAATCAGGATCATAGATAAGGGACTATTTAGAGAAAGATGAGTGACTATGCATACAGGACTATGGACTTTTTTTTTTGGGGGGGGGCGGGTCTTGGTCTGTTGTCCAGGCTGGTCCTGAACTCACTACATAGCCCAGGCAGGCCTTAAACTCATTGCAATCCTCCTGCTTCAGCCTCCCAAGTTCAGGGGTACTTGTTAAGATGAGAAACCAGGGTTGGAGTCATAACTCAGTGATTAGAGCACTGGCATAGCAAGCACGAGGCCTTTGGTTCAGTCCCCAGCACCACATACTAGCTGGGCATGGTAGCGCACACCTGTAATCCCAGCAGCCAGAAGGCTGAGGCAGGAGAATTCACATCCAGCCTGGGCTACATACAGAGTTGAGGACCAGCTTGAACTACAGGCCAAGACTGTCTCAAAAAAAAAAAAAAAAAATTAAGAAACCAATACTCACTCATTACTATTAGCTAACCTCCACATTTCATTCATATTTTACCATTTTGGCCAAAAATGCTTTTTCTCTCCCAAGATCCCATCCAGGATACTACATTACATTTAGCCATCATGTCTTCTTAGACCAATCAAGATTGTTTTCCAGCTTTCCCTCATTTTCTGTGACCCTGAAAGTGTTAAAGATGACTTGCCAAATAGTTTATAAAATGTTCTAAAATTTTCCTCCACTTGGGTTGTCTGATATTTTTCTTATGGCTGGATTGAAATTATATGGGGGTTGGAGAAGAATAACCACAGAGATTGAATGCCCTTATCATTGTGTCATACTGGAAGCTTATAATGTGAATGTAACTTACACAGGTACTGTTAATCTCCATCACTTGGTGCAATGATGTTGGTCACAGTTTCTTACTTTTATAAAGGACTATGCTTTCTTCTTTTTACAGTATGTTCTTTGGACGGAAGACACTAAATCTAAGCTCCATTCATAGGGGAAGGGGAATAAGACGTTTTCTTTGAATGGAAGGAGCATCTACTTAGGATATTGGAATTATTCTGTAGGGAAATGTGGTCCTCTCCCCATCTATTTATTCATCACTTCATATATATTCAGTTGTCTGTATAGACTCATGAACATTTATTTTGTATTTTGAACTCTGACTTAATACCACGTTTTTTTTTCAGTGCTAGAGATTGAATCCAGGAATTCATACTGAGCTACATCACCAGTCATTTTTTTATTTTATATTTTGAGACAGAATTTTGTTAAATTGCTGTGTTGCTCAAGCTGGGATTGAATTTTATCCTCCTACCCCAGCCTCCCAAAGTGCTGTTATTTCAGGCATGTGTCACTATCCCTGGCTACATTTTTTTGATCAAAATATACATTTTTTTTTGTGACAGGGACTTGCTCTTTGGTCTAGGCTTGTCCTGAACTCACTGTGTAGCCCAGGCTGACCTTGAACTCATGGCAGTTCTCTTGCCTCAGCCTCCTAAGTGCTAGGATTATAGGTATATGTCACCCAGCCCGGTTTATGTGATTTTAGGAAACTGAACGCAGGGCTTTGTGCTCGCTAGGCAAGTACTCTAACCGCTGAACTATGCTCCCAGCTTGATGAAAGTATTTTTGCTTTGGCCATTGGGAACCCTTTCAGCCAGTTTATATAATCCTTTGATATGTTTTCATCCTTTTGCGTATGAGGATTTCCTTGCAATGTAGCATTATTAGATGCTCCAGATTCATTTTATGTAATCACTGCCCCAGGCTTAGATTCAGCCATTTCTCCAAGCATCTCTGGTTTCATTTATTGTAGACTGATATTAGAAATCACGACCTGGGTAGTGGGTATGTTCACTGTTACTAAGGTGTCATTTGTCCCAGGGTAATGGGATAAATGCTTTGATTCAGATAGCTATCCCTTCTCCCATGCAGATCAATTCCATTGTCCTAAAAATCCAGAGATTTTTGTTGAGCAGTAGTAATTCTATGAGAAAGCATGTGGAACATAATCTCTTTCCCTTAAATATTTGATTATATCTGAAAATGTTAACACCTGAGACCCAAATCTTGCCTCCCATATGCTAGGATTACAGGCATGTGCCATCACCACGCCTGGCTTATATGGTGCTGAGGGGTCCAACTCAGGTCCTTGTGCTTGTTAGGCAAGTACTTTAACTGCTGAGCTATTCCTCCAGCCTCCCGAAGCTTGTCTTTTACTTAGCAACTTCTGCTCTAGAGCAAAGGAGCTTCTCTGACCCAAGGTCTTAAGAAATTACTTTCCATGGATCTCACCTCTCCACAGTGTTGGTCATGTCTGTCAGCCGAGGAACATAGACTCTAGAATGTCTGGGCCATCATAGAATTTTAGTAGAATAATCATAGCAACCAGTTACTCAGGCTCAGTTGAGACTTGAATTTGATTCTAGAGAAATCGTCATAATAACAAAACACCTTTTAAGCTAATCTCATCCAGATGAACATATAGCTGAGGCTAGAAGAACTGTCTTTATCCTAACTGGTACTGTTTTTTAATTTTTAGTTTTGGTTTTTCATTTGCTCATTGTTATTGTTTTTGTCCCCCCATGAACAATTTCATATATACATATACATATATATCAAATGTGTATATATAAATGCACACACAGATACACATATGTATATACATATGTATGCACACACATATACACACACATGTATAAAAAATTTCTCCAGGAGTTGGAGGAATAGCACAGTGGTTAAAGCTCTTGCCTAGCAAGCACAGCACCCTGAGTTCGATTCCCCAGCACCACATAAGGCCAGGCATGGTGGAGCAGCACTGTAATCTCAGCACTTAGGAGGCTGAGGCAGGAGGATTGCCCGAGTCCAAGGCTAGCCAAGGCTCCATAGTGAGTTCGGGACTAACCTGAGCTATAGAAGGAGACCCTGTCTCAAAAAAATAAATATATAAATAAAATATCTCCCCATACTAGGGATTAAATCTAAGGCTTTCATGCTGAGCTACACCTCTAGCCCTGTTTATTTATTTATTTGATATTGAGACAGGGTCTCACCAAGTCACTGAGTTATCCAAGCTGAGCGTAAACTTCTGATATTCGTGCTCTGAGGCCTATAATTTAATTTAAGGGGCTTGAAATATTAACTTGGCTGCCATTTCTGCTTTATTGGATAGCTCATAAAAAAAAAAATTCAAGGCGATGGCCGGGGACATAGCTCTGGGTTTAGAGCTCTTTCCTTTCCAGCACAAAGCCCTAAGTTCAACTCCCCAGCACCTGGTAAGTCGGGCATGGCATGGAGATGCACACCTTTATTTCCAGTACTGGAGGGACGGAGGCAGGATAATAGCTATGTCTACTAGTCCAGCCTGGGCTCCATATGAGTTCAGACCCGCCTTCAGTGCACAGTGAGATCCTTTCTCAAGAAGAAGAAGAAGAAAAAAAAAAGACCAGGATGAGATTATAGCCACCTAATAGACAGAAAGTAATTCTTAAGTGTCATGGAACAGTTAGAGACATCAAGCTTTCAGTTTCTGTTGCCACCTAAACCAAACCGACATGCAACAGAACAATGATGTGTGCATTCTGGACTAATTCGGTTGTGAATTCTATTTGAGCCCCTACTCTTCACCTTCTTATCTGGGTGATTTTGGAGAGTATATTTATTGTCTTTAAATTTGTTGTATCTCGTCCATTTTAATATGGTTTGTATAAAGAACAACTGAGAAATACTTCATTTGACAGTATATGTGTCGTTACTTTCAATGAAAAGGTGACTTATATAACAGGGCTTGAGATAAAGAGATTTCTGAAGCTCAGAAGAATTAGTACACGTTGTGCTTTGAAGGAAGCAGCAGGAAAGGGACTTGCAAATGCTCTTTCACAGAAACTTTCAAATAGCAAGTTCTGCCCAGGGCTCAGCTTGTAATTAGTATACTAGGTGCCTTGTGAGCCTGAGTTGCCGTCTCTGACCTCACAATCCAGCATATCAATAGGCCTAGATCTATACAGCAAGTATACCACAAAGACGTGGTAACTAAATGTGAAAATCCAAACCTCTCATTTTACTTTTGAGACTGAAGTTGAGATAATTTAAGGTAGTGAAATGCACAGGAGTTCGTCATAGGATGGCTGAGATGAAGTCCACTGTGTATGGCTCCATAACGCTTTGGGCTCACAATGTGGTAGGATGCGCACTGCTGACGTTTGCTGATGGACTTTCTAAATGGTTTTGTCCCGCCCATTACCAGTTATGCTTCATTGTAGGTATTCCCACCTCTATTCTTTTTTACACCTGTCTTTTTAAGGAATGGCTACCAGAAGATGTCTTTTTAAAAGTATAGTTTGGCATCTGTTACAATTTTATGCATTAAAATTCTGTGCATAATTAGGAGACAACTATAATATTGTATAAAGGTCATGAAGGCCTACCCAGAACAGTCCTGTAGATATTTGCTATTGGAATATAGATAATTAATTTTGAATAATTAAAACACATGTGTTGCAACTTTGCCTACTTATAGAATTGATAAAGTTGTTAGTTTTGCCCACTGTCTAGTGGAAGGCATACTTGTATTTATATTCTATTGCTCTCTTCTATATATTAATAGGACCGATCCAACAGATGAATAAATAACAAAAATGCAATTATTATTTTTTTCTAATATCTACTTCATCATCTTTTTTTCATCTACAGTCATTACTGCAGTTTTGAATGTAATTATTTAACTCTCTGTACACACACACACACACACACACACACACACACACACTCTCCAGCTTTTTCCTTTTCATTTTCTCGAATAGCAAACATTGAAGACCCATTCACCTTGGGAGTTATTCCAAAGCATGTGGGGAAAGTGGCATCACTCAGAGTTTAATCAGGAAAACAGAAACACTGCAGGTGAAGTATATATGTGTGTGTGTTATGTATAATATATAATTATATATTTTTATGTTATATATAAATTATGTATATGCCAATATATGTTATATAAATATGTATCATGTTATTTATAAACATGTAATATGCATTATATGTAAATATGTAACACATGTTATATATAAATGTGCAAAACACTTGCTTGTAATAGGGTCTAAAACTATTAGTTGTGCCAGCTGACAAGCAGTCTTAGTAAGGTAAAATTTTTGTGTTACTCACATGCTGGATCTTGAAGTCAGCAGGGCAGCCAGGAAGGAGAGATGAACGTATAGAGGGAGAAACAAGAGTAAGTGGGAATCCATGGGAGTGACCTGGGATGGCAAGGACAGGCGAGAATCCATGTTGATGTGTCTCTGCCCTCAAAGCTCCAGGCCCAGTGATGGAAGAGCCTTTCGGGAAAAGCAGGCAGTCTTTTTCAGGGAGTGGGGAACCGAAGGGAACATCTGATGGGGAGCGGGAGTAGTTGTGGGTCCAGCTGTTTCTCCACACCAAGGTAAGCCAACATATAAGCAAATACGTGCGCAAGCGGCAGTACCACCTGGTGCCCCATCCTAGCTTTTAAAATGAGCATAAAACAAATATGGCTACCAAGTTACCTTTTCCTTCCAAATCTTTTGTCAAATCCCTGTTCAAAGGTATGGGTCAGATTCATACAGGGATCCCTGAACAAGATTTTATCTTAGTGAATGAATATAAATTCCCCACAGAGAAAGGCTTGTTTACAAACAGCAGATGGTAAAAGAACTACCCAAATCTGATCTTGCCATTGTTCTCAGTGACATCCCATGTCACTTGAAATCCCAACACTATTTCTTCGATGTTTTGTTAATATAGGTAGTGTGCAGCCCACCCAGTTATGCAGTAGGCCCTGAACTTGGTATCCTACTTTATCACGCTTCTCCTTCTGTCCTGTTTTAAACCACAGCACTCAGCTTGGCATCACTGGGTTCTTATGGTAGTTTCCTTTTGGGGACTCTTAAGGTGCTTTGTTGACAGCAGACAGGTAGGGGCTTTTCCATGCTTTCGTACCCCCAGGCACTTGTCTCTAACTTAGAACAGAAACTTTGATCAAGATATTTTGCCCCAAGCCCCCAGATGGTACAGGCCCATTGCCCCAGCACTTTGGGAGTCTGAGCTAGGAGGATCACAAGTTAGAGTCCCGCATGGGGAATTTAGCAACTTAGGGAGACCCTGTCTCAAATCAACATTTAGAATAAGAGTAACAGAACTAGCTGAGAATGTAGCTCAGAGTGGAGGCCCTGTGTTTAACCGCCAGTGCTGCAAAAAAAAAAAAGTTTCTTTCTAAAGTCTAATCTCATTATGCAGATTTTCTCTACCTGTTCTTAAGAGAACAGAGATAATACTTATTTCAGAAAATATTATCAAAGGGAAGCCACTGCCAGGCCCTGGACGTTTCATTACATAGCCCTGTCCCCAAAGAAGAGTCTGCGAAGGGGGATGAGTTATAGTGCTTGCGTGTTTATGGGAAGCTGATCTTCTGCATTCACTTATACAAATAACATAAAACAAAAAAGGATATTGTTATTAAATAAAATAGGGCATTTAGTACTCAGACAAAAGAAATGTTTTACCTTAAATAAGGCTTAAAACTATTGTAAAGCAATTTAACTTATTATAAACAGCAGTAGAGAATTTTAAGCAATGCTTGATGCCTAATACAATTTTTCTAATGGTTACATTAGAAAAATATTCTGTAATGTTTCTATTTATAAAGTGAATTAATTGAACCAGGTGTGGTGACACACACAAAACTGTAATCCCAGGTACTCAGGAGGCTGAGGCAGGAGGCTTGCAAATTCAAGGCAAGCCTGTGCAACTTAGCGAGCAAGGCCTTGTCCAAAAAAAAAAAAAAAAAAAAAAGGCAGGGTCACTGATGCCAGGTAGCTCAGCAGCAGAGTATACCTGCTTTCAAATGTTAGTAACCCCTCAAAACAATTAAACGAAATATAATTTTCAATTATGAGGATCTTTGTAATTCTAGCTGGCATGTGATAGGAGATGGTTGTCCCAGAAGAACTTTCTGTAAAGTAATCCTGTGGGATTTCTTAACTATGAAACTTCTAGAAAATTGAAAGTGCAGAGTAAACAGTACTATGTAGGTGAATTTAATTTAGCTCTTACCAGCTACACTGTGCTCAGAATCTTTAATGTTAATACATGGATTCTGAAAATGTGGAGGAGGCAGTGGTGCTGACACCCATAATAAGGGTTTCCTTTTGGGCTAGTGAGGTGGCGGCTGCAGATCCGGAAGTCAGGGCCAGGTGCTCAATGAGGGAAGCGGGCTCTCGCTGGACAGTCCCCTGTCTTCCCCTGTCCCCGCGAAAGTCTCTCCCCTCCCCCTCCGGCTGAATGAGGGGAGCCGGAGCCTCCCCGGGGACAGTCCCCCCCACCCCACTCCAGCACCTCCCTCTCCCCTATGCCCAGATACCAGTTCTCCCTGTCCTTCTTCCAGCTAAAAGTGAAACGTGAAGAAAGTTAAAATGTTTGCCTAATAAGTGCAAAGCACTGGGTTTGATCCCCTGTACCACATAAGCCCAGTGTGTTAGTGCATGCCTGTAATTCCAGCACTCAGGAGGCTGAGGCAGGTGGATTGCCTGAGTTCAGGACCAGCCAGGACTACAGAGCAAGACCATGTGTCAAAAAAAGTGGATACTCCAAATTTGTAAGGAAGTGAATTATCTAGCTAGGAATTTACCCACCCACAATTTCTCCTCTCCTTTTTTGGTGACAGAGTGAGGTGTATGTATGGGCAGGGTGAGAACTCAAGAAACAAAACCATGGTTTGCTTTATTTTACTTTACTGCTTTCAAACATTTTCAAGTAAATTGAAGGACGTGACCTTCAAAAATCCATTAGTTAATGGTTAAAAACTGATAAATTTTAATCTCAGAAATGAGCAAATATATTTAAAATAACATTTAATTTTCAACAGAATTAGAAAACCTTAAAAAATTAACTTTAAGGGAATAAGGGAAAAGTGGCATAATTTTACTTAACACATTTACTTAAATAAGGGGGGAATAAAGAAACCAGGAAGAGAGGAATAAGAGAGGAAGGATTTGTGGAAGGAAAGTAGAGAGGAAAGAGATGCTCTTAGGCTGTCATATAGAAAAGAGATGACATAGGCAAATCTATTAAACTGAATTTTGAAATATAGCATACTGAGGGGATATGTAACATGAGGAACATGAGGCCTTCAGAATGGCAAGCTCAGTTCTCAAAATCAGTTTTCTTCTTCAGATGACAGGGAGGTGCTGGAAGACTCGCTCATGGCTTCTCCCAGGAACCTAATTCTTCCATCCTGGTGGTGAGTTCCCCATGTACCGCGATTCATGAGGAACCAAAGCATATGGCTTTCAAACAGGTTGAGGTGGTGTGCGACATCTTCATCTCGTTTCTGCTTGTTAACCTTCATCACATTCTTTAGCCCACAAAGCTCGGCGGGAGTGGTTGCTGTGGGTGCCCAGATCTTGATTTCGCGGTCTAGGCTGCTGGTGGCTAGCACAGGTAGGTAAGGGTGAGGGTCAAGACAATTTACAGAACTTCCTTTGTCTGCCTCCAGGAGATGAACGATCTGGCAGGACGTTTTCTCCCAGAAGAACACGTGCCCACAATCACTACTGCTCATGACGAATTCACTCCCGGGGCCATAGAAATTCACACCTTTCACTGTGGAATGATTTCTGTGCCCCTTATATCTCTTAGCATATTGAGCCCCATCACCATCAGAGGAGTTGAAGAGGTAAATATCTTCATCATTGTAGCTGGCTAGCAGCTCTGTACCATTGTGGTTGTACTCAACACAGGTAATGCTTGGTTTGCATTCACTGGGCAGCAGGTGATGAGGACAGAATTTCTTGAGAAGACCACTTCTCTCACACTCAGTAATTTTTCTCTGGTCATAAATTCTCACAAACTGATCTCGCCCACTCACTGCAAACTGATAGAGGTTGGCAGGATTTAAACAGATCGCATATAATCCCACTATCTTTCCACTCTCTTTTACTGTCACCAATTTTGAAGGTGGGCTTTGTCCCCTGAGATCAACTGAGTAAACAACTCCATCTTCACCGGAAGTGAGGAGCCTAAAAGGGGAGTCTGGCTCCAGAGCAAATCTGTGCGAAGGCCCCCTGTGCTTGACCACACGCTTACTATTCTTGGTAACTGGTGTAGCCATGAGATTTGCTACTCGCACCTGCCCATCACGGCCACATATGGCCAGGGTGGAATCATTACTATTAGGGAGGAACTTTGCCTGAAAGATGTTATTCCTGTGGCCACTTCTGAACATAGATACTGGTGTTTTGTGCATCCAGTCCCACACCATCACGTTCAGGTCATCACCACCGCTGGCCAGCCATCTGCCATGGTGGCTAAAGTGCACCGTATTGACACAGCCTTCGTGGCCTTCCAGATGATGCTGGAGCTCGAAATGCTGCACAAAGACTCGTGATCCGCAAGCTTGTTGCGCAAAACGAGGTGCCAAACCCAGCTGCCTCTGCCAAAGGGCAGGAACGACTCTCCAGCGCGGCTGCGGGAGGGCAGATGTTTCTGATACTATCCACTCCTCCAGGGCCTTATCATTCTCTGAGTCAGGCTCATCATTACTATCCTCGGGGTTAAGCGCTCCTACCTGAGGCTGTTCGGCTTCTTCCTCTGAGTCTTGGCTGTCTTCCTCGCTGGCGGAATAGGCAAGGCTCCCTGTGCTGTCTCCCGAACCTTCCAAGCACATGGCTTGACCTTCCAGGCTGGCCGGGCACGAGCCATCACTGTCTTGGGTCTCAACGCTGTCTCCGGTTAACTCCGGGGCCGCCTCGCTTGGGGCCACCGCCACACTTGTCTCGGTCTCGGGCCCGTCATCCGAGCTTCGTGGCAGGTTTTCGTTGTTCTCTAAGTTTGGCAAGTCCTTGGTGCTGCTCTCTTGGTCAGACATTTTGATAAAGGTGATGGAGGGGCTCAGTGAAGAAGGCTGTCCCGCTCCGGACTAGGTCTTCGAAGGAGATGCCAGCGGTAGCAGCGGCTAGGGCAGCTGCTGCCGCGTGAGACCGGAAATGTCCAGCAGCAGTGACTGAAATATGGAAGCTGGTGAGGTTCAGAAATCGTTGCGTTTTGCCTCGCACAACATCTCGGAACTGTTTGGATTTTTTTTTTTTGGGGGGGGGGACTTCCAATATTCTGCCCCTTGTAACTTGGTTACACTGTATCTGCGGATCAAAAATTCCTACAGTTCGGAAGCATTCTTTTCTCTTCTTTTCTTTGAAATAGGGTCTCAGTCTGTAGAACACTGGTCGTGAACTCACTCCGTGGCTCAAACAGGCGTCGTCAAGCTCACAGCTGTTCTCTCCCCTCAAAACTTGCAAGAGATGCTGGGATTGCACGCATGTGCCCCCCCCTTCCCCCCACCTGCCGGCCGCGCCGGCGCCGCTTCTTTTGTGGTGCTGGGGAATAGCAACCTGGACTTTGCGATTGCTGGGCAAACGCTCCACAGCTGTGCTATTCCTCCGTCCTCAGTATTTTACTACAGAACAAAAGTGTCAGCAGAAGTGGTGCCTCAGGCCTGTCATCCCCAGCGCTATGAGGGTATGAGGGAAAGGGATCACGAGGTCCAGCCCCGACTGGGCAACTTAGTCATGCAGGGAGACCCTGTGTCAAAGTAAGAACTAAAAAATGAACCAGGGGTACAACTCATCAGTGTGGAGACCTTGAGTTCAGGTCCCAGTACTGCGAAAAAAAAAATCACCCTTACTTAAAAGAGTTCATGACACCCCCCCCCCCATGCCCTGTGCTTTGCTATTTTGCATGAAGATAATGCACTGTGCAAAACGAAGATACAGGCAAGAGCAATATTTTAGCTAAGCAACCCGAACCTGATGACTTTGAGTTTAAATGTCTTCCATGAAATCTTGGGAATTTTTAAAATAATAATTTTATTGTGGTAAAAAAATTCACAAGAGGTAAAATTTAATTATTTTTGTTAATACATAAGCTCCAAATTCTGTAACACATTAGAACCATGGGGTTTGGGGAATTAGTGAGTGTCTATGTCCATCCCTTTTTCAGAGGTTCACCCCTTTCCTATCTGATCATTGCCTCTCTTTATACCCTGTCATTTATGTTGGGGCCTTTTTATGTTATTATTTTTGCACATTTCATAGGACAGACACCCATGTATAGTCAGTCTTTTGTGCTTGGTCCATTTTACTGAGCATTATTGACTCTTAGGTGGCCCCATTTTCATTCAAATGCTTCATATCTGTCCTTCTTTATGGCTGCAGAGTATTCCATTGTGTATAGGAAACACATCTTCTTTAACCATTCCTGTATGGATGGGCAGGAATGTTGTTTCCAGGATTTGGCTATTATGAATTGTGTCATTATAAACATGGATATGTATGTGTTTTACTGATATGTTGACTTTCTTTTGTGTACATGTCCATAGAGCAGTAGCTGGATCAAATGGAATTTCTATGCTCAGCTTTCTAAGGAATCTCCAGACTGCTTTCCATAGTGGTTGTCCCAGCTTGCACTCCCACAACAGTGGAGTAGAGTTCCTTTTCGTCTACCCCCTCGCCAACAATTGTTTTTGGAGTTTTTGATGTAGGCCATGCGGAGTGAGGTGAAACCTCAACGTTGTTTTTATTCTGAGAAGTTTCTTTTAATTTCAGCTCCCCACTTCTTCATGGGATCATTTATTTTAGGGGGTTTTATGTTTTTCAGTTCATTGTATATTCTAGATATTAATCCTTCAAAGTGTTGCTGGTGAATATCTTTTTCTACTCTGTGGGCTGTCTCTTCACCTTGCTGATTGAGTTTCTTTTGTGGTGCAAAGCTTTTTAATTTACTGTAGTCCCATTTGTTGATTCTTGCGGAGATTTCTTGGGCAGTTGGTGATCTGTCCAGAAAGTCCTTTCCTGTCCCTATGTCTTCTAGTGTTTTACCGATTTTGTCCAGTAAGTTCAGTATTTCTGTTTCAATGTCCAGATGTTTGATCCATTTTGATCTGATTTTAGTGTGTGGTGACAGATCTGGGTCTATTTTAGCTGGGATTATTTGTAGAAGGTTGCCAGATAAAATGCAGGATGCCTATTAATTGCAGTACAGATAAACGATTTTTTTAGCATGCGTAGATTTAAAATATTATATTAGACATACTTCCACACTTATATTCATTATCGATCTGAAATTCAAGTTCAGTTAGTCATCTTTTTTTAACATTTTAAATCTAACAGGGTGCCTCAGTGGATAGAGGCATTTAGTTTCTCAGTGTACCCACCTGGTAAATTAAAAGGGGAGACTGAATGAATCAGTGATTCACTAGTTTAAAATAGAACCGCATCATTTTTCTTTTTGCATCAGAGACTATAATTTACTTGGAGTTATTTCAATTAACAATGCTTTGGGGAACACCAAACTAATTTTGTTAAAAATCCTCTGTGATCTTATAAATCTATGGAATACTTTCTATATTTCCAAATATGATAGAAGCTTCTTTGGTTCTTTTTAGGAAAAGGAAAGTTTATACAGATAACTAATTGGCATTGCTTTGTTAAGTTCAGAGCTTGCCTGAATGAATTATCTATGAGGATGTTAGTACATTTTCTAAAGGCTACACTAAACAGTTAAGAATACCAGAATGAGGAAACAAGGTTTTCTTTTAAAAGATCAGTTCAAAATTGATTAAATATTGAAAAAATATTTTTTCTAAAGACAGAAGATGATTTGAAGGCTAGTAATAATGTAAATATGTATAAAAGAATATTCATAGCAACTTGTAAATAATAGCACAGTATGCTGAAAGCCACCCACATGAAAGGGCATCATGAGTAATATTTTTTTACTATGTATTGATAAGCACATACATTTACATATCCTTTTGTGTGTGTATATAGGTTGCATAGTCATTTTAAAAAGATCTATTACTCATTCACAAGGGTTCTTGCTCATCCTTGTAGTACAAACATAGAAACCTAAGACCATCAAACCTTAGCGTTCTCAGATTGGTACTGGGCAAGAGAACAGTTGCTATGAATTAGCTATGGATATATCTTGTCACACTGAAAACCGAGTTTCGGTGCTAGAATTTGAATTAGTTTGCTTTAGCTTGATGCTATGGTATCTGCCTTTTAAAAATGTCCTTAGTAAACAAACCCTATTATTTGGCTTTTATGTAAGTTTGGCTTTGAATCTGATTGATTTACTTGGTGTACTTTCTTTCCCATGTAGTCACTCATTTGTTCACTGCATATTTATTTAGGGCTTCGATGTGTTGTTTTAGATATTGATAACACAGTGGTGAGTAAAGGTGGCATTCTCAGCACTCATGGAGTGTGCAATATAGTGGAGAAAAGAGACAGTAGACAAGTGAATACACAGGCCAGGTTGAACAGTGATGTGCACCCTGGAGAAACATTCAACTGTGGAAGTGCATCTGAAGTGTGAGTTGTTTCTGTAGGTGTGCATTCAGGGAAAGTCCTTTCAGGTATTGGCTCGTAGGTAGATAGCTGACTGAAAAAAAGAGATCAACAAATATGAAGAGTTAAGATTTTCTATGGAGTGACACTGAGTGCAGATTTAGTGAAATATTACCACAGTCTAAGTGCTTGTAGATTTCCAAGTTGGCCAATCTAGTCGGCATGAGTGGGGATGGAAGCCAATGAGATTAGAAGAAACCATAACCAATTAAACAGCCTTGGTGATGATTGTAACAATTCCAAACAATTCCAAATTTTCTCTTATTCTAATTGTGCTGGGAAATCTTTGGAAGCATGTGGATGAGGGAATTCATTATGTGACTTTAAAAAAGGATGGCATGTACTGTTGTATAAGGAGTAGCACAGGGTGGGGAGAGATGACAGAAGTGTTACATTAGTGTGCTAATCCAGAAGAAGAATTAAAGAGTTTAGACTAGGGTTGGAATGGGGGTAGGCGGTGGAAATTAGTGAGAACTGGAATATATATTGAAGGTGGAGATGATAACATTTGCTGATAAGTTTAATGTGTGAGAGAGATCAGCTACTGACAAAAAACATATACCAACTGGATAATTTGAAACAGTTCAACAAAATTTTTTTAGACAAAAATGAGACAACACTACGGGAAAACCACATGGAAAGATATATACTTCCATGCTATTATGAAGAAGATGGCACTTTACCCTTAAACCTAAAAGTATGGAAGGGAGAGTGTGACCTCAACTTAGGCATGCCTACATGAGCCCATAGAGAAGGGACCAGGGAAGTAAAATTCCAAAACTCGTTTTCTCTTTCTTCTCTCCTAGTGGTGCTTCCTGCTGAGTCATGTAAAGAAAGGCAGAAAAAGAGTGTGGAGTGGCAACAGGTAATGTAGCAGGCATCTGGGAGGTGGAGGCAGAGCAGTGTTGACTCACACTGTGGAGTGGCGACCGTAACTCAAGAGTGGTGCCATTTACTAGGATAAAGGGTAGAGATAGAGATGGGGGAATCAAACTTTTTGCTTTATTCATATCAAGTATAAAATAAACCAGTAGTGAGAAAATGGATGCATTGACTTGGCAATTGGATTTGCCTATCTGGAGTTTACAGGAAAGATAACAAATAGAGATATCACATTGGCAGCAAGTAACCACTAAAAAAAGAGTGCTTATTATAAGAAGCAAATGCACAGTGAGAAGAGTGAAGTAACAAGGGGAAATGGTGTCAAGAGATTTTTATTTCTTCGAATGCTGATGACACTGACTTAGTAAGGAGTGGTAAAACTATAATTCGTCAGAGACAGAAATTTCGTAGAAAATTTGAATAGGACGATGTGAATAGGATTCAGCACATAGGTGGGGGACTTGTAACAGGAAGGGAGACAAAATATTTGGCATAGAGGCCAGCAGACGATTAGATTTGATTTAGAAGAATGTGTGTATTCCTTTCTAATTGCTTCCGTCCCTGAAGTGACTAATGAGGCCAGGACATCAGCCAGGAAAGGAAGAACAAAGCTCTGCCAGAACTCCTATGCAGGGGATTTGGAACAGCTGACTTGGGATGGCAGAACGAGTTCAATAGGGGATTGAGATGTGCTTCTCAGAAGCAGAGATGGTCAACTTGGGCTGCCATGTTCTAAGAGTAAAGTGAGACAGTGTTATTTGTCTTTTTTCTAATCATTTCAGATGTTCAAATTTAAGACATAGCCTGGATTCAAGTAAATTCCAAATTCTTCTGCTAGTTGAGGGAGTCAGAGAGTTGAGGCGAAAGGAGCTTAGATTCTATACAGTGGGATTATCATAATAATGAACCGTGGGATTGAGCTATGATAAAAAGAGAACTAGGCACACGAAGAAGATAGAAGGAACGCATGTTACTGGGTCAGCAGATGGGTGGCCCCGTTGGAGTCAGAGCTTATGGTGATCCACAAAGAGGACTAACCAGAGAAGAATCAGCGATCAGTTTTGCCTTGCCAAACTATGGGGTAGACATATAGCTAGCTAGCTAGCTAGATGAATGTGTACGTGAAGCTAGAAAAACAGGACAATCTAGAACGCTGTCACAGGCACTCAAGCTGTAGAAGTAAAAGCAATTTGATTAAAGTACTTAGAGTCAAGATATAGCTGATTGGTAACCTTAATTTTCTTGGAAGCCATTTTCTTAGTCTCAGAGGAATTTCCTGTTTATGGGAGATATATCTTAGAAGCAGTGTTTTGGCACTCTTGGACATTATGATGCCTCTTTGTGTGTGTGAGTAGACCTGGGGATCAAGCACAGGGCCTTCACACTGAGCTACACCCCCAACCCATTTTTTTAGTTCTTGATTTTGAGGCAGGATCTCGCTAACTTACCCAGGCTGGGCTCAAATTTGCCATCTTCCTGCCTCAGCCTCCCACAGTGCTGGGATTATAGGCCTATGACACTGGGCCCGGCACTATAACTACTCTTGAAGATCAGCAATATGGCAGGCTGATTCTGAAAAGGTTATCAAAGGAAAAAACTGGTTATTTCATGTGGTTGCTTCAGTTGGTTTAGGGGTATAAGAGAAGACCATTTCTAAAAGGTTGTTACCTTCCCCATGTAATAAGTTTATTTTCTGCCTTCCAAGAAATAGCATCCAAGCCAGGAAGACTTGTAAACCAGTAATTGTGAAGTGAAATGTATACAAAGATTAGTAGAAAATTTTCTATGAAGAATCATAAGATGCTGGAAAAACCTACATTTATAAACACAATTTGTAGATTTTATTTTCTAATGTGTGTTTGCAATATATAATAGCTAGAGGGCTGGAGGAATAGCACAGCAGTTAGAGTACTTACCCAGGAAGCAAAAGTCCCTGAGTTTGATTCCCCAGCATCATATAAGCCAGTTGTGGTGGCACATGCCTATAATCCTGGCACTTGGGAGGCTGAAGCAGGAATATCGCCATGAGTTTAAGACCAGCCTGGGCTATACAGAGTTTAGGGTCATGCTGGACGACAGAATGAGACCCTATCTTAAAAAAAAAATCTGCTTTTGTTTTGAGGAATTAGCATTTGTATATAATACATCTTGCTCATTTCTGGTCCCTTTACTTCCCTTCCCTACGCTTTCCCATCTTCCCGACCTTCCTCCACATCTCCAAGCATTCCTGCCTTCTTGTTTCCTATCATCTTTCCTTTCCTTTGCTCTTCTATTTATTTGCAATTTAAATCTCTCACTCATCAAAAGGTCAGGCACTTCTCTGTCACTTGGAATCCAAAGAGGAAATAAGATAGATGCTCCATCTTAAGCATTTTCCTTATAATCCATTAAAATAGAAAATGTTTAATAATTCAGTTAAATTATTCACAGAGGGTCTTGTGAAAGAAAATCAATGACAGGCACTATTTTGGGGGTACTCATGGCATTTACATTGGTTTTCCAGAAAAAACATGTTTGAGTGTAGCATTGGAGGATGAGCAAGAGAGGAACCAACAGGCACTTAATGACAGTTTTCTTCAGGGCACCTATTTGTGTGCACCCATTCTCCCATGGCACATCCTCATTTTGCCTTGGTTCATTTCCTGTGTGGGATTTGGCAGGACCAGAAGCAGGTGGAGGTGTGCACATGGTTTGTGAGGGAAAACATGGCATGACACATTCCAGAAATAGAAAGTCCTGGTATGGCTGCATAACTTGGCATGCTTTCTGGGAAGATTTCTCAACCTTCCTGCTCTCAGGAACCCTTTATTTTGTTAAAAATTATTGAGAATCTTAAATAATAGTTTATGTGATTTGTGTCTAGTGATATTTATCATACTGTCAAGTAAAGCTAAGAAATATTTAAATAGTGATAATTTTATTTAGAATAATCATTCTGTGTTAATATAAACAATATAGTTTATGAAAGATAATTTTTTGTAAACAAAACAAATTTAATGAGAAGATTGGCATTGTTTTACAGTTTTGTATTCTTTTTATCATTTGCTTTAATAGAAGACATCTGGATTCTCACATTTACTTTTTCATGCAATCTGTTAGATTATTATACATTGTGCAGTGTTTGGAAAATTTGACTGTAGACTTGTGAGAGAGTGGGATTGAAGAAAAGCTAGTAACATTTCAGAATTACCATAAAAATAGTTTTGATCTGTACTAAAATGGTTTCAGAAAACTTTTTGCAAGTGTCCTCAAACATACTTTGAGAACCACTATTTTACTTTCAACGTATATATAAAGAAGTTGAATTAAAATAACAGAGGATGCATAAATTATTTAGGCAAACAGTTACCTGATCACATTTGAATTTTATAATTATACTCTCAGAATGGGAAATAAATTTGTTGCTGGGGCAAAATTTCCAATATCCACAACTCCAGGGAGGACAGATTTATTTATCTGACAGTTTCAGAAGGTCTCACGTAGTCCATTCATGGGTATTTAGCAGTGGTGGAAGCACATGGCAGAGTCTGCAAAGCTACTCACTCCATTGCAGACAGAAGCCAAGTGAATCAGGAGCCAAGCCTGTTTGGAGACTCAGGCAACGCTAGAGCTTTTCCAGGAAGCTGTAATTGTGTTTCTTCTTCCTTTCTTTATTTACTTCAAACTCTCAGTTGGGCCTCCCACAACTGGCTGGGTGTCTCTTCATTATTTCCTGGCCTACAAGTCAACGACATAGGCCTGACAGTTTTGCCCTGGGAGTCCTCCGTTGACACAGTCTTTCAGGTCAAACCCCAAACATCTGCACCTTCCAGCAAAGCCCTATCTCCCAATAACACACAGTTCCAAATATATGAGGCCTTTGGGGGGCACTCAAGATCCAAACCATAGCAAGTGGAAAGTCTAGATGATTGAAAACTAATTAAATCTGAAGAGTTTGTCACATTCCGCCTGGAAGGCCTTTTTCTGAGCACACACATGCACACACGTGTATAGTGTATATATGGCAATTTTTAATGTGTCGAGTTTTTTCTATTTAAGGGTAAGTTACTTGAAAGCATATACTCGTTTTTGTTTGTAATGCTGGGGACTGAACCCAGGGCATCACAGCTGAGAGGAGACAGGCCAGTGCTCTCCCACTGAGCTACATCCTCAGCTCAAGCCAATACTGGTTTTGATTCATCTCTCTAACTATAGCTTTGGTAGAGTTACAGAGTAGGCGCTAAGTAAAGATTCATTGAGTATAGATTAAGGAACAACTAAATGGCTATCACAGTTGTGGAAATAAATGATGGTGTAGTCATGAACTTAACAGGAGTGGTTGCATAGACTAGGAAATTAAACATACGTGTTGAATTCACTCTTGACTGAGTTGAAATACCATTAACTAACTTGATGGATAAGATCTGTAAAAGATAATCAACACCACCATGTCAGCTGTTTATCTCCCATGTGTGATTCTGATTCAAGGACAAGGGAAAGTTCGGGACAGCATGGAGCCTGAAGGGGTGACTTCGGGGTTCATTTTGAAGGTAATGAATTTCAGGTGCTTGGGGGCTTGAAACTTCTGTAGTACCTTAGGCCTTAAAGTTATGTGTCTTATCTAACTAAGCCAAGATCACAGGATATTTTAATATTTGTTTTTAGTGCTTCAATATTTTAGTGTTTGTTTTTGGTACTTTTGATGGTTTAGTGTTTATTTTTCATGTCTTAGTATTTTAAATATTTAATCAGAATTTTTGCATTTTTTCCGCCTATATTTCTGATTCTATTAGTGAGTGCTGATTTCTGCCAACCTGTTGGGATTAATTCGGCTGTTGCCGTGGCTGTTATTCTGTTTTCAGATTCACTGTGATACACTTTCAGATTCCATCTGGAATGTGGGAACTCAGTTACCCCTGTGAAGGAATTTGCTGACTTTGCTATTAAATGCACAAGGTAGAAATTAGGAGGTGTGGCATTTGTCATATCCCTCAGAAACTGAACAAGTATCCTGTCACCATCCCACTACATCCCAGGCTCAGGATAGGGTTAGTGAAGCATTTAAAAGTGAATTCACAATTCATTAAGTAGACACTGGGATGGAAATACAGTGCTGTGTGCAACTTAAAATGAGTTCAGAAGGTAACTAAACAATCTGGATTCCTGTTTTCAAGCCAGTCGCCCCAGTAGACAGGAAAGAACACTTTAAACACTAATGGGATTTAGTCTGCGTGTCCTTTGTCGCAGCTCATCTTTCCATCTGGCTAGAGATGCCATTTTATCTGATACTTCTCTTTCTAGCACAGTCTTGCCTTTATCTTTTGTTTTGAATGCGCTCTGCAAGCCTAATTGTTGCCCTGTCCCAAGAGGAAGTGGATCATTTTAAAGTCAGAAAGAGAAGCATCTGTGTAGATAGAAAATAGCAGCCTTTTCATTACAATTCCTTTATCTGTTTTTCTTTTGTATGCCAAATGTATCAATATCTCTAAAGAATGCATTACTACCACCTGTCATAAAAGCTGTGTGCAGCCCCAACTCTATTCTTATTCCTTCAATTAAAAAATTTTTTGTGAAAGTTTAAGCTTTTGATATGTAACGAATATATTTACTTGTTGAATAATTCAGTGAGTTACAGAATTTGTATCATTTAGGAAACATAAAAATGCACTTTTAGAACTGTATTGTTTTGTTTTGTACTATTTTTTAATTGTACATTTGATAAGCCTCATATTGAATACTAAATATTTGTGTATTTCATCGTGGGGTGTGTGTGTGTGTGTGTGTGTGTGTGTGTGTGTGTTTATGTAACTTAAATGAATAACAGAATGGACTTGTAGGGGTGTGTGCATTGGATATTCATGGTAATACATGAAAAAAGCTATATTAGTAAAATTAAAATGATTCTGATGAAATTAGAAAAAATTTTTACACTTCCTGAAAGAGAATTAAGCACATAGTTTTCAAAGTAGTTAAAATGTTTATTGAACATAAAGAAATGAACCTTTGATCTTCTCTGCTTTTGGAATACTTCTGCCTTTACATTTGCTATGATCTTTCACTTGGAGGCATGTCATATGATGGGCCATTTTTTCTTGTTGAACAGGGTCACTAGTCACATATTTATTGGTCTTTCCTCCTTGTCCTCTCTTGCCTCAATGTTCAGGCATGGTGGACAGTCTTGGGTCTTTGTTATCACCTAGTACGTATGCTCGGACAGCGCTCAGGATCTGCCCTTGGCAGCAGCCTGTTCTCTTTTTCTCTTTCACCACTTTAACTGGGTGGTAGTGTCACCTGGCATCCTTGTCTATGCACCATTTGGCTACTGGGAGTGATTCTTCTGCAGGCCTCATTAAGACTCTGTTTGTATTCTATTTTCCTTCTAATACCTCCTTTTGGTCCCTCATCTCATAATTTATCCATTTTCCTTGCCTGTTAAAGTCTATGATTTAGATTTGGCTTAAGTTAAGAGATCCTACTTTAGCCTCCAACATAAACCATGTTTCCCATTTAAATGTTGTTTTCAAGAAATAACAAAATGCTTTAATACTAATGAATCTACTCAATGGGGAAATGAGTGCTATTCTGATTTCATTGTTTGGATTCAGTTTTCTAAAATGCAAATAAAAGGGCTAAAATACATTTTCACTTTTTTATTAGTGTATTATGCAATGCACGATAGTTACTAGAATGTATCATTTCTGTGGACAGATTTGGTAAAATGCAAACAAAAGCTGTGAGGCAACATAACTGATTTTCTTATGTTGCTTCTAAACAAACCCTAAAGTCACTTTAAAAATGAGAATATATGTATACTGTGAGTATTGTCAGAGTCTTTGGAATAACACCTAGCTTTGCACAATAAATACTTTGAAAACTGATACTCATTTAGAATAGAAAAAACCAGATACAGCACAATGGACTCCACATTGTTAATCATTACTCATCATTGCGATGCCAATCAATGAGCCATGTGGTTGCTCACGCTTGTAATCCCAGCCCAGTGGGAGGCTGAGACAGAACCACTGACCTGTGTTTGATGCCTGCCTGGATTACAGAGTGAGACCCCGTTGCAAAATAACCCAACCAGCCAAACAAAAAACACAATGAAATATTACCTCATATCTGTTATGAAGGCCAAATAAAAAAATAAGAGAAAACACAATGTTGACAAGGTGAAGAGAGAGGAAAGCCTTGTACACTGTTAGTGGGAATGTAAAGTAATATAGCCATTATGCTAAATAATATGTAGATTCTACAAAGTTTTAAAACCAGACTCAACAATCTCTCTTCTAGGTATATACTCAGAGGATATGAAATTGGCAACTGATAGAAATAGCATACAGCATAAACACTATTGAAGATATGGAAGAACCCAACTATCTGTCAGGTAGGTTTTTGAAGAAGTTGGTGTGTGTGTGTGTGTGTGTGTGTGTGTGTGTGTGTGTACTTACACACTTTTGTATATTATGTGGTGAAGTATTACTTAGCCTTAGAAAGGAAATCTTGTTATTGGTCAGAGTATGTGACAACCTGGAGGGTGCCTTGCTAAGTGAAATAAGGTAGACACAGATATAAAAATATATTATGATCTTACCTATACTAGAAGTGGAATATATAAAAACTGACATATGTATAAGAGGAAGTAGGACAGTGGTTAACAGAGCTGAGATGTGGGAGTATAGGGCAAAAGATACAAAGATACAGTTATGCAGGATAAATAATTTTAGAAATCCCATGTAAAGTATGAGGACTCTAGTTAATAACATTGAATATTGGGAATTCACCAAGGAAGCAATTTTCAGGTTGCATCATCACGGAAAAATGCAACTGTGTGAGGAGATGGACATTTGAATTTACTTGACCATCATAATAATTTCACTGCGTATATGAATATAAAAGCACTATATTGAGCAACCTAAATATAAACAATAAAAACATACAATTCAGGGTCATCCCTTGACTTTTGACCCTACCCTTTTCTAATTATATTATCTTGGGTAAGCTATTTGACACCTCTGTGTCTCTGTGCTTTCATAATGGAGTGGAATTATATAAATGATGACCTCAGGAAAAACTGAGGCACAAAGAAGTTAATATGACTTGATTGAATTATGTAATTAATATTAACAAAATTAATAGTTTTGAAGTGCCTCTAACATTGTATATACTTCGTAAGCACTGTGTGAAGACATTAGCTGGCATTGTTATCAGTGCTGGCCTGTGGTGCACGGCTATCACCACCCTTAGTGTGATGCGGGACCTTTGGGTAGTGATTAAAATTAAATGATGTCCTGAGGATGAAGCCCCTATATGCTTGTATGGGATTAGTATACTTATAAAAAAGGAAGGAGATAAGGATCTCTCTCTCTCTTTATATGAAGACATAAACAGGAATAAAAGAAGGTCTCCTCTAAACAGAAATTGAATAAGGTGTCACGTTGAACTTGAGCTTGGGCTGCCAGCATCCAGACCTGTGATCCTATAATATTTTTTTCAGATGTTTAGCTCACCCAAACTGTATATATTTTTTTTAAAGATCGCAGCCCACACTAACTGAGATACAGCCAGAACCAATTCTGCAGTCACAAGGTTCAAGGCTCTGGAATTGCTGTTAAAAATTTTGCCACTTGTATTAAGGGCTTGAATAAAAACATTAAAGGCTGGTGATACTAAATTGAAGGCTGTAGTTGTAATGCTAGACCAAAGCCAATGAATGAGATATGTTTCGGCCCCCTCACACGAAGGTATACACATCAAATATCTGTCAGTATAATGACACATCTCCTCTAATTATAGAAGTGGCATGTTGTGATCTGTTCCATAGGTTGAGTTGAACATAGGATAGGCTGTTTTATTAAAAATATTTGTGGTTCAGTTACATAAAATAAACAAGTTCTCTAAATCTGTACATCATTGTGTGTGTGTAGTTAACGATGCTGTACTGTACACTTAAAATTTTGTCTAGGGATTAGATTTCATGTTAAATGCTCTCATCACAAAAATTATATATATATATATATATATATATATATATAGTTTCATATATCATAGACTAATTGTGTACAAAATCAAATATCTTCTCTCCTGTTTTATGTATTCATTGCCTACAATTCGCTAAAAACTTAGGGTTTTGTAGAGACTAGATATTTGTATTTGTTAATACAGAGGGTGAATCAGTCTACCATGTAAACCCAGGTAAGATTAGCTGATATGGCCTGTAAAAATTTGTCCTGATGTTGCCACATAAAGACATATTTGGCAACTAATAAGCTCCCCGTGGAACTCACGGGAATTGAATGCATTGCTGTAGTGCTTGGTTCAACCCTGAAGCATCCTAATTTTAGCACCTGTAGCTAACCTTCTCAGGACTTGGAGTCTTTCCTCCCGTATACAGGTAGGAGCACAGCAGCAAGATATTTTAGGACTACGGTGGACTGAAAGCTTGTGCCTCACCCTCCACACTGACGTGTTGAAAACTAGCCCCTAAGATAATGGTAGATGGGACGTTTGAGCAGTGATCTGACATCCCAGAGAACTAGTATGACTGTTTCACCATGTGAAGACACCA